>WNGS01167372.1:1980768-2029707 GCA_020271785.1 Procambarus virginalis | reverse complement strand
GAGGAATCAGCTGAGCATTCCTCAAATAAAATAAGCTGCCTCAGCTTATAAGGTAAATAAAATAAGCTGCCTCAGCTATAAGGTAAATAAAATAAGCATTCCTCAAATAAGTAGCTACCTCACCTCATTGCCTTACTGCTACATAGGGGTCCGTTTAATTACCACAAGCTACACAGCTTCACAAAGCTTCCTGGCAATACGTTAGTAATGAATAAATATGATATGTTAGGTTAGGCTGACCTGACCTGACCTGACCTGACCTGACCTGACCTGACCTGACCTGACCTAACCTAACCGAGGCTTGGATCGTCGACTTGATTTGGCGTCACCAGCTGTTTATTTCGTCTAATTTCTTTATAAAAAGATACTTTTTTCAGATTAAATTATGTTTTTTTGTGTTGTACATTCAGCACCAACATTATAATGATTAAATATATCATATTTATTCATTACTGGAAGTAATGAATAACTCATATTTATTGTATTGGCAGGAAGCTGTGAAGCTTGTGTAGCTTGTGGTAGCTTGCGGTAATTAAACAGACCCCTATATAGCCTTCCGGCATGGTGCCTTCTTCTGATAATTACTTGTTCCACACACTTCCTCTTACACATACTTGTTCCCAAGTTGTGTAACAGGAAGAGGTCTTGGACCCCTACTTCCCCTCTCTTTTTAATAGTCCATATAGTCATAATTATAGGTTTAAGTATTCAATGAGAAAAGTTTTGAAGTTTTTACCCTTACCTAACATCATTGTTCAGCATATTTTTATTCTATGTCTCGCCCAGGTTTAATTTCAAAATAAAACCAAACAAAATAAATTAAAAATAGGGGGTTTACCTTAGCTATACATCCCCATCTATACTTATTACTAGGTGAACTTGGTGATACTAAATGTTCCCATCAGGCAGGGCTCATCACCTTCTCTCATATTTCATGTTCACCACTGTTTATTTACTTAATAACTACTGGTATAATATCTTGCTATTATAAAACTAATACATATATCATAAAAGACATATTTACTATACGTTTCAAGCAGAGAATGCATATATGGCTAACACGAAGGACTCCTCTTCACGAAATTCGCCAACTAAATTTTTTTTTTTTATAATAATTCAGGGTTGCCAGATCCAAACTGCTGAAAGTAGCGAGCTGACGGTCTAAAAGTAGCGAGTTGACGGTCTAAAAGTAGTGAGCTGACGGTCTAAAAGTAGCGAGCTGACGGTCTAAAAGTAGCGAGCTGACGTCTAAAAGTAGCGAATTTGTAATATGAGTAGCCCAATTTTTGGTTTCGTGACTGATACGGGTTTCAAAGTAATATATGTTGATATACAGAGCACATTACACGATTTTAATTGTTTTATTAATATTATCTCTGCGTATATGTATTTAACAAATATGATAATAGGATAATTTACCAATATATACTGTGTGAAGCCTAATGGGTGTGGAGTCCTTCCGCGTCTTCACAGTTGAAGATTATCAAGAAGATCTTTATCTGCATCCACAACCTCGTTCTTGTATATTGCAGACTCATATTTAAGCATTGACATGAGTGGTTCAAATGACGAGCAACAAGTTCCGTTTTCTTCTAGATATGTTTTGATTCTCAAGATTGATGTCAAAAGCTCATAGTCCCATTCGATTTCTCAATTTAATTTTTACAGATGTTATTCTCGAAAATACCCGTTCAACCAGGGCATTACTGATTTGCAACCTGTATATTTTCAATGCAAACTCAACGAGGTCACTCAGTATGGGATCGCCAGCAGCGTTCTTGACAGTTATTGTCTTGGTCTAAAATGACGATCCGGATGTTGGAATTTGTCCCTCACAAATGTTGGACCCATCAATGGTTAACGGTAGGCGCCACTGACTTTCAATTTCACTAAGCCTAGATTGGTCAGCTTGTACTAATGGATGTTCTGAAAATGGTGGTCGTGTGTAGCTAAGGCATATGCTAGGTGACAGATTTTTCACCCTTTTTTAAAGTTTCAACATTACTTAGAATACAAGAAAGAAGCTATTTGCAAACTTTCACTAAAAAATTATCGCATCTTTCTTGAATATTTTGAAAGTTTTTCTGGGTTATAAAATTGTTTTGTCTGGTAGTGGGCCGAAGTGTTGAAAATTGGTAACCAAAGTCAACTTTCTCCAGGGGGCAGATATATGGAAGTGTAGTCCAAATTAACATGAAGCTTTGCACGATTCTTCTGAGTATTCCAAGAGTGAAGTTTTCTAAGACAATGTGAAGGCTACACTGATCTGCTTCATCTTGTAGCGAGTAATCCTTATACTCGCTCCATTATCTCATTATCTTAATGCATTACTAATCACACAAGCTACAATCATTTCCCCAATTATAGGTAATACTCTTCTCACCTTGTTGGAGGGAGCCGAGGTGTAATCACCATATAACCCAGCGATGTGAGAACAGCAAACCAGTACAATCTCCAGTCAAGAATGTAGTACTCGGCTTGGGCAGTTCTAGTCGACCCAAGACGCTACAGCTTCGACACAGAGCAGACAGCAGACTACGACTGCATCCAGCTACAACGCTCTCGCTCCCCGAGTTCAGACACTCGCAATTCCCAATCGAGCCGCCACACTCTCCCGCATAGAGCTCCACGACTCCGGCCTCACTCAGCTCTCTGCTCTGCTCCAGGCTTCGTCTCAACGTCTACGACACTGCTGTATCCAGGACTACTAAATAAATATGAAACTCACTAAACACTGTGTATCTAATCTACCCAACAATGTAACATAATCGTACGTGTTACAATCTTTTTGATAAAGTCAGTTCATCCTTTCAAAATCATTTAGGATTGGTTTGAGACATGTGAAATATAGCTTATTGGAGGGCTCAGCGTACATTGAAAATAGTTGCCTTGCAACATATTTATCACAAGAGGAAAAAGCTATTTGGTAATGAGTTGTTAGAGAATCCCAGTGATCTAACTGCCTCTTTACACTACCGCTCCTTGCCAATCATCGTCATCCTGACAAAGGTATTAACTGTAAGGGATCTTTCCCATCATTTATCAAACTGTAAATTTATAGATAACTTTCTCCCCTTAATGAAGGTCTGTGGAACCAGCTGTAGCCTTTGGGATGAAGTATTAATGACAATTAAGGTTGGGAAATCTTATGTGTAATCCTCCCTGGGGAGGATTACCTTGCCTTGCGGTTACTTTTTCTTTTGAAGGTTCCTAGGATCAATGTCCCCAGGGGCCGGTCTCTAACCAGGGCTCCTGGGATAAGTGGTCTAGCCAATCAGGCTGTTGGACGGGGTTGTGATTTGTACACATTATATTATTAAAGCATAAATAATTACCATTGAGTTTCTTAATATTAATAGCCCAAAGTAGCGCAACTTGCTTTTAAACTGGCCCAAAAAGTCGCAAGTAGCGAAATTAAAAATTTGGAAGCGCAAGGCTCTCAAAAGTAGCCCAATTCGCTACTTGTAGCCCAATCTGGCAACCCTTGTTTATATTACAATCGATCCTCGTGTTGTGTAGTAGAGAAAAATTGAGTTATATCCAGTTTATATAAACCTACGAGTGGTCGACAGCACTCTTAGCCGACGGAGCAAACTTACGAAAGCTTTTCTTCTTAGTGTGCCTACCTGAATACCGACATGGCCGCTAAGAAGGAAAAACATTCGTAAGTACCTTCGTGAATCTGGCCCCTGGTCCCTGAACGCGAATTCAAGTCACTCCACTGCCTCAAAATTATTTACTGTTTTATGATGGGGTGTTTTAAAACAACCCATCATAATCTATCTGCAAGATGACGCTTTTTAGTTAATAAAAAATCTAAATGAGGAAACCACATAGTAGCCTTACTAGGGATAGATACCACTTGGCACAGTGGTAAGACACTCGCCCGGCGCTTCGCGAGCACCTTGGCCTGGGTTCATATCCTGGCCGTGGAGGAGTGACTGGACGCCAATCCTTAACTGTTGCCTCTGTTCACGCAGCATTGAATGGATACCTGGTTCTTAAATGGTTTAGCGGGTTGTATTCCAGGGAAAATTAGGTTAAGAACTTGCCCGAAAAGCTATGCGTGCTAGTGGCTGTACAAGAATGTAAAAACTCTTGTATATAAATAAATAAAACAAAGGTTAATTAGGCACAATGTTTGGTTACCTGTCAAGTAAGATCTAGTAGGTATGCACCTGGGAACAAGACGTTCATTTACCAATGAATCAAGGTTGAAAACTAATCCAACGTTGATTAAACGTCACTCCAACATGTTTTGCTGGTTGGGATACGTTAGTTGCTTGGTTGCAGTGCTCATTTTATGCATTCTCCCCATAACTACCGTGCATCTCCATGCCATGAACGATTCCCATAATGTACCCTTTTGGTTGCACCATCAGCAAGAAGGAGAGAGAGTGTGTGTGTGTGTGTGTGTGTGTGTGTGTGGGGGGGGGGGTGGAGTGTAGAGGCAGGAGTGGAGGAGCGGAATGTGTGGGTGGGCACGTCTGACAAACACACCAGGAAGCCCAGGTGACCAGCCTGCAGCACCAACTGTACACCCCTACAGGTGAGCAGCCTGCAGCACCCACTGTACACACCAGCAGGTGAGCAGCCTGCAGCACCCACTGTACACACCAGCAGGTGACCAGCCTGCAGCACCAACTGTACACCCCTACAGGTGAGCAGCCTGCAGCACCCACTGTACACCCCTACAGGTGACCAGCCTGCAGCACCCACTGTACACCACCTGCAGGTGACCAGCCTGCAGCACCCACTGTACACCACCTACAGGTGACCAGCCTGCAGCACCCACTGTACACCACCTGCAGGTGACCAGCCTGCAGCACCCACTGTACACCCAGCCTGCAGGTGACCAGCCTGCAGCACCCACTGTACACCCCTACAGGTGACCAGCCTGCAGCACCCACTGTACACCACCTGCAGGTGACCAGCCTGCAGCACCCACTGTACACCACCTACAGGTGACCAGCCTGCAGCACCCACTGTACACCCCCTGCAGGTGACCAGCCTGCAGCACCCACTGTACACCACCTGCAGGTGACCAGCCTGCAGCACCCACTGTACACCCCTACAGGTGACCAGCCTGCAGCACCCACTGTACACCACCTGCAGGTGACCAGCCTGCAGCACCCACTGTACACCACCTGCAGGTGACCAGCCTGCAGCACCTACTGTACACCCCCTGCAGGTGACCAGCCTGCAGCACCCACTGTACACCATCTGCAGGTGACCAGCCTGCAGCACCCACTGTACACCACCTGCAGGTGACCAGCCTGCAGCACCCACTGTACACCCCTACAGGTGACCAGCCTGCAGCACCCACTGTACACCCCTACAGGTGACCAGCCTGCAGCACCCACTGTACACCACCTGCAGGTGACCAGCCTGCAGCACCCACTGTACACCCCAGCAGGTGACCAGCCTGCAGCACCCACTGTACACCCCTACAGGTGACCAGCCTGCAGCACCCACTGTACACCCCAGCAGGTGACCAGCCTGCAGCACCCACTGTACACCCCTACAGGTGACCAGCCTGCAGCACCCACTGTACACACCTACAGGTGACCAGCCTGCAGCACCCACTGTACACCCCTGCAGGTAACCAGCCTGCAGCACCCACTGTACACCCCTACAGGTGACCAGCCTGCAGTACCCACTGTACACCCCAGCAGGTGACCAGCCTGCAGCACCCACTGTACACCACCTGCAGGTGACCAGCCTGCAGCACCCACTGTACACCACCTGCAGGTGACCAGCCTGCAGCACCCACTGTACACCCCTACAGGTGACCAGCCTGCAGCACCCACTGTACACACCAGCAGGTGACCAGCCTGCAGCACCCACTGTACACACCTGCAGGTGACCAGCCTGCAGCACCCACTGTACACCCCTGCAGGTGACCAGCCTGCAGCACCCACTGTACACCCCTGCAGGTGACCAGCCTGCAGCACCCTGGTTGATACCTGGTTGATGGGGTTCTGGGAGTTCTTCTACTCCCCAAGCCCGGCCCGAAGCCAGGCTCGACTTGCGAGAGCTTGGTCCACCAGACTGTTGCTTGGAGCGGCCCGCAGGCCCACATACCCACCACAGCCCGCCTGGTCCGGAACTTCTCTTAGAAAACAGTCCAGTTTTCTCTTGAAGATGTCTACGGTTGTTCCGGCAATATTTCTTATGGTCGCCGGGAGGACGTTGAACAACCGCGGACCTCTGATGTTTATACAGTGCTCTCTGATTGTGCCTATGGCACCTCTGCCCTTCACTGGATTAATCTTGCATTTTCTTCCATATCGTTCACTCCAGTACGTTTTTATTTTACTGTGTAGATTTGGGACCTGTCCCTCCAGTATTTTCCATGTGTATATTATTTGGTATCTCTCTCGTCTCCTTTCTAAAGAGTACATTTGGAGAGCTTTGAGACGATCCCAATAATTTAGGTGCTTTATCTCGTCTATGCGTGCCGTATATGTTGTCTGTATTCCCTCTATTTCAGCAATCTCTCCTGCTCTGAAGGGGGAAGTGAGTACTGAGCAGTACTCAAGACGGGACAACACAAGTGACTTGAAGAGTACAACCATTGTGATGGGATCCCTGGATTTGAAAGTTCTCGTAATCCATCCTATCATTTTTCTGGCTGACGCAATATTTGCTTGGTTATGCTCCCTAAATGTTTGATCGTCTGACATCATTATTCCCAAATCCTTGACATGCTGTTTTTCTACTATGGGCAGATTCGATTGTGTTTTGTACCCTGTATTATGTTTAAGGTCCTCATTTTTGCCGTACCTGAGTGCCTGAAATTTATCACTGTTAAACATCATGTTATTTTCTGCTGCCCAATCGAAAACTTTGTTGACATCTGCTTGTAGTTTCTCAATGTCTTCAGCAGAGGTAATTTTCATGCTGATTTTTGTGTCATCTGCAAAGGACGACACGAAGCTGTGACGTGTATTTTTGTCTATATCAGATATGAGAATAAGGAACAGTAGCGGTGCAAGGACTGTACCTTGAGGTACAGAGCTTTTAACATCGCTTGGACTCAATTTTATCTGATTGACTGTTACTCTGTGTTCTGTTCGACAGGAAATTGAGTATCCGGCGTCCTACTTTTCCAGTTATTCCCATTGACCTCATTTTGTGAGCTATCACTCCATGGTCACATTTGTCGAACGCCTTTGCAAAGTCTGTGTATACAACATCTGCATTTTGCTTTTCTTCTAGGGCTTCTGTGATTTTGTCATAGTGGTTGAGTAACTGTGACAGACAGGATCATCCCGCTCTAAATCCATGTTGTCCTGGGTTGTGCAATTCATTGTTTTCCATAAAACTAGAAATTTGATTCCTAATCACTCTTTCAAACACTTTCATTATGTGTGATGTTAGTGCAACTGGTCTATAATATTTTGCCAAGGCTTTACTCCCCCCCCTTGTGCAACGGAGCTATATCTGCAGATTTAAGTGCTGCTGGTATCTCCCCTGTATCCCGGCTCTTTCTCCATATTACGCTGAGTGCTCTCGCTACTGGTACTTTACATTTCTTTATGAATATTGAATTCCATGAGTCAGGCCCAGGAGCTGAGTGCATAGGCATATTGTCAATTTCTCTTTCAAAGTCTTCCGAGTTTGTGGTAATATCCGTTATATTATCTGCAGCTTGAATGTCATTCATAAAGAAGCTGTCTGGGTCATCAACTTTCATGTTGTTTATTGGTGTGCTAAACATAGCCTCATACTGGCTTCTTAGAATTTCACTAATCTCTTTGTCGTCCTCTGTGTACGTACCTTCATTTGTAATTAACGGTCCAATACTGGTCGAGGTTTTTGATTTTGATTTGCCGTATGTGAAAAAATATTTAGGATTTTTCCTTATCGCTTGTATAGCTTTCTGTTCCAATTCCATTTCCTCAGACTCATATGATCGCTTCAACGTTTGTTCTATTTCTTCGATCTCCCTGCTTAGGTTTATTTTCCTTGCTTGTGATAGTTGTGTCTGCCGAAGCATTTCCGTTATTTTTTTCCTTCTCCTGTACAGTCGTCTGCGTTCTCTTTCTAGAGTGGTCCTCTTTCTGCCCCTCCTCACAGGCACGTGCTTCAAGCAGACCTTGTAAGCTTCAGCTGTCAGTTGAGCTATTCCCTGTGTGGGAGTTTTGTCGCTTAAGACCGTCTCCCATTGAATGGTTGAAAGGTCTACATTTATTTTTTCCCAGTCGATCCTCTTATTGTTGAAACTGAATTGATTGAATATTCCTTCTCGCTTGTTGGGTCTCTTAGACCTAGTACCGTTATTTATGCTAGTTCGCACTTCAATGAGCTTATGGTCTGAGTATGAAGTATCTGAGATTGTGATGTCTCTGATTAGTTCATCATTGTTTGTGAATATCAAGTCTAGTGTGTTTTCGTTCCTAGTTGGTTCTGTAATCTGTTGATTGAGCGAGAATCTCAAAAGTTCTCTGACCTGTGGTTGATTATTTCACGGGTCATTCCCTGCTATGATATTTGTGTTTGCCATTCTCCATCTTAGACTCGGTAAACTGAAATCTCCAAGGATGATAATATCTGGAGATGGGTTTGCTAGGTTATCATGGATGTTCTCTATTTTGTGCATCTGCTCTGTGAATTCCTCAACCGTTGTATCTGGCGGTTTATATATTAGAATAATAATTAGGTTTAGTTTCTCTACCTTAATTCCAAGTACCTCTACCACCTCATTAGTGAGTTTAGTAGTTCTGTGCATACCAGGTCCTCTTTAATATACAGACCTACTCCTCCATTTGACCTAGTTTTTCTATCACATCTGTATAAATTATAATTTGGAATCCAGATTTCACCACCATGTAATCTTTTGTATGAGTTTCCGTGAATGCCCCAAATATTGAGTTTGACTCTAATAGGAGACCATTTATGAACTTAACTTTATTTCTTGACTTTGGCTTTAAACCTTGAATGTTTGCAAATATGAATGATTGTCCATATTGTGTGTCACTTCTGGAAGGTTTTGGTAGTTCTCCCTCCTCTCTACCCTGACCAGGGTGTGTTGTTGTGGCAATGGTTTGTCCAGTTTTGGAAGTGATATTGGGGAGTGTGGTAGTCTCTGTGTAGTTGGGGGGTATAGTATGTGTGGGCTTGATGACGAACCGTAGTCCAGTCTTGGGTATTTCCCCTCTCCATCCGTACTCCTGCCACGTTTCTGCCTGCCTCTAAAAATTTTGTGTTGATTGACAGTTGAGAGGCGGGACCAAAGAGCCAGAGCTCAACCCTCGAAGCACAATTGGTGAGTACACACGGTGCATGAGTGCGGGTCCTGCACATCTGCAACAAACACTCTCCCCCTCACTACCAACACCAAATATGTACACTGTCAATCATTGTCTGCATGAGTGATTATGAGTGTTTCTGCTTGCACGGACGGACGGGCGGGGGGAGGGGGGGCGGGAGACTTAAGACAGGTAATAATTACAATAATTACTGGTATTCGGCGTGTCAATTAGGGAATTTTGCGCCTATTTCACACTACAAATATTCCCATCTCTAAAGTTTAAGAAAATACTCTCCAAACATTTCTGATTTCCAGCACAACCCGGTATAACTAGGTTCCCTGACGCCGTAATACTGTGGTCACTGTGGCTACCTTCTGCAGGCTCCGGGGATCAACGGCCCAGCGGCCCGGTCTCCGACAAAGCCTCCTGATTGATCGTCTGGTCTACCAGGCTGTTGGACGCGGCTAATCGCCGCCTGACGTACGAGTAACAGCCTGGTTGATCAGGTATTCTTCGGAGGTGTTTATCTAGTTCTCTCTTGAACACTGTGAGGGGTCGGCCAGTTATGTCCCTTATGTGTAGTGGAAGCGTGTTGAACAGTCTCGGGCCTCTGATGTTGATAGTTCTCTCTTGAACACTGTGAGGGGTCTGCCAGTTATGTCCCTTATGTGTAGTGGAAGCGTGTTGAACAGTCTCGGGCCTCTGATGTTGATAGTTCTCTCTTGAACACTGTGAGGGGTCTGCCAGTTATGTCCCTTATGTGTAGTGGAAGCGTGTTGAACAGTCTCGGGCCTCTGATGTTGATAGTTCTCTCTTGAACACTGTGAGGGGTCGGCCAGTTATGTCCCTTATGTGTAGTGGAAGCGTGTTGAACAGTCTCGGGCCTCTGATGTTGATAGTTCTCTCTTGAACACTGTGAGGGGTCGGCCAGTTATGTCCCTTATGTGTAGTGGAAGCGTGTTGAACAGTCTCGGGCCTCTGATGTTGATAGTTCTCTCTTGAACACTGTGAGGGGTCGGCCAGTTATGTCCCTTATGTGTAGTGGAAGCGTGTTGAACAGTCTCGGGCCTCTGATGTTGATAGTTCTCTCTTGAACACTGTGAGGGATCGGCCAGTTATGTCCCTTATGTGTAGTGGAAGCGTGTTGAACAGTCTCGGACCTCTGATGTTGATAGAGTTCTCTCTTGAACACTGTGAGGGGTCGGCCAGTTATGTCCCTTATGTGTAGTGGAAGCGTGTTGAACAGTCTCGGGCCTCTGATGTTGATAGTTCTCTCTTGAACACTGTGAGGGGTCGGCCAGTTATGTCCCTTATGTGTAGTGGAAGCGTGTTGAACAGTCTCGAGCCTCTGATGTTGATAGTTCTCTCTTGAACACTGTGAGGGGTCGGCCAGTTATGTCCCTTATGTGTAGTGGAAGCGTGTTGAACAGTCTCGGGCCTCTGATGTTGATAGTTCTCTCTTGAACACTGTGAGGGGTCGGCCAGTTATGTCCCTTATGTGTAGTGGAAGCGTGTTGAGCAGTCTCGGGCCTCTGATGTTGATAGTTCTCTCTTGAACACTGTGAGGGGTCGGCCAGTTATGTCCCTTATGTGTAGTGGAAGCGTGTTGAACAGTCTCGGGCCTCTGATGTTGATAGTTCTCTCTTGAACACTGTGAGGGATCGGCCAGTTATGTCCCTTATGTGTAGTGGAAGCGTGTTGAACAGTCTCGGGCCTCTGATGTTGATAGTTCTCTCTTGAACACTGTGAGGGGTCGGCCAGTTATGTCCCTTATGTGTAGTGGAAGCGTGTTGAACAGTCTCGAGCCTCTGATGTTGATAGTTCTCTCTTGAACACTGTGAGGGGTCGGCCAGTTATGTCCCTTATGTGTAGTGGAAGCGTGTTGAACAGTCTCGGGCCTCTGATGTTGATAGTTCTCTCTTGAACACTGTGGGGGTCGGCCAGTTATGTCCCTTATGTGTAGTGGAAGCGTGTTGAGCAGTCTCGGGCCTCTGATGTTGATAGTTCTCTCTTGAACACTGTGAGGGGTCGGCCAGTTATGTCCCTTATGTGTAATGGAAGCGTGTTGAACAGTCTCGGGCCTCTGATGTTGATAGTTCTCTCTTGAACACTGTGAGGGGTCGGCCAGTTATGTCCCTTATGTGTAGTGGAAGCGTGTTGAACAGTCTCGGGCCTCTGATGTTGATAGTTCTCTCTTGAACACTGTGAGGGGTCGGCCAGTTATGTCCCTTATGTGTAGTGGAAGCGTGTTGAACAGTCTCGGGCCTCTGATGTTGATAGTTCTCTCTTGAACACTGTGAGGGGTCGGCCAGTTATGTCCCTTATGTGTAGTGGAAGCGTGTTGAACAGTCTCGGGCCTCTGATGTTGATAGTTCTCTCTTGAACACTGTGAGGGGTCGGCCAGTTATGTCCCTTATGTGTAGTGGAAGCGTGTTGAACAGTCTCGGGCCTCTGATGTTGATAGTTCTCTCTTGAACACTGTGAGGGGTCGGCCAGTTATGTCCCTTATGTGTAGTGGAAGCGTGTTGAACAGTCTCGGGCCTCTGATGTTGATAGTTCTCTCTTGAACACTGTGAGGGGTCGGCCAGTTATGTCCCTTATGTGTAGTGGAAGCGTGTTGAACAGTCTCGGGCCTCTGATGTTGATAGTTCTCTCTTGAACACTGTGAGGGGTCGGCCAGTTATGTCCCTTATGTGTAGTGGAAGCGTGTTGAACAGTCTCGGGCCTCTGATGTTGATAGTTCTCTCTTGAACACTGTGAGGGGTCGGCCAGTTATGTCCCTTATGTGTAGTGGAAGCGTGTTGAACAGTCTCGGGCCTCTGATGTTGATAGTTCTCTCTCAGAGTACCTGTTGCACCTCTGCTCTTCAACGGGGGTATTCTGCACATCCTGCCATGTCTCACACACATTTATACCATTTAACCTTCAGACCAACACAGGTCTATCCTTCAAACAGGAGTCAACATAAAGGGGGACAGGAGTTTAGTGGATCAATAAGACCGTAGACCATAGGTGCCATTCCTAGGAGATGGGCTACTATTAGTCTGTCTCCTGTTCATTCACCTTGTTCTAGCAAGCTATCCTCCCCAGCACGAGAAAAAGTAGTGCTCAAGTAGTAATATATATATCTATATATATATATATATATATATATATATATATATATATATATATGTATATATATATAAATATATATGATAAAATACCATGCCCAATTTACCATCAAGTGCCGGCGGGAGGGCGGGGAATTAGCCTCAGCTACCATCCTCTTTTGTCCGGTCGTGTGGTCAAGTGGTTAAGGGATCCTGTACATCAGTTGCAAATTGCTACTGGCAGTATGGTTTCGAGTCACTTCTGGGGTGTTTTTTCAGTTTATATATATATATATATATATATATATATATATATATATATATATATATATTAATATGACCGAAAAAGTAAGATTAATAATTCTAACACGAATTTTCTCATATTTCTTATGGTTCTTTTCACTGTTGATGGTAATTGAAAATCAATTCTCCAAAATTCATTTTTATTCTACTCTGATGCGACACTTGAATGCGTTCCATAATAACTTATTACATTTTCAAAGACTTTAGTTTACACACACACACTATAACCTGCAAACACAAAACAGAGTTCTACTATGCTATAATTTAAACGGCTTTCATTTTATATACCTGCATTTGGGTGAGGTGATATGTTACAACAGTTTTGGATGAGGTGAAAACAAACTTTCAACAGAACACGAAACAATGGATATAATATTGGGTAAATTAAAGGGAAGAATGGAACTGCAAAGGGCCTATTGGCCCATATTTCTTGATGTTTCTATATTGGAGCGGAGTCTTGAAGTGGGTAGAATATAGTTGTGCGTTAATTGGCTGTTGATTGCTGGTGTTGACATCTTGATGTGAAGTGCCTCGCAGATGTCAAGCCGCCTGCTATCGCTGTATCTATCGATGATTTCTGTGTTTTTTGTTAAGATTTCTCTGGTGATGGTCTGGTTGTGGGAGGAGATTATATGTTCCTTAATGGAGCCCTGTTGCTTATGCATCGTTAATCGCCTGGAAAGAGATGTTGTTCTCTTGCCTATATACTGAGTTCTTTGAGGCTTACAGTCCCCAAGTGGGCATTTGAAGGCATAGACGACATTGGTCTCTTTTAAAGCATTCTGCTTTGTGTCTGGAGAGTTTCTCATGAGTAGGTTGGCAGTTTTCTTGGTTTTATAGTAAATCGTCAATAGTATCTTCTGATTTTTGTCTGTAGGAATAACGTTTCTATTAACAATATCTTTCAGGACCCTTTCCTCCGTTTTATGAGCTGTGGAGAAGAAGTTCCTGTAAAATAGTCTAATAGGGGGTATAGGTGTTAGTTGTCTCTTCACAGGTTGCATGGCGTTTCACCTTCCTTCTTATGATGTCTTCAACGAAACCATTGGAGAAGCCGTTGTTGACTATTACCTGCCTTACCCTACAGAGTTCTTCATCGACTTGCTTCCATCCTGAGCTGTGGCTGAGAGCACGGTCGACATAAGCGTTAACAACACACAATTTAGTGGGGAGCCGGCGGCCATGCGGACAGCACGCTGGTCACGTGATGCTGTGGTCCCGGGTTCGATCCCAGGCACTGGCGAGAAACGATGGGCAGAGTTTCTTTCACCCTATGCTCCTGTTACCTAACAGTAAATAGGTACCTGGGAGTTAGTCAGCTGTCACGGGCTGCTTCCTGGGGTGTGTGTGGTGTGGGAAAAAAATAGTAGTTAGTAAACAGTTGATTGACAGTTGAGAGGCGGGCCGAAAGAGCAGAGCTCAACCCCCGCAAACACAACTAGGTGAGTACACACACACACACACACACACACACACACACACACACACACACACACACACACACACACACACACACACACACACACTTCAATTACGTCCTTGGAATGCAGGACATACCCGACATAATTTACAGTCTTGGGAATGTAAATGATGTATATATGTACCTCACGAGGGAAGTTCCTACTATCCGGGATAAAGACAATCATCCTTCTGTTCATGTCTTCAAGACACTATTCCTGTTACGTCTTAAGAAAGTGTATAGGCCATGGAGGCGCGCGTGTGGCGGCCCAGAGGCCCTGGCACACTGCTCAACTCCTCCATAACCTCTTGTGTTACAACTAAACCCGTTGTGGCTCCTGCTGACCCACCACATACTAATCGTAACACATATACACCTGCATATATATATATTGGGCCTAATTACTACGGTGCTTGTTTAGTACACCAACTTGTACATGTGTTCCGTCAGGCCTGCGCCACTCTCCCCCCTCGCCACATGTGGCAGGAAGTACACAGTGGTTGGGTCACATGTGGCAGGAAGTACACAGTGGTTGGGTCACATGTGGCAGGAAGTACACAGTGGTTGAGCCACATGTGGCAGGAAGTACACAGTGGTTGAGCCACATGTGGCAGGAAGTACACAGTGGTTGGGTCACATGTGGCAGGAAGTACACAGTGGATGGGTCACATGTGGCAGGAAGTACACAGTGGTTGGGTCACATGTGGCAGGAAGTACACAGTGGTTGAGTCACATGTGGCAGGAAGTACACAGTGGTTGAGTCACATGTGGCAGGAAGTACACAGTGGTTGAGCCACATGTGGCAGGAAGTACACAGTGGTTGGGTCACATGTGGCAGGAAGTACACAGTGGTTGGGTCACATGTGGCAGGAAGTACACAGTGGTTGAGTCACATGTGGCAGGAAGTACACAGTGGTTGGGTCACATGTGGCAGGAAGTACACAGTGGTTGGTTCACATGTGGCAGGAAGTACACAGTGGTTGGGCCACATGTGGCAGGAAGTACACAGTGGTTGAGCCACATGTGGCAGGAAGTACACAGTGGTTGAGCCACATGTGGCAGGAAGTACACAGTGGTTGAGCCACATGTGGCAGGAAGTACACAGTGGTTGAGCCACATGTGGCAGGAAGTACACAGTGGTTGGGTCACATGTGGCAGGAAGTACACAGTGGTTGGGTCACATGTGGCAGGAAGTACACAGTGGTTGGGTCACATGTGGCAGGAAGTACACAGTGGTTGGGTCACATGTGGCAGGAAGTACACAGTGGTTGGGTCACATGTGGCAGGAAGTACACAGTGGTTGAGTCACATGTGGCAGGAAGTACACAGTGGTTGGGTCACATGTGGCAGGAAGTACACAGTGGTTGGGTCACATGTGGCAGGAAGTACACAGTGGTTGGGTCACATGTGGCAGGAAGTACACAGTGGTTGGTTCACATGTGGCAGGAAGTACACAGTGGTTGGTTCACATGTGGCAGGAAGTACATGGTGGTTGGGTCACATGTGGCAGGAAGTACATGGTGGTTGAGTCACATGTGGCAGGAAGTACACAGTGGTTGGTTCACATGTGGCAGGAAGTACACAGTGGTTGGGTCACATGTGGCAGGAAGTACACAGTGGTTGGGTCACATGTGGCAGGAAGTACATGGTGGTTGAGTCACATGTGGCAGGAAGTACACAGTGGTTGGGTCACATGTGGCAGGAAGTACACGGTGGTTGAGTCACATGTGGCAGGAAGTACACAGTGGTTGAGTCACATGTGGCAGGAAGTACACAGTGGTTGGGTCACATGTGGCAGGAAGTACACAGTGGTTGAGTCACATGTGGCAGGAAGTACACAGTGGTTGGGTCACATGTGGCAGGAAGTACACAGTGGTTGAGTCACATGTGGCAGGAAGTACACGGTGGTTGGGTCACATGTGGCAGGAAGTACATGGTGGTTGGGTCACATGTGGCAGGAAGTACACAGTGGTTGAGTCACATGTGGCAGGAAGTACATGGTGGTTGGGTCACATGTGGCAGGAAGTACACAGTGGTTGGGTCACATGTGGCAGGAAGTACACAGTGGTTGGGTCACATGTGGCAGGAAGTACACAGTGGTTGAGTCACATGTGGCAGGAAGTACACAGTGGTTGGGTCACATGTGGCAGGAAGTACACAGTGGTTGGGTCACATGTGGCAGGAAGTACACGGTGGTTGGGTCACATGTGGCAGGAAGTACACAGTGGTTGGGTCACATGTGGCAGGAAGTACACAGTGGTTGGGTCACATGTGGCAGGAAGTACACAGTGGTTGGGTCACATGTGGCAGGAAGTACACAGTGGTTGGGTCACATGTGGCAGGAAGTACACAGTGGTTGGGTCACATGTGGCAGGAAGTACACAGTGGTTGAGTCACATGTGGCAGGAAGTACATGGTGGTTGGGTCACATGTGGCAGGAAGTACACAGTGGTTGGGTCACATGTGGCAGGAAGTACACAGTGGTTGGGTCACATGTGGCAGGAAGTACACGGTGGTTGGGTCACATGTGGCAGGAAGTACACAGTGGTTGGGTCACATGTGGCAGGAAGTACACAGTGGTTGAGTCACATGTGGCAGGAAGTACATGGTGGTTGGGTCACATGTGGCAGGAAGTACACAGTGGTTGGTCACATGTGGCAGGAAGTACATGGTGGTTGAGTCACATGTGGCAGGAAGTACACAGTGGTTGGGTCACATGTGGCAGGAAGTACACAGTGGTTGAGTCACATGTGGCAGGAAGTACATGGTGGTTGAGTCACATGTGGCAGGAAGTACACAGTGGTTGGGTCACATGTGGCAGGAAGTACATGGTGGTTGAGTCACATGTGGCAGGAAGTACACAGTGGTTGAGTCACATGTGGCAGGAAGTACATGGTGGTTGAGTCACATGTGGCAGGAAGTACACAGTGGTTGAGTCACATGTGGCAGGAAGTACACAGTGGTTGAGTCACATGTGGCAGGAAGTACACAGTGGTTGGGTCACATGTGGCAGGAAGTACAGTGGTTGGGTCACATGTGGCAGGAAGTACACAGTGGTTGAGTCACATGTGGCAGGAAGTACACAGTGGTTGGTCACATGTGGCAGGAAGTACACAGTGGTTGAGTCACATGTGGCAGGAAGTACAGTGGTTGGGTCACATGTGGCAGGAAGTACACAGTGGTTGAGTCACATGTGGCAGGAAGTACACAGTGGTTGAGTCACATGTGGCAGGAAGTACACAGTGGTTGAGCCACATGTGGCAGGAAGTACATGGTGGTTGGGTCACATGTGGCAGGAAGTACACAGTGGTTGAGTCACATGTGGCAGGAAGTACACAGTGGTTGGGTCACATGTGGCAGGAAGTACACAGTGGTTGGGTCACATGTGGCAGGAAGTACACAGTGGTTGAGTCACATGTGGCAGGAAGTACATGGTGGTTGGGTCACATGTGGCAGGAAGTACATGGTGGTTGAGTCACATGTGGCAGGAAGTACACAGTGGTTGGGTCACATGTGGCAGGAAGTACACAGTGGTTGAGTCACATGTGGCAGGAAGTACATGGTGGTTGAGTCACATGTGGCAGGAAGTACACAGTGGTTGAGTCACATGTGGCAGGAAGTACACAGTGGTTGAGTCACATGTGGCAGGAAGTACACAGTGGTTGAGTCACATGTGGCAGGAAGTACATGGTGGTTGGGTCACATGTGGCAGGAAGTACACAGTGGTTGGGTCACATGTGGCAGGAAGTACACAGTGGTTGAGTCACATGTGGCAGGAAGTACACAGTGGTTGAGTCACATGTGGCAGGAAGTACATGGTGGTTGGGTCACATGTGGCAGGAAGTACACAGTGGTTGAGTCACATGTGGCAGGAAGTACATGGTGGTTGGGTCACATGTGGCAGGAAGTACACAGTGGTTGAGTCACATGTGGCAGGAAGTACACAGTGGTTGAGTCACATGTGGCAGGAAGTACATGGTGGTTGGGTCACATGTGGCAGGAAGTACACAGTGGTTGGTTCACATGTGGCAGGAAGTACACAGTGGTTGAGCCACATGTGGCAGGAAGTACACAGTGGTTGAGCCACATGTGGCAGGAAGTACACAGTGGTTGAGCCACATGTGGCAGGAAGTACATGGTGGTTGAGTCACATGTGGCAGGAAGTACATGGTGGTTGGGTCACATGTGGCAGGAAGTACACAGTGGTTGGGTCACATGTGGCAGGAAGTACACAGTGGTTGAGTCACATGTGGCAGGAAGTACATGGTGGTTGAGTCACATGTGGCAGGAAGTACACAGTGGTTGGGTCACATGTGGCAGGAAGTACACAGTGGTTGAGTCACATGTGGCAGGAAGTACATGGTGGTTGGGTCACATGTGGCAGGAAGTACATGGTGGTTGAGCCACATGTGGCAGGAAGTACACAGTGGTTGGGTCACATGTGGCAGGAAGTACATGGTGGTTGAGCCACATGTGGCAGGAAGTACACAGTGGTTGGGTCACATGTGGCAGGAAGTACACAGTGGTTGGGTCACATGTGGCAGGAAGTACACAGTGGTTGGGTCACATGTGGCAGGAAGTACATGGTGGTTGAGCCACATGTGGCAGGAAGTACACAGTGGTTGGGTCACATGTGGCAGGAAGTACACAGTGGTTGGGTCACATGTGGCAGGAAGTACACAGTGGTTGGGTCACATGTGGCAGGAAGTACACAGTGGTTGGGTCACATGTGGCAGGAAGTACACAGTGGTTGAGTCACATGTGGCAGGAAGTACACAGTGGTTGGGTCACATGTGGCAGGAAGTACACAGTGGTTGAGTCACATGTGGCAGGAAGTACATGGTGGTTGAGTCACATGTGGCAGGAAGTACACGGTGGTTGAGTCACATGTGGCAGGAAGTACATGGTGGTTGAGCCACATGTGGCAGGAAGTACACAGTGGTTGGGTCACATGTGGCAGGAAGTACATGGTGGTTGGGTCACATGTGGCAGGAAGTACACAGTGGTTGAGTCACATGTGGCAGGAAGTACACAGTGGTTGAGTCACATGTGGCAGGAAGTACACAGTGGTTGAGTCACATGTGGCAGGAAGTACACAGTGGTTGAGTCACATGTGGCAGGAAGTACACAGTGGTTGGGTCACATGTGGCAGGAAGTACACAGTGGTTGAGTCACATGTGGCAGGAAGTACACAGTGGTTGAGTCACATGTGGCAGGAAGTACACAGTGGTTGGTCACATGTGGCAGGAAGTACATGGTGGTTGGGTCACATGTGGCAGGAAGTACACAGTGGTTGGGTCACATGTGGCAGGAAGTACACAGTGGTTGAGTCACATGTGGCAGGAAGTACACAGTGGTTGGGTCACATGTGGCAGGAAGTACACAGTGGTTGAGTCACATGTGGCAGGAAGTACACAGTGGTTGGGTCACATGTGGCAGGAAGTACATGGTGGTTGAGTCACATGTGGCAGGAAGTACACAGTGGTTGGGTCACATGTGGCAGGAAGTACACAGTGGTTGAGTCACATGTGGCAGGAAGTACATGGTGGTTGAGTCACATGTGGCAGGAAGTACACAGTGGTTGAGTCACATGTGGCAGGAAGTACACAGTGGTTGAGTCACATGTGGCAGGAAGTACACAGTGGTTGAGTCACATGTGGCAGGAAGTACATGGTGGTTGGGTCACATGTGGCAGGAAGTACACAGTGGTTGGGTCACATGTGGCAGGAAGTACACAGTGGTTGAGTCACATGTGGCAGGAAGTACACAGTGGTTGAGTCACATGTGGCAGGAAGTACATGGTGGTTGGGTCACATGTGGCAGGAAGTACACAGTGGTTGAGTCACATGTGGCAGGAAGTACATGGTGGTTGGGTCACATGTGGCAGGAAGTACACAGTGGTTGAGTCACATGTGGCAGGAAGTACACAGTGGTTGAGTCACATGTGGCAGGAAGTACATGGTGGTTGGGTCACATGTGGCAGGAAGTACACAGTGGTTGGTCACATGTGGCAGGAAGTACACAGTGGTTGAGTCACATGTGGCAGGAAGTACACAGTGGTTGAGCCACATGTGGCAGGAAGTACACAGTGGTTGAGCCACATGTGGCAGGAAGTACATGGTGGTTGAGTCACATGTGGCAGGAAGTACATGGTGGTTGGGTCACATGTGGCAGGAAGTACACAGTGGTTGGGTCACATGTGGCAGGAAGTACACAGTGGTTGAGTCACATGTGGCAGGAAGTACATGGTGGTTGAGTCACATGTGGCAGGAAGTACACAGTGGTTGGGTCACATGTGGCAGGAAGTACACAGTGGTTGAGTCACATGTGGCAGGAAGTACATGGTGGTTGGGTCACATGTGGCAGGAAGTACATGGTGGTTGAGTCACATGTGGCAGGAAGTACACAGTGGTTGGGTCACATGTGGCAGGAAGTACATGGTGGTTGAGCCACATGTGGCAGGAAGTACACAGTGGTTGGGTCACATGTGGCAGGAAGTACACAGTGGTTGGGTCACATGTGGCAGGAAGTACACAGTGGTTGGGTCACATGTGGCAGGAAGTACATGGTGGTTGAGCCACATGTGGCAGGAAGTACACAGTGGTTGGGTCACATGTGGCAGGAAGTACACAGTGGTTGGGTCACATGTGGCAGGAAGTACACAGTGGTTGGGTCACATGTGGCAGGAAGTACATGGTGGTTGAGCCACATGTGGCAGGAAGTACACAGTGGTTGGGTCACATGTGGCAGGAAGTACACAGTGGTTGGGTCACATGTGGCAGGAAGTACACAGTGGTTGGGTCACATGTGGCAGGAAGTACACAGTGGTTGGGTCACATGTGGCAGGAAGTACACAGTGGTTGGGTCACATGTGGCAGGAAGTACACAGTGGTTGAGTCACATGTGGCAGGAAGTACACAGTGGTTGGGTCACATGTGGCAGGAAGTACACAGTGGTTGAGTCACATGTGGCAGGAAGTACATGGTGGTTGAGTCACATGTGGCAGGAAGTACACAGTGGTTGAGTCACATGTGGCAGGAAGTACACAGTGGTTGAGTCACATGTGGCAGGAAGTACACAGTGGTTGGGTCACATGTGGCAGGAAGTACACAGTGGTTGGGTCACATGTGGCAGGAAGTACACAGTGGTTGAGTCACATGTGGCAGGAAGTACACAGTGGTTGAGTCACATGTGGCAGGAAGTACACAGTGGTTGAGTCACATGTGGCAGGAAGTACACAGTGGTTGAGTCACATGTGGCAGGAAGTACACAGTGGTTGGGTCACATGTGGCAGGAAGTACACAGTGGTTGAGTCACATGTGGCAGGAAGTACACAGTGGTTGAGTCACATGTGGCAGGAAGTACATGGTGGTTGAGTCACATGTGGCAGGAAGTACACAGTGGTTGGGTCACATGTGGCAGGAAGTACACAGTGGTTGGGTCACATGTGGCAGGAAGTACACAGTGGTTGAGTCACATGTGGCAGGAAGTACATGGTGGTTGGGTCACATGTGGCAGGAAGTACATGGTGGTTGAGTCACATGTGGCAGGAAGTACACAGTGGTTGGGTCACATGTGGCAGGAAGTACACAGTGGTTGGGTCACATGTGGCAGGAAGTACACAGTGGTTGAGTCACATGTGGCAGGAAGTACACAGTGGTTGGGTCACATGTGGCAGGAAGTACACAGTGGTTGGGTCACATGTGGCAGGAAGTACAGTGGTTGAGTCACATGTGGCAGGAAGTACACAGTGGTTGAGTCACATGTGGCAGGAAGTACACAGTGGTTGAGTCACATGTGGCAGGAAGTACACAGTGGTTGAGTCACATGTGGCAGGAAGTACATGGTGGTTGGGTCACATGTGGCAGGAAGTACACAGTGGTTGGGTCACATGTGGCAGGAAGTACACAGTGGTTGAGTCACATGTGGCAGGAAGTACACAGTGGTTGGGTCACATGTGGCAGGAAGTACACAGTGGTTGGGTCACATGTGGCAGGAAGTACACAGTGGTTGGTCACATGTGGCAGGAAGTACACAGTGGTTGAGTCACATGTGGCAGGAAGTACACAGTGGTTGGGTCACATGTGGCAGGAAGTACACAGTGGTTGAGTCACATGTGGCAGGAAGTACACAGTGGTTGAGTCACATGTGGCAGGAAGTACACAGTGGTTGAGTCACATGTGGCAGGAAGTACACAGTGGTTGGGTCACATGTGGCAGGAAGTACACAGTGGTTGGGTCACATGTGGCAGGAAGTACACAGTGGTTGGGTCACATGTGGCAGGAAGTACACAGTGGTTGGGTCACATGTGGCAGGAAGTACACAGTGGTTGAGTCACATGTGGCAGGAAGTACACAGTGGTTGGGCCACATGTGGCAGGAAGTACATGGTGGTTGAGTCACATGTGGCAGGAAGTACACAGTGGTTGAGTCACATGTGGCAGGAAGTACACAGTGGTTGGGTCACATGTGGCAGGAAGTACACAGTGGTTGAGTCACATGTGGCAGGAAGTACAGTGGTTGGGTCACATGTGGCAGGAAGTACACAGTGGTTGAGTCACATGTGGCAGGAAGTACATGGTGGTTGAGTCACATGTGGCAGGAAGTACACAGTGGTTGGGTCACATGTGGCAGGAAGTACACAGTGGTTGGGTCACATGTGGCAGGAAGTACACAGTGGTTGGGTCACATGTGGCAGGAAGTACACAGTGGTTGGGTCACATGTGGCAGGAAGTACACGGTGGTTGAGTCACATGTGGCAGGAAGTACACAGTGGTTGGGTCACATGTGGCAGGAAGTACACGGTGGTTGAGCCACATGTGGCAGGAAGTACACGGTGGTTGAGCCACATGTGGCAGGTAGTACACAGTGGTTGGGTCACATGTGGCAGGAAGTACACAGTGGTCTGGCAGAGTGTCACGGACGGTCACACCGCTGCCCAACTACTCACACCTTTGGGAATTGAACGCCGACCGTCAGAAAGCGAGGCCGTTGCTGCCAAGATAGTTTTCTATCGAGATGCTGTCTTGATAGATAGATCTTGTATGCTGTCAATATAGAAAACTAGATAGTTTTCTTCAAGGAGTGCCGGACCAACCGGGCTGTGGTGGGTATGTGGGCCTGCGGGCCGCTCCAAGCAACAGCCTGGTGGACCAAACTCACAAGTCAAGCCTGGCCTCGAGCAGGGCTTGGGGAGTAGAACAACTCCCAGAACCCCATCAACCAGGTATCAAGCAGGCAACAACAGTTGATTGGGACGCTATCATGCTTGTAAACTGCTTAATGAATGTAACCAAAGGCGTCAAAGATGGAGGAAAGGTGTAGAGGCTCGTAAGTAGTTGCGTAAGTGCTTGGTGACTGTGGCCCCGTGCAGGTAAGCAACAAGACTTAGAGGTGGAGTGTTGTCCCGGCTGTGAGTGTCGGGGAGGCTGGGAGACGCCTTCACCACAACTCTCACTGGGTAAAACTCTCACAGCACCAACGGTCCACCCCCAGGAACCCCACCCAACCTCTCCAGCCACACCAACCCTCCCTATTACACTCCTTTAATTTGCTCTAATACGTCCCATTTTTTACGGATAGATGGATTTGTGAGGACCGGCTGTATACCCGGAGTATTACTGAGGTACACCTCGCGTGGGTTCTGGTCCAACACACTGTTGCTGCCAGCGGCCCGCACGCCCAATTTCCGTTAAGACCCGGCTGGTGCGGCGAGCATAGAGGAGACGGCGGGATATACACAGCTGTGTATGTGTATATACACATTAGTATTCACAAAGGACATACGAGGTCGGAACCTGTTATATCCTCCATGGCTGCCACGAGCTCGTAAGTATCACGCAGCCGTTATCTTTACAATATCATCTTCCGGTTGAGGACCACCTCGTACCACTTGCGACCTCGTAAACTGTTAAAGACATGCTGACTATGCTGCCATGATGGACATAAGAGGTGCAGATGTTACAAGTGGTCAGGTTAAGAGTAAGTACAGTCAGCAAGGTTGGTGCGGTCACCACCATAACGGCGCTGCACCACTTGTGGTAGCACATGGCAGGTCAATTACACCCGGGGTGGGAGCGTGGGGGTGTGGGGGGCAGGAACACCCACGGTGGACACTGTTGTAGGGAGACCATCTCCCATGGTGCTCTCCGCCCCCCCCATCCCTCCCACACAGCACCCTCTTGTATCACTGTAAAACATTTCATTGGAGGAAATACTCAGGGAAAGTTTTTCTGGAGACATCGGCACTCCCACTCCTGCCTCTCCTATCATATTTACCTTCCTTCCTTGCTTCCTGTCTGCCTCCAGCCTGCTTCCAGCCTCCAGCCTGCTTCCAGCCTGCCGCCAGCCTGCCTGCCAGCCTCCAGCCTCCAGCCATTAAATACTCATACTCCACCCAAGTAAAACCGAAACAAGCAACACTTAGTGGGCCAGCCAGAGGCTTACGGCCCGCGCAGGAATATCCCTGCACAAAAAAATCCAGCCTGCCTGCCTGCCTCCAGCAGGTTGGAGGCAGGTTGGAGGCAGGCTGGAGGCAGGCTGGAGGCAGGTTGGAGGCAGGCTGGAGGCAGGTTGGAGGCAGGCTGGAGGCAGGCCTTTCCTTGTCACTTTTAGTATATGCCCCCTTCTGTTTTCCTTAGTCTTGTCACTTAGTCGTTCACCGACATTTTCCATCTTATATGACTAGGTAGTAATTTAGGTGGCTTTTTCGCTTTCATTGCAATAGCGTTTTCAAAATTCCTTTCCGATACTCTCCTTATATTAATGTATTCATTCCTAGCTCTGTTGCGTCTAGTCTTATTGTCCTCTGTCATTTGTCCTCTGTACTTTCTCCACTCCCTCCTGCTTCTCGTTTGTATTTCCTTGCACTATTAAACCATGGGTTATCATACTCCCTCCTACCTTTTTCTTTTACTGTTGGTATAAGACTCCTTCTATTTCTACAATTGACTGTAATAACAATTGGCTGTTAGACTTTAAACCTGTTGAGTGTTTTAACCTATGAGTGCTGTTGGCAATTGGGTTAAAAGTCTAACAAACTTCCAATTGTTTCTCACAAATTCCCATACCGCCGTCTCTCTGGGCCACAGTCAGGACGCAGGCGGTTAGTCCACTACGGGCTGACCACAGCCCCGCTCCTGTGCCAGGTAAGTCCACTACGGGCTGACCACAGCCCCGCTCCTGTGCCAGGTAAGTCCACTACGGGCTGACCACAGCACCGCTCCTGTGCCAGGTAAGTCCACTACGGGCTGACCACAGCACCGCTCCTGTGCCAGGAAAGTCCACTACGGGCTCACCACAGCCCCGCTCCTGTGCCAGGTAAGTCCACTACGGGCTCACCACAGCACCGCTCCTGTGCCAGGTAAGTCCACTACGGGCTCACCACAGCCCCGCTCCTGTGCCAGGTAAGTACACTACGGGCTCACCACAGCACCGCTCCTGTGCCAGGTAAGTCCACTACGGGCTGACCACAGCCCCGCTCCTGTGCCAGGTAAGTCCATTACGGGCTGACCACAGCCCCGCTCCTGTGCCAGGTAAGTCCACTACGGGCTGACCACAGCCCCGCTCCTGTGCCAGGTAAGTCCACTACGGGCTGACCACAGCACCGCTCCTGTGCCAGGTAAGTCCACTACGGGCTGACCACAGCACCGCTCCTGTGCCAGGAAAGTCCACTACGGGCTCACCACAGCCCCGCTCCTGTGCCAGGTAAGTCCACTACGGGCTCACCACAGCCCCGCTCCTGTGCCAGGTAAGTCCACTACGGGCTGACTACAGCCCTGCTCCTATGCCAGGTAAGTCCACTACGGGCTCACCACAGCCCCGCTCCTGTGCCAGGTAAGTCCACTACGGGCTCATCACAGAACCGCTCCAGTGCCAGGTAAGTCCACTACAGGCTCACCACAGCCCCGCTCCTGTGCCAGGTAAGTCCACTACGGGCTCACCACAGCCCCGCTCCTGTGCCAGGTAAGTCCACTACGGGCTGACAACAGCCCTGCTCCTGTGCCAGGTAAGTCCACTACGGGCTGACCACAGCCCCGCTCCTGTGCCAGGTAAGTCCACTACGGGCTCACCACAGCCCCGCTCCTGTGCCAGGTAAGTCCACTACGGGCTCACCACAGCCCTGCTCCTGTGCCAGGTAAGTCCACTACGGGCTCACCACAGCCCCGCTCCTGTGCCAGGTAAGTCCACTAAGGGTCACCACAGCCCCGCTCCTGTGCCAGGTAAGTCCACTACGGGCTCACCACAGCCCCGCTCCTGTGCCAGGTAAGTCCACTACGGGCTCACCACAGCCCCGCTCCTGTGCCAGGTAAGTCCACTACGGGCTCATCACAGCCCCGCTCCTGTGCCAGGTAAGTCCACTACGGGCTCACCACAGCCCCGCTCCTGTGCCAGGTAAGTCCACTACGGGCTCACCACAGCCCCGCTCCTGTGCCAGGTAAGTCCACTATGGGCTCACCACAGCCCCGCTCCTGTGCCAGGTAAGTCCACTACGGGCTCACCACAGCCCCGCTCCTGTGCCAGGTAAGTCCACTACGGGCTCACCACAGCACCGCTCCTGTGCCAGGTAAGTCCACTACGGGCTCACCACAGCCCCGCTCCTGTGCCAGGTAAGTCCACTATGGGCTCACCACAGCCCCGCTCCTGTGCCAGGTAAGTCCACTACGGGCTTATCACAGAACCGCTCCTGTGCCAGGTAAGTCCACTACGGGCTCACCACAGCCCCGCTCCTGTGCCAGGTAAGTCCACTACGGGCTCACCACAGCCCCGCTCCTGTGCCAGGTAAGTCCACTACGGGCTCACCACAGCCCCGCTCCTGTGCCAGGTAAGTCCACTACGGGCTCACCACAGCCCCGCTCCTGTGCCAGGTAAGTCCACTACGGGCTCACCACAGCCCCGCTCCTGTGCCAGGTAAGTCCACTACGGGCTGACCACAGCCCCGCTCCTGTGCCAGGTAAGTCCACTACGGGCTCACCACAGCCCCGCTCCTGTGCCAGGTAAGTCCACTACGGGCTCACCACAGCCCCGCTCCTGTGCCAGGTAAGTCCACTATGGGCTCACCACAGCCCTGCTCCTGTGCCAGGTAAGTCCACTACGGGCTCACCACAGCCCCGCTCCTGTGCCAGGTAAGTCCACTATGGGCTCACCACAGCCCTGCTCCTGTGCCAGGTAAGTCCACTACGGGCTCACCACAGCACCGCTCCTGTGCCAGGTAAGTCCACTACGGGCTCACCACAGCCCCGCTCCTGTGCCAGGTAAGTCCACTATGGGCTCACCACAGCCCTGCTCCTGTGCCAGGTAAGTCCACTACGGGCTCACCACAGCACCGCTCCTGTGCCAGGTAAGTCCACTACGGGCTCACCACAGCCCTGCTCCTGTGCCAGGTAAGTCCACTACGGGCTGACCACAGCCCTGCTCCTGTGCCAGGTAAGTCCACTACGGGCTCACCACAGCACCGCTCCTGTGCCAGGTAAGTCCACTACGGGCTCACCACAGCACCGCTCCTGTGCCAGGTAAGTCCACTAAGGGTCACCACAGCCCGTGCTACTTGCACCTTGTTGTTCCCAGTAGGTGAATGTAAAGCGACAAGAAGGCGACGGCTGCAACAGGAAGACATGTTGCATTATTACTGGTGCAAGACAAGACACGACATCTCCCGCTACAGGAGGGTCGGCCGTCATGGACCAAGTTGCAGGCGGGGCGTCAGAGCCGGGGACACGGTGACGGGCTGTCGGGCCGGGCCGGGCCGCAGCTGTTGGTGCTGCGTCCTCACCTCCGTACCGCTACACCTTCCATAATGTAACACCACAAGAAACATCCCACAACCACCACTTACCTCTAATGTATTCCAGCAGTATCTGGAGTGTACCTCGAGTGGCTTCTAGGGGGTTTTACTCCCCAAGCCTGGACTTGGAGCAGGCTTGTCTTGTGGAGCATATATTTACCTGGTTGATGGGCTTCTGGGAGTTCTTCTACTCCCCAAGCCCGGCCCGAGGCCAGGGGCCAGATTCACGAAAGCACTTACGAACGTGTACATCTTTCCTCAATCTTTGACGGCTTTGGTTACATTTATTAAACAGTTTACAAGCATGAAAACTTCCCATTCAACTGTTATTGTTATAAACAGCCTCCTGGTGCTTTGCAGCTCATTATAACTGTTTAATAATTGGAAACAAAGCGGAAAAAGATTGAGAAAAGATGTACACGTTCGTAAGAGCTTGTGTAAGTGCTTTCGTGAATCTGGCCCCAGGTCCATTACGGGCTCACCATAGACTCATTTCTTGCAGACTAATCCGGATCCCAATTGCTGTTATTAATTGATAAATGAGTTGTGTGCCACAATAACAACAAAGTGCCAGGACTCACAGTAACACAGCACTCATCAAAACCTTGGCCTACCTCTACCAAACTCCCCAACAGGAATCTTAACCAAGTATCCAAAGAGTGTTAACTGTCGGTGCAGCCTGCACATGACTGTAAAGCTGCTGCCCAGTGGTGACACGTGTTGTGTTGACATACAGGTGACCTTGGAGTGCACTCAACAACACACTCAGCCTTGGAGTGCACTCAACAACACACTCAGCCTGTAGGCCTCCACCAGTCGTCATAGTAAGGCTCAACAATATTACAAAGGTTCAAAGAGAAGTAATATGACAAAGGTTCTGAGCAATATGACCAAAGTATAACAATAAAAGAGAAAAGTTTAAAAGTAAAGAATGTTGCAAAGCTTTGAAAATAAACTGTATGGCAAACGAAACAAAGTCTGTTTACGGAAGCTAATAGTGTTAGGTCATAAGGTGTGGATGTGAGAGTCACGCTTCAAGAACCTAAGTGCTGGCTAATCCAGCCGCTAAACCTTGAGTGTATGAATGGTATGTATGAGTGGAGCCGGTCGGCCGAGCGGACAGCACACTGAACTTGTGATCCTGTGGTCCCGGGTTCGATCCCAGGCGCCGGCGAGAAACAATAGGCAGAGTTTCTTTCACCCTATGCCCCTGTTGCCTAGCAGTAAAATAGGTACCTGGGTGTTAGTCAGCTGTCACGGGATGCTTCCTGGGGGTGGAGGCCTGGTCGAGGACCGGGGCGCGGGGACACTAAAGCCCCAAATCATCTCCAGATAACGTCAAGAAGAAGATGGTAAGCCCTCAACCCAGCACCCACAAGTGATGACCTTCCAACACCCGTCACACACACAGTCGCTGACCTCCTCTACCTCTCCCACCTCATCATACACTTCGCCCATATGCTACAAATACAAATAATTGCCAAACATCTAACCTAACCCAATTTATTCTTAGTTATACACCAAATTCTAATACATACTAATTTATATACGAGAAAATACCGTATATGTATATGGTATTAATACATATGTATTAAAGTTGATGAGGGCGTGCCCAGGGAGGAGGAGTGTTAACATATATACTCTGTTAATGAATCATGTCCTTTACCAACCTCTTCCATGTGTGTACAATTAAAGAAAAACAATTTGTTGGAGTGAAACCATTTGTCTATAATTGGAAAGCTAACTGACGAGGCATATTTTGTTGTCAAAAAGAGGTGCAGAGTGGAGCTTTGTGAAGAGAAATATTGCCAGAAGGGAGACGGGGAGCTATGTATGGCATCACCAGCCCTTCACACCTCAACCTGTTCTCGCAATTTCGTATAGTCAATATTGACTTTATTAAATACGTGCATATGTGACATACTAAATATACTAGTTCATCTTGGAAAGCTTCATAGAAAACACCGACCTTACCTAACCTTCTTAGTATGTTAAGATAAGTATCTTATTTCTTCGTAATTACAATTATTACTTAACCTATTATAGGTATAGGTTAAGTAATAATTGTAATTACGAAGCAATAAGATGCTTATCTTAACATACTAACAAGGTTAGGTAAGGTCGGTGTTTTCTATGAAGCTTTTCAAGCTAAACTAGTATGTTTAGTATGTCACATATGCATGTATTTAATAAGTCAATATTGACTAAGAAAGTGCGAGAACGGGTTGCACACCTAGTCTGGTCAAGGGTGAAATATTCGTTCACATGCCCCAAGACTTTCTTATTAAAGAATGCTTTTTTCTTTAACACAAATTACTTTAATTTCTTCATAGTATTATATTTTCTGAAAGGGAAAAATGGAGCTAATTCCGGCTTCTCTCCTGTTGGAAAACCCGACACCATTTACTAATATTCAATACAATAGGCAGATAATATTGCCACGTCGCCATTAATTTCACCAACTAATTCTGTTGGGAAACATTCTTAATACAGCAATCTTTAGATTGTTAACATCATAAAAACATCTCACTTGAATTAAGTTAATTATTAGTACCAAAATAGAGTAAATATGACCCTTCTACCACTTCTTGACATCTGACAAGAGAGCCACGGGCCAGATTCACGAAAGCACTTACGCAAACACTTACGAACCTGTACATCTTTTCTCAATCTTTGGCGGCTTTGTTTCCAATTATTAAACACTTAATGAGCTCCGAAGCACCAGGAGGCTGTTTATAACAATAACAACAGTTGAATGGCAAGTTTTCATGCTTGTAAACTGCTTAATAAATGTAACCAAAGCCGTCAAAGATGGAGGAAAGATGTACACGTTCGTAAGTGCTTGCGTAAGTGCTTTCGTGAATCTGGCCCCAGGGCGTCAGTGGAGGAGGGCCAGGAGTCAGCCATTGTTAATTTACCAAGTGGCTGGAGCAAATCTAGCTTCTAGAATTCTCCCTTGGACAGCTGTGTTACGGAATTAAAGTGCTTCTGTTATCGACACGCAACTACATCTACTATAAGGGAAGTGTATTACCGAAACCCGTTTGTTATCTTCACATTCGTGGCCAGTTATGTTAGGTATGTATAGGGCGAACCAGTTAGCACATGAGGCAGCGACAAGACTCGGGTAAATATTCCTTGGTCCTATTCTCAACTCTTTATCAATATACCAATGTTTCCTCTGATATAGCTGTCATATATACAGGATTACTGATATTATTGCAAGTGCCCTTTGACAGGAACAATGGAAGCGGAAGAAGAATTACTAGTAACCTGGTACTCCAGTACATTAGAGGCCAGCCACACCCACAGTGTATCGCCTGGCGTCCATCCGGGTTCATACTGCTTGTCTGGGATATAACAAGATAAGACAAGGCCGCCCCATTTCAGTAATATATGCATGTAGTATAATACGGTACCTGCTTGATGGGGTTCTGGGAGTTCTTCTTCTCCCCAAGCCCGGCCCGAGGCCAGGCTTGTCTTGTGAGAGTTTGGTCCACCAGGCTGTTGCTTGGAGCGGCCCGCAGGCCCACATACCCACCACAGCCCGGTTGGTCTGGAACGTCTTTTAGAAAACAGTCCAGTTTCCTCTTGAAGATGTCCACGGTTGTTCCGGCAATATTTCTTATAGTCGCTGGGAGGACGTTGAACAACCGCGGACCTCTGATGTTTATACAGTGTTCTCTGATTGTGCCTATGGCACCTCTGTCCTTCACTGGTTCTATTCTGCATTTTCTTCCATATCGTTCACTCCAGTACGTTGTTATTTTACTGTGCAGATTTGGGACCTGGCCCTCCAGTATTTTCCATGTGTATATTATTTGGTATCTCTCTCGTCTCCTTTCTAGAGAGTGTAAAACCACCATTGTAACACCACCAAATATATAAATTAAAAATATAAAACATATTAATGTCACCCTGCCATATAGCACCGGAACCAAAAGGTACCCTTCCACTAAGGAGATGCTACACAGGATCAATAGACGCTGCCACCATCTGCCTTAACCATTTACTATATCAAGCAACGAGGCAAGAAACATTGCTTGACTTGGAGAGAGTACTCTTTCTTTAACTGTCAATATTTATGGGACGGTTATTAGAAGCTACGGGGATTCAACAATTGATACAGATGGGAAGTTTAACATGAGTTTATTAAGAACAAATTATGTAATTCACTACTTTAACACTGGCAATTGTTACGGGATCCAGACATGGAAATGTATCAAAGATCACTTATATTACCTTAAGACCACTCTCTGCCTCTCAGTCAGCCGGATTCACTCTGTCTCCTGGGGCTTGCCAGATGACCTGCCGCCTCACTCAACTGCAGCCTCACACACTCTCCGACCCTCCAGCACTGTCTCTCTCTTCTAACTATAACACAGGGGTATATATACAAATGAATGAGAAGGGGGGCGTTCTAGACTGTTGTGGGAACGTCTGGTGTGGACCTGTTCCCAGCTGACTCAACCAACTTCGGGTCAGCACATCAGGGCGTCAGCGGGGGAAGTGAGTACTGAGCAGTACTCAAGACGGGATAACACAAGTGACTTGAAGAGTACAACCATTGTGATGGGATCTCTGGATTTGAAAGTTCTCGTAATCCATCCGATCATTTTTCTGGCTGACGCAATACTTGCTTGGTTATGCTCCCTAAACGTTAGGTCGTCGGACATTATTATTCCCAAATCCGTAACATGCTGTTTTCCTAGTATGGGCACATTTGATTGTGTTTTGTACCCTGTATTATGTTTAAGGTCCTCATTTTTGCCGTACCTGAGTACCTGGAATTTATCGCTGCTAAACATCATGTTATTTTCTGCTGCCCAGTCGAAATAGTGAATGAGGCTGCCTCAATCGGTAGTGAATGTCTGCTAATCAATAATTTTGATTAACTACATATAAACCATAAAGCCCCATACTGTGTAAGGAAGACGATTTGTGGGAATTTTAAGAAATACAGTCCGCTTTTAACCATCATACAATTTGCTATCGATAAATATAAATTAACGTAATATATAAATTACTACATAAATTAATATAAATTAAATAAATATCTAACTCACAAGTCAATCTCCCCCCCCGTCCTGTCCTCATCACTAATCAAAGTGATGAGGTCATATCTTGAGATGATTTCGGGGCTTTAGTGTCCCCGCGGCCCGGTCCTCGACCAGGCCTCCCCCCCAGGAAGCAGCCCGTGACAGCTGACTAACACCCAGGTACCTATTTTACTGCTAGGTAACAGGGGCATAGGGTGAAAGAAACTCTGCCCATCGTTTCTCGCCGGCGCCCGGGATCGAACCCGGGACCACAGGATCACAAGTGTGCTGTCCGCTCGGCCGACCGGCTCCGACATGAGGGGGGGGGGGGGGACCACAGGGACATAAAAACCTAACCTCTACAATATATGTGAACTTGATGAATGTTCCGAGCAGCTTAACGGTACACACACACACACACACACACACACACACACACACACACACACACACACACACACACACACACACACACACAAATGGTTGACAAATGGAATGCATTAGGAAGTGATGTGGTGGAGGCTGACTCCATACACAGTTTCAAGTGTAGATATGATAGAGCCCAGTAGGCACAAGAACCTGTACACCTGTTGATTGACGGTTGAGAGGCGGGACCAAAGAGCCAGAGCTCAACCCCCGCAAGCACAATCAGGTGAGTGCACACAGAAGCACTGTGCCTGCCACTATGGTGTACAACAAATCACTGGTAACAGGTGAACTGCCAAGAATTTGGAAGACGGCCAATGTAGTCCCAATATACAAGAAGGGTGATAGGCCGTCTACGGTGATAGCCAAGTTACGGAGGCACTGAACTACAGGCCAGTGTCCGTAACTTGCATACCATGCAAGCTGATGGAGAAGATTGTGCGAAGAAAACTAGTGAAATATCAGGAGCGAAAGGGAGGTTGGTGTCGAGGGAGGGCAAAAGAAGTATCGTGCGCGCTCCGTTAAAATCTTGACTTATACCGGGATATCTTAGGACTACAGCGATGGATTACTGACTACAGACATCACAAAGTGCATAGTGACCCGTTGGTAAGTTGAATACAGTCATTAACAATGGAACTTTGTGTTAAATAGAGAATAAACGTGAGACCACGTGTGGACCAGTGCCACGAGGCACTGCTTTGTGTACAGGCGTTTAGTCGATATATGAAATATAGTGAACAGTGATAAGTGGAACAGTGAAGGGGAACGGGTAACACAACACATAAGTTGGAAGTGTTGGACATTAGTGCATAGAATATTAGAAATATCTAATATTATTAATATATAATAGTGGCGAGAGACGGCTTCACGCCAGGCTGTGTTTACACCAGCCACGAGGCCTAGCACAGGGCACGTCCTTCACTGATAAAATACGGACAATATATAGTGTAATATGGAAGTGTGGATCTAGGAATTAGTAATAGTGAATGAGTACCATTGCAAGCCGCAAATTAGGCAGAAAATCCCTTGTAAGAATACAAGCAAAGAATAAATCAGTGTTATAAATCGAGTAACTGGAAACTGGTGACATCACCCTGGGCAAACAAGAGGTCACCTGTACAGCACCGGGGACCAGCTTCGCTACCCTACGCTAAGTACCTCCCATAAAGTTTGAACAAACTAACATATGTAATATTACAAATGTACGGTATACATATAATATTATATATACGTATAATGCTATAAATACTAAAATTACTGAAGTCAACAAGGAATACATACAGTGAAGCAAATACATCAGACAATGGAGGTGTGTGGAAAGTGTTTTGTAACATCTGGAAGACGTATTGTAGGCGTCAAGTGTTGCATCTGTAACGCAACATTCCACCTGAACTGTGCAGAATGATCTACAGCATGCACAAACAGCCAAGGATTATACCTGGTTGATACCTGGTTGATGGGGTTCTGGGAGTTCTTCTACTCCCCAAGCCCGGCCCGAGGCCAGGCTTGACTTGTGAGAGTTTGTATATATATAGTACAGTATACATATGTATACACAGTATACACAGTATACAGTATACATACAGTATATATATGTATATATATATAGTATTGTATACAGTATATATATACTGGGTTTGCAAAAATGACAGGTTAATATGGGAAAACATAACCCAATGATGAATGGCAAACCCGAGTCACACAGATTAACATTCACAAAAAAACTACCAGCGATGTATGTGGACCGTGAAAAAACAACACTGGATAAGGACCCAAACTGAGGAACAGGTAGTTTAGAGAAGCACAGCAGTAGTGTGGAGGAAGAGGGAAGTGTGGTACATAAGAGCAGCAATATTGCACACCCAGGTAATATAAACGATGCGAGCAACAGTGAGAATGAGAGCATAAATGAAGGACTTGGGACGAACAACGGAGATGGCTCCATTAAAGAGGCGGCCAAGACAGGTACAAGTATAAATATCCTGAAAACAGGAAAACTGAAAATATTTGCAAATTCTATGCACAAGGAATATGCAAATATGGGAAATTAGGAGCAAAATGCACTTTTCTGCATCCTCGGAAATGCAGGAACACGTTGGCGAGGGGTGCATGCCGTTTTGGAGCGGAGTGCAGATACTTCCATCCTAAATTATGTACATTCTCAATAACGGACAAAAAATGTTACAATCTTCAGTGCCCAGAATTCCGCGTGAGAGGTACACAGCGTTATAGACGGGAAGGTCAATATGACACTACTGACAATTTTTTAGAGGAAGGCAGAAACAGAGTAGAACATGTAAGGGAGAGGAACAGGCAGATAGAACCACTACAGGAGTACAGAGGGGAAGGGAGATACCCACAAGACTGGAATACAAATTATCAACAAGCACACAGGTACTACACCACACAACACCCGTCCTACTACCAAAACTGGACGAATCACTTCCCAAACAAGACACCCTGGACCTGGGTAGAGTGGGGTGAGAACTACCAAAGCCCACCAAAAGTGACACGCAATGTGGGAAATCATTCATATTTGCAAACATACAAGGCCTAAAATCAAAGTCAACAAATAAAGTTCATAAATGGCTGTCTAATGGAATTGAACTCAATATTTGGTGCATTTACAGAAACCCACACAAAAGACCTCATGGATAGTGAAATATGGATCCCCAATTATAATCTATATAGATGTGACAGAGTAATTAGGTCAAGTGGAGGAGTAGGTCTGTATATTAAAGAGGAACTGGTATGCACAGAGCTCCTGAACTCGACAAATGAGGTGGTAGAGGTACTTGGAATCGAGGTAGAGAATATATATTTAATTATTATTCTAATATACAAACCGCCAGATGCAACAGTTGAGGTTGCAGAACAGTTGAACACCGGTTACTGATCACTGAACAAGTCCACAAAATAGAGAATATCCTTGATAACCTAGCAAACCCAGTATCAAATACTATCTTCCTTGGAGACTTCAATCTACCCAGTTTACAATGGAGAATAGTAAACAATAACATTATAGCAGGAAGTCAACCTGGAAATAACCAATCACAGGTCAGAGAACTACTGAGATTCTGTGACAAATTCTGGCTCAGTCAGCAGATTACAGAACCAACTAGGAACAAGAACACGCTGGACCTGATATTCACTAACAATGAGGAGCTAATCAGAGACATTACTGTCTCAGACACTACGTACTCGGACCACAAGCTCATTGAAGTGCAAACTAACATTAATAACGGTAGTAGGCCCAAGAGAATCAACAAGCAAGAAGGGCTATTCAATAAATTCAATTTTAATAATAAAAGGAAAGACTGGGAGAAAATAAACAGGGAACTTACAAACATTCAACGGGAAAATGTTCTAAGAAATACAAATCCTACACAAGGAATAGAAAAACTGACTTCTGAAGCATATGACGTCTGTCGGAAACATGTTCCTTTGAGGAAAGCCAGAAAGAGGTCAAATGTAGAAAGAAAACGCAGACGACACTATAAAAGAAAAAAGAAGTTGACGGAAATGCTTAAGCAGATACAACTTTCCATACAAAGAAAGAATAATTTAAACAGGGAGATTGAAGAAATCGAACAGAGATTGAAGCATTCCTATCAGACTGAAGAAAGGCAACTAGAACAGAAAGCAATTCAAGAAATAAAGAAAAACCCAAAATATCTCTTCACATATGCTAAATCAAAAGTAAAAACCACTGCCAGTATTGGACCTATTCGTATTAGTGAAGGTTCATACACTGAGGATGACAGTGAAATTAGAAATTAGTGAAATCCTAAAAAAGCAGTATGAGGACATGTTTAGCACTCTGATATACAGCATGAAAGTGGAAGATTTAGACAACTTCTTTATGCATGATATCCAAACACCTGTAAATATAACTGATATCAACACGAGCGTGGCAGATTTTGAAAGAAAAATTGACAATATGCCCACGCACTCAGCCCCGGATCCAGACTCATGGAATTTAATATTTATAAAGAAATGCAAAGTGCCAGTAGCACAGGCACTCAGTATAGTGTGGAGGAAGAGCTTGGACACGGGGGAGATACCAGACGCGCTGAAAGCAGCAGACATTGCCCCTCTACACAAGGGAGGGAGCAAAGCATTGGCAAAGAATTATAGAACAGTATTTGAGAGAGTGATTAGGAGTCAGGTCACTATTTTCATGGAGACCAATGACCTAAACAATCCAGGCCAACATGGATTTAAATCAGGAAGACCATACCTCTCACAGCTACTTGACCATTACGACAAAATCACTGAGGCATTAGAAGAAAAGCAGAATGCAGATGTGGTATACACGGATTTCGGAAAGGCATTCGATAAATGTGACCACCGAGTGATAACACACAAATTGAGGTCAATGGGAATAACTGGTAAAGTAGGACGCTGGATACTCAGTTTTCTGTCGAACAGAACACAGAGTAACAGTCAACCATATAAAATAGTCCAAGCACAGTTAAAAGCTCTGTACCTCATGGTACAGTCCTTGCACCACTGCTTTTTCCTTATTCTCATAGACCCAAATACAAGGCATAGCTTCGTATCATCCTTAGCAGATGACACAAAAATCAGCATGAAAATTACCTCTGCTGAAGATATTGAAAAACTACAAGCAGATATTATTAAAGTTTTTAACTGGGCAGCAGAAAATAACATGATGTTTAACGGTGATAAATTCCAGGTACTCAGGTACGGTAAAAATGAGGACCTGAAACATAATACAGAGTACAAAACACAATCAAATTTGCCCATAGAAGGAGAGCAACATTTAAAGGATTTGGGAATAATGATGTCTGACGACCTAACGTTTACGAACATAAATAACCAAGCAAATATTGCGTCAGCGAGAAAAATGATAGGATGGATTACGAGAACCTTCAAGTCCAGAGATCCCATCACAATGGTTGTACTCTTCAAGTCACTTGTGTTGTCCCGTCTTGAGTACTGCTCAGTACTCACTTCCCCCTTCAGAGCAGGAGAGATTGCTGAAATAGAGGGAATACAGAGAACATATACGGCATACATAAACAAGATAAAGCACCTAAATTATTGGGATCGTGTCAAAGCTCTCCAAATGTACTCGCTAGAAAGACGACAGGAGAGATATCAAATAATATACACGTGGAAAATACTGGAGGGCCAGGTTCCAAATCTGCTCAGTAAAATAACAACGTACTGGAGTGAACGACATGGAAGAAAATGCAGAATAGAGCCAGTGAGGAGCAGAGGTGCCATAGGCACAATCAGAGAACACTGTATAAACTTCAGAGGTCCGCGGTTGTTCAACATCCTCCCAGCGACTATAAGAAATATTGCCGGAACAACCGTGGACATCTTCAAGAGGAAACTAGATAGTTTCCTCCAAGAAGTGCCAGACCAACCAGGCTGTGGTGGGTATGTGGGCCTGCGGGCCGCTCCAAGCAACAGCCTGGAGAGAGCAGCAGCAAGAGAGAGAGGGCAGGGCAGACTGCATATTTTTGGATTGCCAGAAAGCCTTTGGTACAGTACCACATAAGAATTTAGTGCACAAGCTGGAGATGCAGGCAGGAGTGAAAGGGAAGGTACTCCACTGGATAAGGGAGTACCTAAGCAACAGACGACAGCGAGTCACTGTGAGGGGTGAGGTCTCAGATTGGTGAGGCATCATCAGTTGAGACCCGCAGGGATTCTATCCTTGGACCTATGCTGTTTCAGATATATGTAAATAATCTCCTAGAGGGTATAGAATCATTCCTCTCATTGTTTGCTGATGATGCAAAGATTATGACGAGGATTAAGACAGAGAATGATAGTAGGAGGTTACAAGATGACCTAGACAAACTAAATGAATGGTCCAACAAATGTCTACTAAAGTTCAACCCGAGTAAATGCAAAGTAATGAAACTAGGCAGTGGAAACAGGAGGCCAGACACAGGATACAGAATGGGAGAAGAAGTCCTTCATGAAGCGGACAGAGAGAAGGATCTAGGAGTTGATATCACACCAAACCTGTCTCCTGAAGCCCACGTAAGAATAACATCGGCGGCGAATGCAAGGCTGGCTAACATCAGAACTGCCGTCAGGAACCTGTGTAACAACCAATCTTTCACAACCTTGTACACCACATATGTCAGATAAATCCTGGAGTATGCAGCACCAGCATGGAGCCCGTACCCGGTCAAGCATAAGAAGAAGCTGGAAAAAGTTCAGAGCTACTCCCAGAACTAAGAGGCTTGAGTTACGAGGAAAGGCTGCGGGAAATGCACCTCACGACACTGGAAAACAGAGGAGTAAGGGGAGACATGATCACTACCTACAAAATTCTCAAGGGAATTGACAGGGTTGATAATGCTAAACTTTTTAACACTGGTGGTACGCGAACAAGGGGAGACAGGTGGAGACTGAGTACCCAAATGAGCCAAAGGGACGTTAGAAGGAACTTTTTCAGTGTCAGAGTAGTTAACAGATGGAATGCATTAGGCAGTGATGTGGTGGAGGCTGACTCCATACACAGTTTCAAATGTAGATACGATAGAGTCCGGTAGACTCAGGAATCTGTACACCTGTTGATTGACAGTTGAGAGGCGGGACCAAAGAGCAAAGCTCAACCCCCGCAAACACAACTAGGTGAATACACATATGCTAGGTGGGAGGGGAGGGGGGTTAACGACAATGTCCAGGTCTGTCTCCCATCTATCCATCCATGCATCCATTTATCTATTCATACATCTATTTCTCCATCTATCTCCCAATCTATCGATCCATTCATTTATCTGTCCAACTATCCATGCATTATCCAGCTATTCATCCATTCATCTATACATCAATCAAAGACAAGCCAATGACTTTACAAATATTTAGCAGAGTAGCCGACGGGCAGTGCCAATAATCTTGGCGGAGGTCTCACTGTGGCCCCGGCACGCGCTTATCATCTAGAATTGTAGCCACCCCGACCAGCCTAAAGTTTTAAAGCTTTTTGGTCTCTAACCAGGCCTCTGGGTTGACGGTGTGCTCCACCAGACTGTTGGTGTCCGCTGCACGCACAGGTGGCAACCACAACGGTTATTGGCAGACCACTTGCGTGCGTGTGTGTGGGGGGGGGGGGGGTTAGCACGCGGGGGAGCATATTCTACAGCGTCAGTGGGTGGTGGTGGGGTCATGGAGGCCCCAACACCTGTGGTGGGGTCATGTACACCACCAACACCTGTGGTGGGGTCATGGAGGCCCCAACACCTGTGGTGGGGTCATGGAGGCCCCCAACACCTGTGGTGGGGTCATGTACCCCCAACACCTGTGGTGGGGTCATGGAGGCCCCCAACACCTGTGGTGGGGTCATGGAGGCCCCAACACCTGTGGTGGGGTCATGTAGGCCCCCAACACCTGTGGTGGGGTCATGGAGGCCCCCAACACCTGTGGGGGGGTCATGTACACCACCAACACCTGTGGTGGGGTCATGGAGGCCCCAACACCTGTGGTGGGGTCATGTAGGCCCCCAACACCTGTGGTGGGGTCATGTAGGCCCCCAACACCTGTGGTGGGGTCATGGAGGCCCCCAACACCTGTGGTGGGGTCATGGAGGCCCCCAACACCTGTGGTGGGGTCATGGAGGCCCCCAACACCTGTGGTGGGGTCATGGAGGCCCCCAACACCTGTGGTGGGGTCATGGAGGCCCCCAACACCTGTGGTGGGGTCATGTAGGCCCCAACACCTGTGGTGGGGTCATGGAGGCCCCCAACACCTGTGGTGGGGTCATGGAGGCCCCAACACCTGTGGTGGGGTCATGGAGGCCCCCAACACCTGTGGTGGGGTCATGTACACCACCCAACACCTGTGGTGGGGTCATGTACACCACCCCAACAACTGTGGTGGGGTCATGTACCTCACCAACACCTGTGGTGGGGTCATGTACACCACCCAACACCTGTGGTGGGGTCATATACACCACCCAACACCTGTGGTGGGGTCATGTACACCACCCAACACCTGTGGTGGGGGTCATGTACACCACCCAACACCTGTGGTGGGGTCATGTAGGCCACCCAACACCTGTGGTGGGGTCATGTAGGCCACCCAACACCTGTGGTGGGGTCATATACACCACCCAACACCTGTGGTGGGGTCATGTACACCACCCAACACCTGTGGTGGGGGTCATGTAGGCCACCCAACACCTGTGGTGGGGTCATGTAGGCCACCCAACACCTGTGGTGGGGTCATGTACACCACGCCAACACCTGTGGTGGGGTCATGTACACCACCCCAACACCTGTGGTGGGGTCATGTACACCACCCAACACCTGTGGTGGGGTCATGTACACCACCCCAACACCTGTGGTGGGGTCATGTACACCACCAACACCTGTGGTGGGGTCATATACACCACCCAACACCTGTGGTGGGGTCATGTACACCACCCAACACCTGTGGTGGGGTCATGTACACCACCCAACACCTGTGGTGGGGTCATATACACCACCCAACACCTGTGGTGGGGTCATGTACACCACCCAACACCTGTGGTGGGGTCATGTACACCACCCCAACACCTGTGGTGGGGTCATGTAGGCCCCCAACACCTGTGGTGGGGTCATGTACACCACCCCAACACCTGTGGTGGGGTCATGTACACCACCCCAACACCTGTGGTGGGGTCATGTACACCACCCAACACCTGTGGTGGGGTCATGTACACCACCCAACACCTGTGGTGGGGTCATGTAGGCCACCCAACACCTGTGGTGGGGTCATGTAGGCCACCCAACACCTGTGGTGGGGTCATGTACACCACCCCAACACCTGTGGTGGGGTCATGTACACCACCAACACCTGTGGTGGGGTCATGTACACCACCAACACCTGTGGTGGGGTCATGTACACCACCCCAACACCTGTGGTGGGGGTCATGTACACCACCCAACACCTGTGGTGGGGTCATGTAGGCCACCCAACACCTGTGGTGGGGTCATGTACACCACCCCAACACCTGTGGTGGGGTCATATACACCACCCCAACACCTGTGGTGGGGGTCATATACACCACCCAACACCTGTGGTGGGGTCATGTAGGCCACCCAACACCTGTGGTGGGGTCATGTACACCACCCAACACCTGTGGTGGGGTCATATACACCACCCCAACACCTGTGGTGGGGGTCATATACACCACCCAACACCTGTGGTGGGGTCATGTAGGCCACCCAACACCTGTGGTGGGGTCATGTACACCACCCAACACCTGTGGTGGGGTCATGTACACCACCCAACACCTGTGGTGGGGTCATGTAGGCCACCCAACACCTGTGGTGGGGTCATGTACACCACCAACACCTGTGGTGGGGTCATGTACACCACCCAACACCTGTGGTGGGGTCATGTAGGCCACCCAACACCTGTGGTGGGGTCATGTACACCACCCCAACACCTGTGGTGGGGTCATGTACACCACCCCAACACCTGTGGTGGGGTCATGTACACCACCCCAACACCTGTGGTGGGGTCATGTAGGCCACCCAACACCTGTGGTGGGGTCATGTACACCACCCCAACACCTGTGGTGGGGTCATGTACACCACCCCAACACCTGTGGTGGGGTCATGTACACCACCCCAACACCTGTGGTGGGGTCATGTAGGCCACCCAACACCTGTGGTGGGGTCATGTACACCACCCCAACACCTGTGGTGGGGTCATGTAGGCCACCCAACACCTGTGGTGGGGTCATGTACACCACCCCAACACCTGTGGTGGGGTCATGTACACCACCCCAACACCTGTGGTGGGGTCATGTACACCACCAACACCTGTGGTGGGGTCATGTACACCACCAACACCTGTGGTGGGGTCATGTACACCACCAACACCTGTGGTGGGGTCATGTACACCACCCAACACCTGTGGTGGGGTCATGTACACCACCCAACACCTGTGGTGGGGTCATGTACACCACCCCAACACCTGTGGTGGGGTCATGTACACCCCAACACCTGTGGTGGGGTCATGTACACCACCCCAACACCTGTGGTGGGGTCATGTACACCCCAACACCTGTGGTGGGGGTCATGTACACCACCCCAACACCTGTGGTGGGGTCATGTACACCACCAACACCTGTGGTGGGGTCATGTACACCACCAACACCTGTGGTGGGGTCATATACACCACCCAACACCTGTGGTGGGGTCATGTACACCACCCCAACACCTGTGGTGGGGGTCATATACACCACCCAACACCTGTGGTGGGGTCATGTACACCACCAACACCTGTGGTGGGGTGGTGTACATGACGGTTCACGAAAGTAACGTACTGTCCCGTTTTCTGTTTTAGGTCCTCTGGCTTAGGCTGCTAAGTTCATAGAGAAAAAACTTTTCATTAAGTTTAGAAACCTTAGAACTTCCTGCCCTACTAACCGGCCATGGGACACTTAACCTGCTGTTTTAGAAAAAAAAATCTTAAATTTTACTGGAAAATCAATTTGCATTTTGAATTAGGTTGATATTTGTCGGTAGCGCACATGAGACGCGAGTCAGTGTGTAAGGGGACGGGTTGGAGGCGTCAGGTGGCCGTGTGGTGGGCCGCCGCCGCCAGCACACTGGTCCTCCTCTACACTACTGTTATACTGGTGACACCTGTGTGTGGTATGTGTTGGTGTGTGGTCACTGTCCTCCCGACACACTGCCCCACCACCTCACACACCCGGGAGAACCTCCACCACGGACGGCACGCACGGCCACGATAAGGTGCAGGGCCACGATAAGGTGCAGGGCCACGATAAGGTGCAGGGCCATGATAAGGTGCAGGGGAGGATAAGGTGCAGGGCCACGATAACGTGCAGGGCCACGATAAGGTGCATGGGAGGATAAGGTGCAGGGCCACGATAACGTGCAGGGCCACGATAACGTGCAGGGCCACGATAAGGTGCATGGGAGGATAAGGTGCAGGGCCACGATAACGTGCAGGGCCACGATAACGTGCAGGGCCACGATAAGGTGCATGGGAGGATAAGGTGCAGGGCCACGATAAGGTGCATGGGAGGATAAGGTGCAGGGCCACGATAAGGTGCATGGGAGGATAAGGTGCAGGGCCACGATAAGGTGCAGGGCCACGATAAGGTGCAGGGCCACGATAAGGTGCAGGGCCACGATAAGGTGCAGGGCCATGATAAGGTGCAGGGCCACGATAAGGTGCAGGGCCACGATAAGGTGCATGGGAGGATAAGGTGCAGGGCCACGATAAGGTGCAGGGCCACGATAAGGTGCAGGGCCACGATAAGGTGCAGGGCCACGATAAGGTGCAGGGCCATGATAAGGTGCAGGGCCACGATAAGGTGCAGGGCCACGATAAGGTGCAGGGCCACGATAAGGTGCAGGGCCACGATAAGGTGCAGGGCCACGATAAGGTGCAGGGCCATGATAAGGTGCAGGGCCACGATAAGGTGCAGGGCCATGATAAGGTGCAGGGCCACGATAAGGTGCAGGGCCATGATAAGGTGCAGGGCCACGATAAGGTGCAGGGCCACGATAAGGTGCAGGGCCACGATAAGGTGCAGGGCCACGATAAGGTGCAGGGCCATGATAAGGTGCAGGGCCACGATAAGGTGCAGGGCCATGATAAGGTGCAGGGCCACGATAAGGTGCAGGGCCATGATAAGGTGCAGGGCCACGATAAGGTGCAGGGCCACGATAAGGTGCAGGGCCACGATAAGGTGCAGGGCCATGATAAGGTGCAGGGCCACGATAAGGTGCAGGGCCACGATAAGGTGCAGGGCCACGATAAGGTGCAGGGCCACGATAAGGTGCAGGGCCATGATAAGGTGCAGGGCCACGATAAGGTGCAGGGCCACGATAAGGTGCATGGGAGGATAAGGTGCAGGGCCACGATAAGGTGCAGGGCCACGATAAGGTGCAGGGCCATGATAAGGTGCAGGGCCACGATAAGGTGCAGGGCCATGATAAGGTGCAGGGCCACGATAAGGTGCAGGGCCATGATAAGGTGCAGGGCCACGATAAGGTGCAGGGCCACGATAAGGTGCAGGGCCACGATAAGGTGCAGGGCCACGATAAGGTGCAGGGCCACGATAAGGTGCATGGGAGGATAAGGTGCAGGGCCACGATAAGGTGCAGGGCCACGATAAGGTGCAGGGCCACGATAAGGTGCAGGGCCATGATAAGGTGCAGGGCCACGATAAGGTGCAGGGCCACGATAAGGTGCAGGGCCACGATAAGGTGCAGGGCCATGATAAGGTGCAGGGCCACGATAAGGTGCAGGGCCACGATAAGGTGCAGGGCCACGATAAGGTGCAGGGCCACGATAAGGTGCAGGGCCACGATAAGGTGCAGGGCCATGATAAGGTGCAGGGCCACGATAAGGTGCAGGGCCACGATAAGGTGCATGGGAGGATAAGGTGCAGGGCCACGATAAGGTGCAGGGCCACGATAAGGTGCAGGGCCACGATAAGGTGCAGGGCCACGATAAGGTGCAGGGCCACGATAACGTGCAGGGCCACGATAACGTGCAGGGCCACGATAAGGTGCATGGGAGGATAAGGTGCAGGGCCACGATAACGTGCAGGGCCACGATAACGTGCAGGGCCACGATAAGGTGCATGGGAGGATAAGGTGCAAGGCCACGATAAGGTGCATGGGAGGATAAGGTGCAGGGCCACGATAAGGTGCAGGGCCACGATAAGGTGCAGGGCCACGATAAGGTGCAGGGCCACGATAAGGTGCAGGGCCATGATAAGGTGCAGGGCCACGATAAGGTGCAGGGCCACGATAAGGTGCATGGGAGGATAAGGTGCAGGGCCACGATAAGGTGCAGGGCCACGATAAGGTGCAGGGCCACGATAAGGTGCAGGGCCACGATAAGGTGCAGGGCCATGATAAGGTGCAGGGCCACGATAAGGTGCAGGGCCACGATAAGGTGCAGGGCCACGATAAGGTGCAGGGCCACGATAAGGTGCAGGGCCACGATAAGGTGCAGGGCCACGATAAGGTGCAGGGCCATGATAAGGTGCAGGGCCACGATAAGGTGCAGGGCCATGATAAGGTGCAGGGCCACGATAAGGTGCAGGGCCATGATAAGGTGCAGGGCCACGATAAGGTGCAGGGCCACGATAAGGTGCAGGGCCACGATAAGGTGCAGGGCCACGATAAGGTGCAGGGCCATGATAAGGTGCAGGGCCACGATAAGGTGCAGGGCCATGATAAGGTGCAGGGCCACGATAAGGTGCAGGGCCATGATAAGGTGCAGGGCCACGATAAGGTGCAGGGCCACGATAAGGTGCAGGGCCACGATAAGGTGCAGGGCCATGATAAGGTGCAGGGCCACGATAAGGTGCAGGGCCACGATAAGGTGCAGGGCCACGATAAGGTGCAGGGCCACGATAAGGTGCAGGGCCATGATAAGGTGCAGGGCCACGATAAGGTGCAGGGCCACGATAAGGTGCATGGGAGGATAAGGTGCAGGGCCACGATAAGGTGCAGGGCCACGATAAGGTGCAGGGCCACGATAAGGTGCAGGGCCATGATAAGGTGCAGGGCCACGATAAGGTGCAGGGCCATGATAAGGTGCAGGGCCACGATAAGGTGCAGGGCCATGATAAGGTGCAGGGCCACGATAAGGTGCAGGGCCACGATAAGGTGCAGGGCCACGATAAGGTGCAGGGCCACGATAAGGTGCAGGGCCACGATAAGGTGCAGGGCCACGATAAGGTGCATGGGAGGATAAGGTGCAGGGCCACGATAAGGTGCAGGGCCACGATAAGGTGCAGGGCCACGATAAGGTGCAGGGCCACGATAAGGTGCAGGGCCATGATAAGGTGCAGGGCCACGATAAGGTGCAGGGCCATGATAAGGTGCAGGGCCACGATAAGGTGCAGGGCCACGATAAGGTGCAGGGCCACGATAAGGTGCAGGGCCACGATAAGGTGCAGGGCCACGATAAGGTGCAGGGCCATGATAAGGTGCAGGGCCACGATAAGGTGCAGGGCCACGATAAGGTGCATGGGAGGATAAGGTGCAGGGCCACGATAAGGTGCAGGGCCACGATAAGGTGCAGGGCCACGATAAGGTGCAGGGCCATGATAAGGTGCAGGGCCACGATAAGGTGCAGGGCCATGATAAGGTGCAGGGCCACGATAAGGTGCAGGGCCATGATAAGGTGCAGGGCCACGATAAGGTGCAGGGCCACGATAAGGTGCAGGGCCACGATAAGGTGCAGGGCCACGATAGGTGCAGGGCCACGATAAGGTGCATGGGAGGATAAGGTGCAGGGCCACGATAAGGTGCAGGGCCACGATAAGGTGCAGGGCCACGATAAGGTGCAGGGCCATGATAAGGTGCAGGGCCACGATAAGGTGCAGGGCCATGATAAGGTGCAGGGCCACGATAAGGTGCAGGGCCATGATAAGGTGCAGGGCCACGATAAGGTGCAGGGCCACGATAAGGTGCAGGGCCACGATAAGGTGCAGGGCCACGATAAGGTGCAGGGCCACGATAAGGTGCAGGGCCATGATAAGGTGCAGGGCCACGATAAGGTGCAGGGCCACGATAAGGTGCAGAGGACGATAAGGAGGGGGGAAGATGAGAGGGAAGGGGAAGATGAGAGGGAGGGGGAAGATGAGAGGGAGGGGAAGATGAGAGGGAGGGGGAAGATGAGAGGGAGGGGGGAAGATGAGAGGGAGGGTGGAAGATGAGAGGGAGAAGATGAGAGGGAGGGGGGAAGAAGAGAGGGNCTGCCACACCACTGCAAACTTGTGCACCGTGCTGTGTACATGAAGGAGCAGACCCTAGCAACAACCCTGGGAGGCTTGGTGAGCACTGGAAATCAAACCCACCCAGAACCAAGGCGTCTGCAAACACATCAAGCAGCGAAGGAAAGTGCTACAGAACCAAACCCAAAAAGCCAGAAGAGGATGCCGGTGATGAAAGAGCAAACAAAGGGCAAATGGGGCCCAAACTCAACAGTCCCAGCAGTGGCAAAAACAGCAAAACCAGTACAACACCAAGAACCAAACCCTGCCCAGAGGAAACACCACACAAGCGTCAACCAACTGCCGAGTCACCCAGGGCTATTCCAACATCAGTCGGCAATGCAGGCAGAGCAGAGAAGGAAAAGCAAACCATGAATCCCAAACCGGTCAAACCCAGTCTGAACCCTGGACAGTACCAACTGGGACTTCTGCCAGTCCACCAAGAATCTGAACCTGGTAAGGTGGGAAAGAAGCAGAACCCTGGGCTTACCAGTACACAGAAGACCAGCTGGGAGCCCAAACCAGCCAGTCGATGAAAAAGATCAAGACCTGAACAAGGAAACCCTAATCTTGGAGTCTCAAGGAAATAGGAATGCAAATGAGCTATTCAGAAGGCATCTCAACAATCACTCAGGCAGACAAAACAACCACCAATTGAACACGAGCCTTGCGACCCTCCACAGTGAAGGCTCCAAAGAGCAAAGGCACCCCAGACCAAAAGTTGCCACCTCCCCATGTCCTTCAGGAGAACCAGAGAAAACAAGCAGCTGTCAAGCAACACAAATGAGCACCACCCAAGAACACCTGAATGATGTAACCCACTCCTGTT
>WNGS01167372.1:1965015-1979768 GCA_020271785.1 Procambarus virginalis | reverse complement strand
ACCCTGCCCCTAGCACACCTGCCCCTAGCACACCTGCCTCTAGCACACCTGCCTCTAGCACACTGCCCCTAGCACACCTGCCCTAGCACCCCTGCCCTAACACCTGCCCCTAGCACACCTGCCTCTAGCACCCCTGCCCCTAGCACCCCTGCCCCTAACACCCCTGCCCCTAGCACACCTGCCCTAACACCCTGCCCCTAGCACACCTGCCCCTAGCATACCTGCCTCTAGCACACCTGCCTCTAGCACACCTGCCCCTAGCACCCCTGCCCCTAGCACACCTGCCCCTAGCACCCCTGCCCCTAGCACACCTGCCCCTAGCACCCCTGCCCCTAGCACACCTGCCCCTAGCACGCTTGCCCCTAGCACACCTGCCCCTAGCACACCTGCCCCTAGCACCCCTGCCCCTAGCACACCTGCCCCTAGCACGCTTGCCCCTAGCACACCTGCCCCTAGCACACCTGCCCCTAGCACACCTGCCTCTAGTACCCCTGCCCCTAGCACACCTGCCCCTAGCACACCTGCCCCTAACACCCCTGCCCCTAGCACACCTGCCCCTAGCACACCTGCCTCTAGCACACCTGCCTCTAGCACACCTGCCCCTAGCACCCCTGCCCCTAGCACACCTGCCCCTAGCACCCCTGCCCCTAGCACACCTGCCCCTAGCACCCCTGCCCTAGCACACCTGCCCCTAGCACCCCTGCCCCTAGCACACCTGCCCCTAGCACACCTGCCCCTAGCACACCTGCCCCTAGCACCCCTGCCCCTAGCACCCTGCCCCTAGCACCCCTGCCCCTAGCACACCTGCCCTAGCACACCTGCCCCTAGCACACCTGCCCTAGCACCCCTGCCCCTAGCACACCTGCCCCTAGCACCCCTGCCCCTAGCACACCTGCCCCTAGCACCCCTGCCCCTAGCACACCTGCCCCTAGCACCCTGCCCCTAGCACACCTGCCCCTAGCACCCCTGCCCCTAGCACACCTGCCCTAGCACCCCTGCCCCTAGCACCCCTGCCCCTAGCACCCGGGACGGGCTCCACCACACCACTGGGACGGGCTCCACACACCACCGGGACGGGCTCCACCACACCACTGGGGCGGGCTCCACCACACCACTGGGACGGGCTCCACCACACCACTGGACGGGCTCCACCACACCACTGGGACGGGCTCCACCACACCACTGGGGCGGGCTCCACCACACCACTGGGACGGGCTCCACCACACCACTGGGACGGGCTCCACCACACCACTGGGACGGGCTCCACCACACCACTGGGACGGGCTCCACCACACCACTGGGACGGGCTCCACCACACCACCGGGACGGGCTCCACCACACCACTGGGACGGGCTCCACCACACCACTGGGACGGGCTCCACCACACCACTGGGACGGGCTCCACCACACCACCGGGACGGGCTCCACCACACCACTGGGGCGGGCTCCACCACACCACCGGGACGGGCTCCACCACACCACCGGGACGGGCTCCACCACACCACTGGGACGGGCTCCACCACACCACCGGGACGGGCTCCACCACACCACTGGGACGGGCTCCACCACACCACTGGGACGGGCTCCACCACACCACTGGGACGGGCTCCACCACACCACTGGGACGGGCTCCACCACACCACTGGACGGGCACCACCACACCACCGGGACGGGCACCACCACACCACCGGGACGGGCTCCACCACACCACCGGGACGGGCACCACCACACCACCGGGACGGGCTCCACCACACCACCGGGACGGGCTCCACCACACCACCGGGACGGGCACCACCACACCACCGGGACGGGCACCACCACACCACCGGGACGGGCACCACCACACCACCGGGACGGGCTCCACCACACCACCGGGACGGGCACCACCACACCACCGGGGCGGGCTCCACCACACCACTGGGCGGGCTCCACCACACCACCGGGACGGGCACCACCACACCACCGGGGCGGGCTCCACCACACCACTGGGACGGGCTCCACCACACCACCGGGACGGGCTCCACCACACCACTGGGACGGGCCCCACCACACCACTGGGGCGGGCTCCACCACACCACCGGGACGGGCACCACCACACCACCGGGGCGGGCACCACCACACCACCGGGACGGGCACCACCACACCACCGGGACGGGCACCACCACACCACTGGGGCGGGCTCCACCACACACCAACAATATCAACACTCCAGTGACCAGCCTCCACAATAACAACGGTGATGTGGAGAGGGGTAATATGTACATGGATTTGTGTGTACCGTTAGTTCTTTAAGTTAGGGGAGGTTAAGGTGGCGTGGGGAGGTAATTACCAGGTGTCCAGGTGGCGCTCCACCTGTCTTTGTGGTAGAACTGAGTAAACTTTCATGATTTAATGTGTTTAGGTTGTATTGTGCGCGCCACGAATGTGGGGTGCTGTAGGGAGGGGGGGCGGGTGCTGGAGGGAGAGGGTGCGGGGTGCTGGAGGGAGGGGGGGCGGGGTGCTGGAGGGAGAGGGTGCGGGGTGCTGGAGGGAGGGGGGGCGGGGTGCTGGAGGGAGAGGGGCGGGGTGCTGGAGGGAGGGGGGCGGGGTGCTGGAGGGAGAGGGGCGGGGTGCTGGAGGGAGGGGGGGCGGGGTGCTGGAGGGAGAGGGTGCGGGGTGCTGGAGGGAGGGGGGGCGGGGTGCTGGAGGGAGAGGGGCGGGGTGCTGGAGGGAGGGGGGGCGGGGTGCTGGAGGGAGAGGGGCGGGGTGCTGGAGGGAGGGGGGGCGGGGTGCTGGAGGGAGAGGGGCGGGGTGCTGGAGGGAGGGGGGCGGGGTGCTGGAGGGAGGGGGGGCGGGGTGCTGGAGGGAGAGGGGCGGGGTGCTGGAGGGAGGGGGGGCGGGGTGCTGGAGGGAGAGGGGCGGGGTGCTGGAGGGAGGGGGGGCGGGGTGCTGGAGGGAGAGGGTGCGGGGTGCTGGAGGGAGGGGGGGCGGGGTGCTGGAGGGAGAGGGGCGGGGTGCTGGAGGGAGGGGGGGCGGGGTGCTGGAGGGAGAGGGGCGGGGTGCTGGAGGGAGGGGGGCGGGGTGCTGGAGGGAGAGGGGCGGGTGCTGGAGGGAGAGGGCGGGTGCTGGAGGGAGGGGGGCGGGGTGCTGGAGGGAGAGGGGCGGGGTGCTGGAGGGAGGGGGGGCGGGGTGCTGGAGGGAGAGGGGCGGGGTGCTGGAGGGAGGGGGGCGGGGTGCTGGAGGAGAGGGGCGGGGTGCTGGAGGGAGGGGGGGCGGGGTGCTGGAGGGAGGGGGCGGGGTGCTGGAGGGAGAGGGGGGCGGGGTGCTGGAGGGAGAGTGGAGGGGGCGGGATGGTTGTGGTCAGGAGGGAGGCTACTCTCTGCAGCTTTATAGACAACAGAACTGCTAGGCTTAATATCGGCAGCTATTTGGGTGACGTAATAGAACTGAAAAGTGGAGTACCACAAGGAAGCTGTCTCTCCCCCACTCTATTCAACATATATACAGCTGACCTACCCCAACCTCAACATGGAGAATACATCACATACGCTGACGATGTCACCCAAATAATTTGCCAACCGGGACCATCAAAACTGCTACTAGCCGACAAGACCAAGGCGGCAATTGAACTCATAAACAACTTTGAGAAGCAATGGAAAATTAGCACCAACAAACAAAAGTTTCAGATAATACACATTGCGAAAAGAAACCCGGACCCCATCGTCCTTGACAACCATCCGATCCAATATGCGGAGGTAGGCAGAATACTGGGACTTATGATAAATAGAACAGGGATATAAACTCATGTAAGGAACCGACTAAACAGAGCCAAAACAGCATTAGGAAAATTGAGGAGATTCCGAAGCCTCAGTACAAACATTCAGATCCACCTATATAAGGCTCTAGTTCGACCGCATCTAGAGTATCCCCCAGTACCACTACACACCATAAAGAAAACTAACATGCAGAACCTGCAAGCAGTGCAGAATAAGGCGCTAAGGAGAGCAGCAAAACACCGTCCACCATATGATCAGACAATCCAGGAGCTCCATGAACTCCTGAACATACAGCCACTAAACATCAGACTGCAGCACCAAGCCATCAGGGTGTGGAACACCATCGAAATGTTAGAGGACCCAATGTTAGAAAGATTACTCCAAGATGAGACGCCCCGCTCCCACAGCTGGTGGCCCAAGATGAGACGCCCCGCTCTCACAGCTGGTGGCCCAAGATGAGACGACCCGCTCCCACAGCTGGTGGCCCAAGATGAGACGCCCCGCTCCCACAGCTGGTGGCCCAAGATGAGACGCCCCGCTCCCACAGCTGGTGGCCCAAGATGAGACGCCCCACTCCCACAGCTGGTGGCCCAAGATGAGACGCCCCGCTCCCACAACTGGTGGCCCAAGATGAGACGCCCCGCTCCCACAGTTGGTGGACCAAGATTAGACGCCCCACTCCCACAGCTGGTGGCCCAAGATGAGACGCCCCGCTCCCACTGCTGGTGGCCCAAGATGAGACGCCCCGCTCCCACTGCTGGTGGCCCAAGATGAGACGCCCCGCTCCCACAGCTGGTGGCCCAAGATGAGACGCCCCGCTCCCACAGCTGGTGGCCCAAGATGAGACGCCCTACTCCCACAGCTGGTGGCCCAAGATGAGACGCCCCGCTCCCACAGCTGGTGGCCCAAGATGAGACGCCCCGCTCCCACAGCTGGTGGCCCAAGATGAGACGCCCCGCTCCCACAGCTGGTGGCCCAAGATGAGACGCCCTACTCCCACAGCTGGTGGCCCAAGATGAGACGCCCCACTCCCACAGCTGGTGGCCCAAGATGAGACGCCCCGCTCCCACAGCTGGTGGCCCAAGATGAGACGCCCCGCTCCCACAGCTGGTGGCCCAAGATGAGACGCCCTACTCCCACAGCTGGTGGCCCAAGAGCCTCGATTCACTAGATGAAAACCCCGCCCCACAGTACATAATTCCCAGATGAAATACTGACCACATATCCTTCCCCCATAATTGAAAAATTGAGTATGTATGTGTATATGTGTATAGTTGTGTATATGCATATGTATATGGATATATATGTATGTGTATATATATGTACATATATGTATGTGTGTGTATATGTATGTATATGTATGAATGACTCAAATAATAATAAAGAGCCTTAAACAGAACAACATGTGTGGAAGCATCGGAGTGTGTATATATGAATGCTACACAGTATTCATCTATAGACATCCATATATGGTGAAACACATGTGAAGAACCTCTCACACACTCACAGCTCCCTGACAAGAGGGAGCCAGCTGTGCTTAGCTGCCAACACCCACACATTGTGTCAGCAAGGCGGACAGCCCGCCTGCTTTCATAACTCTCACTGTACTTCCCACTTCCATACTTCCCTTCACCTATGCCTCTCCTCCCTCTTTACTCCCCCCCCCCCACCTACCCAAAAAGGGAGGTATACTCCCTGTTGTATGTTATTGTCCTGAGCGAGGGAAGGTTAATGTAAAAGGAACAGGAACAGGAGCACTCGGCATCATGAGTTGGCGAAGTGGAGGAGGAACTAGCAGAACTGAGACACGCTTCACAAATTTCCTGGGACTTTGGCGAGTAATAGAAGTATTACAGAGGAATTCGCACAACATTCCCTACCTTGTCTGGTATGGTTGTTTATAAGAAAGATGGTTGACAGACGGAGCCAAGGGCACAAGGCGCAAGCGTGGAGGATGTGAAGCCCTGATACTGGTGGTGTAGGCGCCGGAGACCTGTTGCCAGTTACTGTGTGGTAAGTAACAGTTAGTGACAGCAGGTGGCGATGTGCTGCGAGCGGTTGACGGAGTTATACCATTAAGCCAACCCCGTCATGTTGGTACTGGTGGCCATGTCCCGTGGGCTGACACACGTGGCTCTCTCTCGTGTCACGTAACGGATACTTTACAGCAGAGGGTAGGGGGTTGCTGGCCATGTTTTAGTGGCAGGAAGGAAGGTAGAGTTGGGAACGGGAGCACTCGGTGGGAAAATGCGTCCAATGGTTAATTGTGAGCAGGTTCCCAGTCTGTCTGAAAATGATACAGGAGCTGACACCTTGTGCACAGAGGTTGCAGGAACCACTCCCGCTATGATTTACATCTTATACACGGCTCTAGGCTAACTATTTTCTTTATTTTGTCATTGAAGTAAAGCAGGAGGTAGAGCCAAGACTAGTCTTGTCTGTCACAAGATAAGTTTGACCCAAGGCTCTGCTGGGAGGAGAAGAATAACACTGAAGCCTCTCCAGGTAACCAATCACTACGTCTTTGGCACAACGAGGAGTTTGGCTGTTTCTCTCTGACACAACGAGGAGTTTGGCTGTTTCTCTCTGACACAACGAGGAGTTTGGCTGTTTCTCTCTGACACAACGAGGGGTTTGGCTGCTTCTCTCTGACACAACGAGGGGTTTGGCTGTTTCTCTCTGACACAACGAGGAGTTTGGCTGCTTCTCTCTGACACAAAGAGGGGTTTGGCTGCTTCTCTCTGACACGACGAGGAGTTTGACTGCTTCTCTCTGACACAACGAGGAGTTTGTCTGTTTCTCTCTGACACAACGATGAGTTTGGCTGCTTCTCTCTGACACAACGAGGGGTTTGGCTGCTTCTCTCTGACACAACGAGGGGTTTGGCTGCTTCTCTCTGACACGACGAGGAGTTTGACTGCTTCTCTCTGACACAACGAGGAGTTTGTCTGTTTCTCTCTGACACAACGATGAGTTTGGCTGCTTCTCTCTGACACAACGAGGGGTTTGGCTGCTTCTCTCTGACACAACGAGGGGTTTGGCTGCTTCTCTCTGACACAACGAGGAGTTTGGCTGCTTCTCTCTGACACAACGAGGGTTTGGCTGTTTCTCTCTGACACAACGAGGAGTATGGCTGCTTCTCTCTGACACAACGAGGAGTTTGGCTGTTTCTCTCTGACACAACGAGGGGTTTGGCTGTTTCTCTCTGACACAACGAGGAGTTTGGCTGCTTCTCTCTGACACAACGAGGAGTATGGCTGCTTCTCTCTGACACGACGAGGAGTTTGACTGTTTCTCTCTGACACAACGAGGAGTTTGGCTGCTTCTCTCTGACACAACGAGGGGTTTGGCTGTTTCTCTCTGACACAACGAGGAGTATGGCTGCTTCTCTCTGACACAACGAGGGGTTTGTCTGTTTCTCTCTGACACAACGAGGAGTATGGCTGCTTCTCTCTGACACGACGAGGAGTTTGGCTGTTTCTCTCTGACACAACGAGGAGTTTGGCTGTTTCTCTCTGACACAACGAGGGGTTTGGCTGCTTCTCTCTGACACAACGAGGGGTTTGGCTGTTTCTCTCTGACACAACGAGGAGTTTGGCTGTTTCTCTCTGACACAACGAGGGGTTTGGCTGCTTCTCTCTGACACAACGAGGGGTTTGGCTGCTTCTCTGACACAACGAGGGGTTTGGCTGCTTCTCTCTGACACAACGAGGGGTTTGGCTGCTTCTCTCTGACACGACGAGGGGTTTGGCTGCTTCTCTCTGACACAACGAGGGGTTTGGCTGTTTCTCTCTGACACAACGAGGGGTTTGGCTGCTTTTCTCTGACACGACGAGGGGTTTGGCTGTTTCTCTCTGACACAACGAGGGGTTTGGCTGTTTCTCTCTGACACAACGAGGAGTTTGGCAGCTTCTCTCTGACACAACGAGGGTTTGGCTGTTTCTCTCTGACACAACGAGGAGTTTGGCTGTTTCTCTCTGACACAACGAGGGTTTGGCTGTTTCTCTCTGACACAACGAGGAGTTTGGCTGCTTCTCTCTGACACAACGAGGGGTTTGGCTGCTTCTCTCTGACACAACGAGGAGTTTGGCAGCTTCTCTCTGACACAACGAGGAGTATGGCTGCTTCTCTCTGACACAACGAGGGGTTTGGCAGCTTCTCTCTGACACAACGAGGGGTTTGGCAGCTTCTCCCTGACACAACGAGGGGTTTGGCAGCTTCTCTCTGACACAACGAGGGGTTTGGCAGCTTCTCTCTGACACAACGAGGGGTTTGGCAGCTTCTCTCTGACACAACGAGGGGTTTGGCAGCTTCTCTCTGACACAACGAGGGGTTTGGCAGCTTCTCTCTGACACAACGAGGGGTTTGGCTGTTTCTCTCTGACACAACGAGGAGTTTGGCTGCTTCTCTCTGACACAACGAGGAGTTTGGCTGCTTCTCTCTGACACGACGAGGTGTTGCCAGCTTCTCTCTGACACAACGAGGGGTTTGGCTGCTGTAGAGTCTTGATAGTGTGAAACGAAGAAGAGAGAAGAACAAAAAGTAGTTGAACACCCCACCTCAACAGGAACATTGAGGGACTTGTGAGTGTCGTGATTAGTGGGAGATCCAGTGTCAGGGTTGATTGGTAGTGACAGTTGGTTCCACGTTATAGCGGATGGCGGCACCGTGCGGGCTCCTATATTGTGGCCTCCTGTAGCGCTCACTTCTCTCGTGTGTGGCTTTGTGTAGCACTCATATCTGAAGTGCTCCGTCCTGTAGCGTTGAGCTCTCTAGATTGATGACTCCCATCCTGCAGTGTGGAAATGTGTATGGATTGTTGCGTCTTGTAGTATTGAGGTCTCTGGATTGTTGCGTCTTGTAGTATTGAGGTCTCTGGATTGTTGCGTCTTGTAGTATTGAGGTCTCTGAATTGTTGCGTCTTGTAGTATTGAGTTCTCTGGATTGTTGCGTCTTGTAGTATTGAGGTCTCTGAATTGTTGCGTCTTGTAGTATTGAGGTCTCTGAATTGTTGCGTCTTGTAGTATTGAGTTCTCTGGATTGTTGCGTCTTGTAGTATTGAGGTCTCTGAATTGTTGCGTCTTGTCGTATTCAGGTCTCTGGATTGTTGCGTCTTGTAGTATTGAGGTCTCTGAATTGTTGCGTCTTGTCGTATTCAGGTCTCTGGATTGTTGCGTCTTGTAGTATTGAGGTCTCTGGATTGTTGCGTCTTGTAGTATTGAGTTCTCTGGATTGTTGCGTCTTGTAGTATTCAGGTCTCTGGATTGTTGCGTCTTGTAGTATTCAGGTCTCTGGATTGTTGCGTCTTGTAGTATTGAGGTCTCTGAATTGTTGCGTCTTGTCGTATTCAGGTCTCTGGATTGTTGCGTCTTGTAGTATTGAGGTCTCTGGATTGTTGCGTCTTGTAGTATTGAGGTCTCTGGATTGTTGCGTCTTGTCGTATTCAGGTCTCTGGATTGTTGCGTCTTGTAGTATTAAGGTCTCTGGATTGTTGCGTCTTGTAGTATTGAAATCTCTGGATTGTTGTGTCTTGTAGTATTGAGGTCTCTGGATTGTTGCGTCTTGTAGTATTGAGGTCTCTGGATTGTTGCATGCTGTAGTGTTTAGGTCTGGAGTGTTGCACACTGTAGCGTTTAGGTCTGGATTGTTGCACACTGTAGTGTTTAGGTCTGGATTGTTGCACACTGTAGTGTTTAGGTCTGGATTGTTGCACACTGTAGTGTTTAGGTCTGGATTGTTGCACACTGTAGCGTTTAGGCCCTGGATTGTTGCGTACTGTAGCGTTTAGGCCCTGGATTGTTGCATACTGTAGCGTTTAGGCCTGGATTGTTGCAAACTATAGCGTTTAGGTCTGGATTGTTGCAAACTGTAGCGTTTAGGCCCTGGATTGTTGCGTACTGTAGCGTTTAGGCCCTGGATTGTTGCATACTGTAGCGTTTAGGCCTGGATTGTTGCAAACTGTAGCGTTTAGGTCTGGATTGTTGCAAACTGTAGCGTTTAGGCCCTGGATTGTTGCGTACTGTAGCGTTTAGGTCCTGGATTGTTGCATACTGTAGCGTTTAGGCCTGGATTGTTGCAAACTGTAGCGTTTAGGTCTGGATTGTTGCACACTGTAGCGTTTAGGCCTGGATTGTTGCATACTGTAGCGTTTAGACCTGGATTGTTGCAAACTGTAGCGTTTAGGCCATGGATTGTTGCGCACTGTAGCGTTTAGGCCCTGGATTGTTGCGTACTGTAGCGTTTAGGACCTGGATTGTTGCATACTGTAGCGTTTAGGTCTGGATTGTTGCAAATTGTAGCGTTTAGGTCTGGATTGTTGCACACTGTAGCGTTTAGGCCTGGATTGTTGCATACTGTAGCGTTTAGGCCTGGATTGTTGCGTACTGTAGTGTTTAGGTCTGGATTGTTGCGTACTGTAGCGTTTAGGCCCTGGATTGTTGCAAACTGTAGCGTTTAGGCCCTGGATTGTTGCGTACTGTAGCGTTTAGGACCTGGATTGTTGCATACTGTAGCGTTTAGGCCTGGATTGTTGCACACTGTAGCGTTTAGGTCTGGATTGTTGCACACTGTAGCGTTTAGGTCTGACCACGTGGTCAGGGTGACGTCTTGCCACGTGGTCAGGGTGACGTCTTGCCACGTGGTCAAGGTGACGTCTTGCCACGTGGTCAGGGTGACGTCTTGCCACGTGGTCAGGGTGACGTCTTGCCACGTGGTCAGGGTGACGTCTTGCCACGTGGTCAGGGTGACGTCTTGCCACGTGGTCAGGGTGACGTCTTACCCCGTGGTCAGGGTGACGTCTTGCCACGTGGTCAGGGTGACGTCTTACCCCGTGGTCAGGGCTACGTCTTACCACGTGGTCAGGGTGACGTCTTGCCACGTGGTCAGGGTGACGTCTTGCCACGTGGTCAGGGTGACGTCTTACCCCGTGGTCAGGGTGACGTCTTGCCACGTGGTCAGGGTGACGTCTTACCCCGTGGTCAGGGCTACGTCTTACCACGTGGTCAGGGCTACGTCTTACCACGTGGTCAGGGTGACGTGAGTTGTTTACTGTAATGGTAAGTTATTCATGTCATTTATAGAGTATTTTATGTGGTATCTTGTTAAATGTTTGTATTTTCCTTGCAGTGAGTTGACTTACTGAGGGAGGGAGGAGCCCGTGAGGTGAGGTGAGAGGTGAGCCTCGCAGGGCAGCAGTGTGGTGCCCTCATTACCTGAGGACAGTGGCAGCAAGTCTCCAGCACCAGACAGTTGGTGTGGTTGGTGGCGGGAGAAGCAGTTTGGTGTTGTGGCCTGTTATACTGCTAGGGTTGGTAAGCTGCCGGGAGCTTGCTGACCAACCACCAAGTATACAACCCGTCCTCGCAAATTCGTATAGTCCATATTGACTTATTTGTTACGTGCATAGGTGACATACTAAACAATAGTTTCCCTTGAAAAGCTTCATAGAAAACACCGACCTTACCTAACCTACTTAGTATGTTAAAATAAGCATATTATAGCTTCGTAATTACAATTGTTACTTAACCTATTATAGGTATAGGTTAGGTAATAATTGTAATTACGAAGCAATAAGATGCTTATCTTAACATACTAAGTAGGTTAGGTAAGGTCGGGGGGTGCTGGGAGTGTGAAGGGAGGTGTGGAGGGGGTGCTGGGATTGTGAAGGGAGGGGGGTGGGCGTGGTTGGGAGTGGTGGAAGGGAGGGGGGGGGCGTGCTGGGAGTGTGAAGGGAGGGGGGGTGGGGCGTGCTGGGAGTGTGAACGGGTAGGGGGGGGCGTGCTGGGAGTGTGAAGGGAGGTGTGGGGTTTGTTTGAGTGTGAAGAGGGGGGAGGGCGTGCTGGGAGTGTGAAGGGAGGGGGGGCCGTGCTGGGAGTGTGAAGGGAGGGGGGGCGTGCTGGGAGTGTGAAGGGAGGGGGGGTGGTGGCGTGCTGGGAGTGTGAAGGGAGGGGGGGGTGGGGCGTGCTGGGAGTGTGAGGGAGGGGGGGTGGGGCGTGCGGGGGAGTTGAAGGGAGGGGGGGGCGTGCCTGGGAGTGTGAAGGGGGGTGGGGCGTGCTGGGAGTGTGAAGGGAGGGGGGCGTGCTGGGAGTGTGAGGGGAGGTGGGGGGGGGCGTGCTGGGAGTGTGAAGGGGAGGGGGGGGGTGGGGCGTGCTGGGAGTGTGAAGGGAGGGGGGGAGGGCGTGCTGGGAGTGTGATGGGAGGGGGGGTGGGGCGTGCTGGGAGTGTGAAGGGAGGGGGTGGGGCGTGCTGGGAGTGTGAAGGAGGGGGGGGGCGTGCTGGGAGTGTGAGGGAGGGGGGGCGTGCTGGGAGTGTGAAGGGAGGGGGGGTGGGGGCGTGCTGGGTTGTGGGTGAAGGGAGGGGGGTGGGGCGTGCTGGGAGTGTGAAGGGAGGGGGGGTGGGGCGTGCTGGGAGTGTGAAGGGAGGGGGGGGGTGGGGCGTGCTTGGCAGTGTGACGGGAGGGGGGGTGGGGCGTGCTGGGAGTGTGAAGGGATGGGGGGCGTGCTGGGAGTGTGAAGGGAGGTGGGGGGGGGGGCGTGCTGGGAGTGTGAGGGAGGGGGTGGGGCGTGCTGGGAGTGTGAAGGGAAGGGGTGGGAGTGCGGGCTGGGAGTTGTGATGGGAGGGGGGGTTGGGCGTGCTGGGATTGTGAAGGGAGGGGGGGGGGGAGTGCTGGAGAGTGTAAGGGAGGGGGGGTGGGCGTGCTGGGAGTGTGAAGGGAGGGGGGTGGGGCGTGCTGGGAGTGTGAAGGAGGGGGGGCGTGTGCTGGGAGTGTGAAGGGAGGTGGGGGGGGGGGGCGTGCTGGGAGTGTGAAGGGAGGGGGGGTGGGGCGTGCTGGGAGTGTGAAGGGAGGTGCGGGTGGCTGGGAGTGTGAAGGAGGTGGGGGGGGCGTTGCTGGAGTGTGAAGGGAGGGGGGGGTGGGGCGTGCTGGGAGTGTGAAGGGAGGGGGGGGGCGTGCATGGAGTGTGAAGGGAGGGTGGGTTGGGGCGTGCTGGGAGTGTGAAGGGAGGGGGGGTGGGGCGTGCTGGGGAGTGTGAAGGGAGGGGGGGGGGCGTGGCTGGAGTGGTGGAAGGGAGGGGGGGTGGGGCGTGCTGGGAGTGTGAAAGGAGAGGGGGGGGTGGGGCGTGCTGGGAGTGTGAAGGGAGGGGGGGTGGGGCGTGCTGGAGTGTGAAGGGAGGGGGGGGCGTGCTGGGAGTGTGAAGGGAGGGGGGGCGCTGCGGGGAGTGTGAAGGGAGGGGTGGGGCGTGCTGGGAGTGTGAAGGGAGGGTGGGGGGCGTGCTGGGAGTGTGAAGGTAGGGGGGTGGGGCGTGCTGGGAGGTGAAGGGAGGGGGGGTGGGGCGTGCTGGGAGTGTGAAGGGAGGGGGGTGGGGCGTGCTGGGAGTGTGAAAGGAGGGGGGGGTGGGGGCGTGCTGGGAGTGTGAAGGGAGGGGGGGGGCGTGCTGGGAGTGTGAAGGGAGGGGGGGTGGGGGCGTGGCTGGGAGTGTGGCAGGGAGGGGGTGGGGCGTGCTGGGAGTGTGAAGGGAGGTGTGGGGTGCGTGCTGGTGGTGAAGGAAGGGGGGGTGGGCGTGCTGGGAGTGTGAAGGAGGGGGGGTGGGGCGTGCGGGAGTGTGTAGGGAGGGGGGGTGGGGCAGTATGCGTGGAGTGTGAAGGGGGGGGGGGGGCGTGCTGGGAGTGTGAAGGGAGGGGGGTGGGGCGTGCTGGGAGTGTGAAAGGAGGGGGGGTGGGGCGTGCTGGGAGTGTGAAGGGAGGGGGGGTGGGGTCGTGCTGGGAGTGTGAAGGGAGGGGGGGCGTGCTGGGAGTGTGAAGGAGGGGGGGCGTGCTGGGAGTGTGAAGGGAGGGGGGTGGGGCGTGCGGGGAGTGTGAGAGGGGAGGGGTTGGGGCGTGCTGGGAGTGTGAGAAGGGAGGGGGGGGGCGTGCTGGAGTGTGAAGGAAGGGGGGGTGGGGCGTGCTGGGAGTGTGAAGGGAGGGGGGGGGGGCGTGCTGGGAGTGGTGAAAGGGAGGGGGGGTGGGGCGTGCTGGGAGTGTGAAGGGAGGGGGTGGGGCGGTGCTGGGAGTGTTAAGGGAGGGGGGGTGGGCGTGCTGGGAGTGTGAAGGGAGGGGGTGGGGCGTGCTGGGAAGGGTGAAGGGAGGGGGGGGCGTGCTGGGAGTGTGACGGGAGGGGGGGCGTGCTGGGAGTGTGAAGGGAGGGGGGTGGGGCGTGCTGGAGTGTGAAGGGAGGGAGGGGGGCGTGCTGGGAGTGTGAAGGGAGGGTGGGCGTGCGGGGAGTGTGAAGGGAGGGAGGGGGGCGTGCTGGGAGTGTGAAGGGAGGGAGGGGGCGTGCTGGGAGTGTGAAGGGGAGGGTGGGGCGTGCTGGGAGGGTGAAGGTAGAGGGGGTGGGGCGTGCTGGGAGTGTGAAGGGAGGGGGTGGGAGACATAATGAGCGTACCAAACTGAGGTCTAAGTCTCCGCCTCACCAGAGCCCACATTCTCATTATAGTTTTCAGGAAGGTGGAGAAAACTGTAGCAGTCTACGGCTGCGTCGGCCTCGAGGTCTCATTCACCAGCGGCCCACAGCTGCTGGCGGGCTCAGTCCAAGCAAACAATAGAGAAGATAATGGCGGTGCTTGACTCCCACCACGGCCGACTACCACCACGGCCGACTACCACCACGGCCGACTACCACCACGGCCGACTACCACCACGGCCGACTACCACCACGGCCCACTACCACTACGGCCGACTACCACCACGGCCGACTACCACTACGGCCGACCATCACCATGGCCGACCATCCAACGGCCGACCATCACCACGGCCGACCATCACCATGGCCGACCATCACCACGGCCGACCATCACCATGGCCGACCATCACCACGGCCGACCCATCACCATGGCCGAAAAGCCAGAAAGAGGTCTAATTTAGAAAGAGAACGCAGACGACAGTATAAACGCAAGGAAAAAAATAACGGAACTGCTTATGCAGACACTAATGTCCCGTCAAAGAAGGAATAAATTAAATAGGGAG
>WNGS01167372.1:1896662-1956329 GCA_020271785.1 Procambarus virginalis | reverse complement strand
GGTGTTTTCTATGAAGCTTTTCAAGGGAAGCTATTATGTTTAGTATGTCACCTATGCACATACTTAATAAGTCAATATTGACTATACGAATTTGCGAGGACGGGTTGAAGTATACCTTGTCCTCAACCTAAAGTAAGCTATATACACCCAAGGGAAGGGAACTATCAGGAGAAGGAGATTGAAGAAATCGAGCGGAAATTGAAACACTCATATGAACTGAAGAAAGGCTTTAGAACAGAAGCAATTCAGGAAATAAAGAAAATCCAAAATACTTCTTCACATATGCGAAATCAAAAGCAAAACTACTGCCAGTATTGGACCTATTCGTACAAGTGAGGTTCATACACGGAGGATGACAAAGAAATTAGTGAAATCCTAAAAAAGCAGTATGAGGACATGTTTAGCACTCCAATAAACAACATGAAGTAGAAGATCCAGACAATTTCTTTATGCGTGATATCCAAACCCCTGTAAATATAACTGATATCAACACGAGCGCACTAATTTGAAAGAGAAATGAAAACATGCCCATGCACTCGCCCCAGGTCCAACTCATGGAATTCAATATTTATAAAGAAATGCAAAGTGCCGGTAGCACAGGCACTCAGTATAGTGTGGAGGAAGAGCTTGGACACGGGAGAGATACCAGATGCACTTAAAGTGGCAGACATAGCCCCTCTACACAAGGGAGGGAGCAAAGCATTGGCAAAGAATTATAGACCAGTTGCACTGACATCGCACATAATAAAGTATTTGAGAGAGTGATTAGGAGTCAGGTCACCATTTCATGGAGACCAATGACCTTCACAACCCAGGCCAACATGGATTTCGAGCGGGAAGATCGTGCCTCTCACAGCTACTTGAGCACTACGATAAAGTCACTGAGGCATTAGAAGAAAAACAGAATGCTGATGTGATATACACGGACTTCGCAAAGGCTTTCGATAAATGTGACCATGGCGTGATAGCACACAAAATGAAGTCAATGGGAATAACCGGTAAAGTAGGACGCTGGATACTCAGTTTTCTGTCAAACAGGACTCAGCGAGTAACGGTCAACCATATAAAATCTAGTCCAAGTGCAGTTAAAAGCTCTGTACCTCAGGGTACAGTCCTTGCACCGCTGCTTTTCCTTATTCTCATATCAGATATAGACAAAAATACAAGTCACAGCTTCGTATCATCCTTTGCAGATGACACAAAAATCAGTATGAAAATTACCTCGGCTGAAGACATTGAAAAACTTCAAGCTGATATTAATAAAGTTTTCGACTGGGCATCAGAAATAACATGATGTTTAACAGTGATAAATTCCAGGTACTCAGGTACGGTAAAAATGAGGACCTTAAACATAATACAGAGTACAAAACAATCAAATGTGCCCATAGTAGGAAACAGCATGTAAAGGATTTGGAATAATGATGTCTGACGACCTAACGTTTAGGGAGCATAACCAAGCAAATATTGCGACAGCCAGAAAAGATAGGATGGATTACGAGAACTTTCAAATCCAGGGATCACATCACAATGCTTGTACTCTTCAAGTCACTTGTGCTGTCCCGTCTTGAGTACTGTTCAGTACTCACTTCCCCCTTCAGAGCAGGAGAGATTGCTGAAATAGAGGGAATACAGAGAACATATACAGCACGTATAGACGCGATAAAGCACCTAAATTATTGGGATCGTCTCAAAGCTCTCCAAATGTACTCACTAGAAGAAGACGAGAGAGATATCAAATAATATACACCTGGAAGATACTGGAGGGCCAGGTCCCAAATCTACACAGTAAAATAACAACGTACTGGAGTGAACGATATGGAAGAAAATGCAGAATAGAACCAGTGAAGAGCAGGGTGCCATAGGCACAATCAGAGAACACTGTATAAACATCAGAGGTCCGCGGTTGTTCAACGTCCTCCCAGCAAGCATAAGAAATATTGCCGGAACAACCGTGGACATCTTCAAGAGGAAACTAGATTTATTCCTCCAGGAGTTCCGGACCAGCCGGGCTGTGGTGGGTATGTGGGCCTGCGGGCCGCTCCAAGCAACAGCCTAGTGGACCAAACTCTCACAAGTCAAGCCTGGCCTCGGGCCGGGCTTGGGGAGTAGAAGAACTCCCAGAACCCCATCAACCAGGTATCAACCAGGTATCACATAAAAAAAAATAGAACAACCTACCAGGAATACCCACATTACAGAACTTTTACTACTCTACCCACCATGAGTGTAAGAACAATTCCGCACATAACGATGCCAGCCAACACAGAGATCACTCTCCAACATAATAGGCTTATAACACCTGATAAATCATTGTATGTGCTTCGTCCCCTATTTGCCCCCTTGCCTTTTCCTTTATTTTATTTGTTTATTCACCTGACCCCATACTATTATAAATCTAAGGCAATTTGTAATTTCTTATCACTTGAGAATGATCCATGTAGGTTCGAACGTTGTTTTGCATTTGTATAATAAGTGTAATACATTCTAAATTTATTTACTTTTTTCTTCACCTGAAAACAAACAGAGATCTGAGATTTTGGAGATCTCCTCTTCCATCTAAACCCTGATGCAAGAACACTTGTTAGAGGGATAGAAGCCCTAAACAAGAAGATAGTTAATGCAAAATATGCTAACATATTTGACATATTCAATAAGACATGTTATAAAAGAAAACCTGCTGCCAGTATACACTAATTAAAAACCCACATGACCCAGTAGTCCGCAACGCAGAGTTTACCTATAGGTAAGATCTCATACGGTATCAACACGAAGAAGGAAGCCCTCCAGACCCTTACAGAGCAAGCTGAACATCTGTTAAACAAATGGACCCAGTACGACATCCCCAAGCAACTCAAGCAAACCATCAACAGTGAACTATTTAACCTGAAAGAACAACACAAAACTCGTGTAGAAACGAAGACACTCCGTATGTTAACAGTCCTAAATGGTGGACAGTTAAAGGTCCCTCATCCAAAAGATGGCTACATTAACCTTACTTCTCATGATCTTACTCAGCACCAACGAGACCTCTTAAATCTTGGTCTAAATTGTCAATTCATATCTAAACCAAAGAAGCATAAAAAACGCCTTGAAATCGAAATGCTTCTGAACGACATACACAAGCTAAAAGACAACAAAAAGTCATCACCACTGACACACTTCAGGCTGAACTACTAACAGAAGCGGGAAAAAACGAGGAACATACTCATCAACACTCTTAACCCCACGACTCAAAGAAGCAGCAAAACAACTAAAAAATCTGGAAGATATAACAATAAGAAAAGGCGACAAGAGAGCAGCATATGAGTTGACTCCTACCCAAGAATACATGAATAAAATTAGCGACATCCTTAGTGATGACACTAAATTTCAACGAATCATGTGGAACCCTGTGGAAGACCTTAAATGCAAAGTGAACAAAACTATTACTGCAATCAATGCAAAGAAAGGTAGTGTTCATTTCACTAAACTCCAAGGTGACTATGGCTTAGGATATGCCTATGGCAATGTTAAGACACACAAACCAGGTAACCCACTACCCCCAATAATCAGCCAAATACCAACTCCAACCTATCACCTGGCAAAAAAGACTTAATAAACTCCTAACTCCATACACTCCCAGCAACTATAGTCTATTATCATCAGCTGATTTCCTAGAATTAATCAAAACTACACAGCCCGATGGAATTATTGCTTCCCTGGACGTCGAATCCCTATTTACCAACGTCCCAGTCGACATCACCGTAGAAATGATACTGGGCAGAGTATACAAAGATGAGAGCACCCCCAAATTAGACATACCCGAGCCATACTTGAAGAGCCTTCTCGAGGCATGTACAAAGGAAGCTCCTTTCATCAGTCCGCAAGGGGACATGTATCTACAAATTGATGGAGTAGCAATGGGCTCCCCCTTAGGAGTGTTATTTGCTAATTTTTACATGGGAACCATCGAAGATAGAGTCTTAAGTAGTAGACAAAAACCATGTATACTGCCGTTATGTAAATGACATATTCGTCATAGTAAAAGACTCAGATGAACTAATTTATCTAAAAAGTCGTCTAGAGAGAGAGAGAGTCAGTACTCCGATTTACACATAAAAGTAGTGAAAATAACAGTCTGCCATTCTTGGATGTACTAATAACAAAAACAGAAACCTCTTTAAGCACCAGCGTATATACTAAACCTACCAACATAGGATTATGCCTGAACGGTAAGAGTGAGTGCCCCAAAGATACAAAGCCAGTGTTCTCAATGCTTATATTCGTGGAGTGCTTACACACTGCTCCGAATGGAGCAATGTGAGTAGAGAGTTTGAAAGAATAGCTCAGGTATTGGTGAATAATGGATATAGCAACACGGAAATAAACACTACTATAAGAAGACACTTGGATGGATGGTACAATCCTTAACCTAGGAAATAAACCACAGCACCTCCAATAAAATTATATTACAAATCAACTATGCACAGTGAACATAAAGAAGTAGTAAAAAGCACCATTCCTAACCAAAATGTAGACCTGATCATTTATAATAAAAATGAAAATGTTCGTTTGTGCATAACTGCTCCATTCCGTTCCATTCACATCCGAGCAGGTTTTTATATACAGGGGTACCTCGGTTTAAGAGTTTAATCCGTTCCTGGAGACAGCTCGTATTCCGAAAACTCGTATTCCAAAGCTAATTTCCGCATAAGAAATAATGGGAAATGAGTTAATCCGTTCCTGACTACCCCAAAAACCCCACACCAAACTAAATTTTTATACCTAATTCATCTAAATAAACCTACAAAACTATGTTCAAGTTATTACTTACCTTGCTGTTGAATGCTGTAGGCATATGGGAGATGGTGAGGAGGGGGGAGGAGGAGAGGAGTTACTGTTTGGAAGGGAAGTCCCCTTCCATTATCACATCAGACAGTGAGGACTTCACTGGTATGCACACTGGCACATTTTGCCTGCATACCACTAGGACTTGCTTGTCTTACTAAGAATTTGTCTAAAGACACTTGTTTTTCCCTACATTTTAACACTTGTCTGTAGTAAGACATCACATTATCATTTAAAAGGTCAATGCAACAGCCTGCTACAGCTTTATCTGGGTGAGTTTTTTCAACAAAACTTTGCAGTTCTTCCCATACTTCACATATTTTCTTAATCAAGAAGGGACATCCTCTACTGCCTCTACTCACAGCTATTTTCTTAGGTTGAACCTTACTAATGGCTTTCTTGAGACCCATGGCGAGATATATAATGACAACTTTTATGCTCAAATGGCCAAAAAACCGACAAAAAACTGTAAATCCTTGTGAAGAATTCAGGTGGGATAGTCACTGGGCACGAGACACTGGTAAACTGAGGCGCGATCACCGTGCCACCACGCGCTAGTCGGCCTGTACACGTATCAACAAACTCGTGTTCCGAGGTAACCCTCGCCTTCCGAGGCACATTTTCCGAGCAAATCCTGCTCGTATTCCGAAAAACTTGTATTCAGGGACACTCGTATTCCAAGGTACCACTGTACATACTATATAGACATCACATCTATGACGGTAAAAATAACATGTTTTTTCTGAAAAACTGTGTTTTTCATGTGAGAGAAATCTTCGAAAGCTCTTTACTGATTGCTTTGAAATTTTGACACAACGTTGCATTCGAATACTGTAGGTGCATTTTTTTATGTCTACCATATACATGCCTCACCTGTGACAGGAAAAAACGTGCTTTTTTTTAAAAACAGCGCCATCTATTGGACGTAAGAGCAACACACACACTGTAATCTCCAAAAGTTCCTCACCGATTGCTTTGTCTCACAACGTTGCATTCGAATTGGAGCGTCTTTTTATATACCTACTACTGTATATAGATGCCACCCCTATGACAGGTAAAAACATGAGTTTTTTGAAAAACAGTGCCGTCTGTTGCACATAATAGCAACATACACTCTATACTAAATATGTCACAAATTCCATTTCAATGTTTCCGATTGCACTGATAAATTTTATTTTCATAGATTTGGATTTATTTTATTTTTTATTGAATTATTTTGTGTGACATTGTGTTGGAATTGAGCTGTGTTGTTTACCATACCATTCATTTCGTAACTATAAGTATAGATGCCACACCTGTGACAGGTAAAACTATGCTTTTCTTGAAAAACAGCGCCATCTGTTGCATGTAAGAGCAACACACATACTATACTGAATGTTACAATTCCATTTCAATGTTTCTGATTGCATTGGTAAATGGAATTTTCATAGATTTTGATTTACTGTATTTTCATTTTGATTTAATTATTTTGTGTGAATTGCGTTGGAATTCAGCTGTGTTTACTAAACCGTTCATTTCGTGAATATAGTTTATTTTTTTATTTTTTCATATTTTCATTAAATTTTTGAACTTTTTCTTATATTTCAGTGATGGGAATATCAGACCATTTGGGAAGGCATCGGACGAGGGAGTGGGGGAATGGTGGGGAAGGATGATTGGACGGGGGAGTTTGGGATGGTGAGGACGAGGGGATGGGGGAATGGAGAATAGTGGGGAGGACAAAGGGACAGGGGAGTGGGAAATGGTTGAGAGGCTGAGCAGACGGGTGAGGGGGGAATGGTGGGGAGGACTGGGGGACAGGGAAGGTTGCTGTGGCCGGGTATGCTAGTATTCTATAAAACAAAGAAGACAACCAACCTCCTTATTAACACTATCGCTCGCTTTGGACATCGATCACGTCCACTTTTTTTCTCCCGAGTCCTAGCCGTGGACAGGACTCGCGTCCACCCCAAAAATATTTGTATAACATTCATTTTTTATCCGATTGACCTCGGGATAGTTCCAAAATAAGTGCATTTAGAATGCGCACAATTTGATACCAAAATGAAAGATGTAACACAAAACTTGATGTCAGATCACATCAGTATCTGCAGGCAGCTTCTGCTGCCTGCAGATACTGCCAGGGAGAGAAGGACAGACGGCCTGGTCGTCCGACATCGGACGACCAGGACGCTGGTCGTCCGATGTCGGATTTGTTGGTTCTCCGGGGGACTCATGGGGGTGTTTTTCCTGGAGGGATCGTGCCAGGGAGAGGGGTTCCTTCCGTCGGAGTAGGCAGGTGGTGCCAGGTTCAGAGTCGGCACCGCCTTCAGACCCGCCTTCGTCTGGTCAGCACGGTGCTTGCTCTGGTCATCAGTCGGGTTCTCGTCAGGGGCGTCGGCCCTTTCGCAGTTCATCCCATTGACACGGCAATGGGGGTGGAAGCTCGCGCTGTTTTTTCATGCCTGGTCTCATGATTTGTAGGCTTTTTGGGTTGTTTCCTACAGCCTGCGATGGCATTGGGTGGCTCTTCCCCCTTCAGGGGGGCTTAGGGCTTGCAGGACAGGCCCCAACGACATCTCTCAGTTGGGTTTCCCATCTGTTCCCAGTCCCAAAAGGGGACTGTGCGGACCTGCAGTTCATTCTGAACTTGTCCCATGTGAACCCCCTGGGTTTTTTGCTCCTCATTTCAGATGACTACTCTGTCCCAGGTACGGCTACTTTTGGAGCCTTGGGCTTGGATGTTGTCCCTGGACCTCTAGGACGTGTATTGGCACATCCCGATTCATCCGGGGTTAAATGACTGGCTCAGTTTTGTTTGGGGGCGTAAGGGTTACCGCTTTTGTTGCCTTCCATTCGGCTTGAACCTGGCACCTTGCATGTTTACATGCCTTACCAGGGTCATAGTGGCCTGTCTGCATCTTTTAGGGATTCGGATTCTGGACTACCTCAATGGCTGGCTGGTGTAGGCTCCCAGCCAATCCACGTGTCTGCTCGCCAGGGATTGATTGGGTTCTTTCCCAGCTAACCGGGTTTGGGTTTCTGGTGAACTGGAGGATGTCCCATCTGGTTCCCTCTCAGGTTCGGCTTTGACTGGGTCTTATGTGAGAGAGACGAACCGCTTCCTTGTCTCTCGCTCTGGAGGCTCTGCTTCGGCTGCGGTTCCACCTTCACTTATTCTTAGGGGGCTTCAGGGTCACCCAGCCGTTGCTTGAGGGTTTGTGAGGGAGCCTGAACTTTGCCGTGATGGTCTGCTCGCGGGGCCGGGTTTGGCTTTGTCGGCTGTTCTGGTTCCTTCGGGGACATCTCTTCTGCCTCTCTCGGGATCGCTGGGTTCGGCCTCTGGGGGCCTTGCGTCGGTTGCTACATTGCAGACTTCCTCTTCAGGTTTTTTGAGGTTCATTGCCTTGGTACCTACCCAAGCCCTCGCTCGATGTGTTCATTGACACATCATCTCTTGGCTGGGGCTTTGTGACTAGTGCTCACCAGGCCAGCCAGAGATGGTGGGTTCTGTTCTTCCGTCGGGCACACAGCACAGTGCTGGAGTTCGCTGCAGTGTGGATGTTGCTTCAGAGGGTTCAGGTCGCTCGCGGATCGACAATCCGGCTCCACTTGGACTGCACCCCAGTGGCTCATTGCCGGAACTGAGGGGGTTCAATGCGGTCCTTGGCTCTTTGGGGCTGGTTGCTTTGGGTGACTCGTCTGCTGAGTTCTCGGGGTTTGGCTCTCCTGGCCATTCGGCGGGGGGGGGGGGGGGGGTTCCCAAAGTCCTGGCGAACAGCCTGTTGCACTTCATTCCCCTGTCCACAGAATGGACGGTTGAAGCCAACTCGTTCAGTTGGGTTTGCTGGACGAACAGGCTCTTGGAGGTGGACCTCTTCGCATTGGCGTGGTTGAGGCGTCTCCCAGTATACGTGGCACCCTTCTCCGACTGCGAGGCCGTTGGGGTCAATGCCGTGCAGCAAGACTGGTCGAGGTGGGGTTACCTGTACCTCTTCTCCCCGGTTCCGCTGTTGCTCCAGGTCCTAGTTCGCTTGGAGAATTCAGGTTGTTCAGGTTGTTTTGTCCTTCTTATCGGGGTTGTTCCAGGACCGTCATGTTATGCCGAATACTGTCGCCTCGTATCGTGTGGCGCTGGCAGAGCCGCTGCAGCTTGCGTTCGGCATTGATGTTACTTCCGTGCCATTCTGTCTCGTGCGTTGTTTCACCTCCGGCCTTCTCATGCGCTGCCTGAGCTGTCCTGGCCGTTGGACCGGGATCTCTCTTTCCTCTCTTCGCCTCGGTTTGTGTTGGCCCCCTCAGTTTAGGATTGTTTTTCCAAAGCTCTTTTACTTTTGGCATTGGCCTCTGGGGGTCAGGTTGGGGAGCTTTATGCTCTTGTCCAGTGCTGGGGTTTCTGCTCTTTTTGTCCTGGTGGTAGGTTTGTTCGTTTGCAGCCATCTCCTTCTTTTCTAGCAAAGAATGAGGCTGCTGCTTTCCAGAGGGGCCCTTGGTTTGTTGATGCTTGGTTAGTTAGGCCGGGGGTGCATCATGTGTTGTCTCCGGTTGTGGCTCCTTGCCATTACCTGCGCGTCACGGCCTTTGTGGCCAGGGATGCACTTTGGGTTGACCTGGTTTCACTCTTCCCTTGTTCCAGGGTTCGGGTCTCCCAGGTCGTCGGCAGGGTTATTCAGTCCAGCCAGCCTGCGGTCTATCGTCGCGCCCACAACGTTTGTAAGTTTGCTGCGCTGGCTGCTGTCTTCGGTAGCATGTCTTGGCATTACATTCGGGCACAGGGTTTTTGGAGGTCGAACAGGGTACTGGCCACTCGCTATCTTACAAATGTTCCTGAGCCTTGTCAGGCCTGTGTCGCTTTGGGTCGGCGGTTGCAGCCAGTTGTCTCGACTTTGTGTTGAGGAGCGAGTGCCGACCCGGTTAAGTCCCTCTTGTTTTTGTCTTTGGGTAATTAGCTCCGGGGAACCGTAGTAGCTCCCCCCAGAAAACCAGCGTTGAATGTAATGAAACGCCCTCACGCCGGGTGTGAATAGCCGGCGTGAGGGGGTTTGGGGCTTCCCCTTCCCTTTCCCGGGGAGAGGAGCTGAACAGACAAGCGGTGCGGCAATGTGGTGACGTCATGCTTGTTTGCTTGTTTTATGTTTGGGGGAGTTCTGTCCACTAGTTCGGCTTTCAGTAGCAATTTCTTAACTAGAATAGGGGGTTTGTTTTGGGATGCTTACCTTTCTGGGTGCCTGACCCTGTCGATGGCAGACATAGAATGCTTCCAACCACACAGGTTTCTATAGGCCATTGCTCCTCATGCCCATGAGGGGGCCAGGTTCTGGCTCATGGTCCTCGGTAGGCCTAGAATGCGATTCACATTGACTGATGCCAAAGTCTAATATTATCCTGGATAGCTCCAGGGAGCCTCGGGGGCTCACCCAGAAAAGGCTGTTTCATCACATTCAATGCTGGTTTTTTACTTTTGCAAAAATTTCTTACTTTGAATATATTTAATATGAAAAATAAAGGTAAAATATATTTTGTTTGGCCTTGATTTCCATCACAGTGTAATGCTGATGAATACCAGAAGGAATGTTGACCACTGCCCAGGACAAAATATGGGTAGATACATTTTCCCATACTGTAAAATCCAGATCTACCATGCCATGGGCGTGATAAGGGTCCAGGACAGACCAGAACGTCGTCACTTTCATTACATGTGTGGGTTGGGTTGTTTGTTTCAGCAACATTATTATAACTTATTCTGCAGATTTATCATTTCATTAGCAAAAATATGTGAATTTTTGTTGTCCCCAGTCAGGGTGCAGTTTTGATGATTGTCACACTATATATATTTTACAGTATTGGAAGAAAGTAGGAGATTGAATAGAATACTGGTTATATATTTATACACTTTTTATTAAGATAAATTAACTGAATGCCCATAATAGTAAGATTTGTTTCACTCTGAAACAACATTATTTAGCCTATTTTAGTTGATGTTTTAATAGTGTAAGCTAACAGCAGTTGCAGCCTACAACTGAGATCATACTCTTATCCTACTAGTGCCAGTATTGACAAGACGCCTCCTATGAAGATTTTATCTGTAAGGCTGACAGCATCAAGCACAAAAACTGTATGAAACCCTAACTTGTATCCTACGTTCAGTGATGTTTCTGCTTCTCTGACAATAGCCTGAACATTATTTGAAGTAGTTTAAAGCTAGGTGACTCACTCCTTTCATGCACTCTTAATAAATTCTTTCAGTCTTACATTCAGCTTAGCATATAACCATTCATGCTCAAGGGAAACAAATATTTAGTCTCAAAAGTTAGCAATATACTGTAATACTCAGGTTCTAACTCCTAATTTCAGTCATGGAGAAGTCATGGTCAATAATTCTGGATTACTGTGTACCTATTGTTTGTCTAGTAATGCTTATTAATGCTGTATTTATCAGCAACATTCACATGAATGTTTCTAAAGTTTTGCTGATAGTTTTAAAATAACTGAAAAGTATTATTGAGGACAACATTGAATAATCCTCGTAATAAAATCCCAAGACTGTGATACATGTATGAGAAAATTTTGAAACTGTACAATTGAAACAAACCCGCGTTTCTGAACTACTGTACCTCGGGTGTACACACTACCGATTCAATGTTTTCTCATTGCTCTTACAAGATACATGGGACCTACGTGTACGAGCGTAATGTAACCTTCAGACTATGGCTGTAACTTGCAATATATGTACTACAAAGTATATTATGTTAAAATCATTGTCAGTAGTCCATAACGCTACTGTTATTATTTACCGTAGATGCTTTAGGGGATCCAACTGAATCCACCTGAAACAGACTGTCCACAGTCGTATGCTTGGCACTTTACAAGGCTACCTTCATATGACCATCACTGTGTAGATACTTAAGCTGGATCAAGTTCTATCAAATTGCACTTATTTTCAATCCTTTTGTCAAATTAAACTTGTCACAAGAAGCAATGTTTCATTATGTTGCATGTCTTTTTCTGTCACATTCTTGTCACTACTCCAGCTAAGTATGACACTCACTACAGTTCACATATAGTCAATCAGTTTGTCATTTCTTGTCTTTATGGTAAAGAAGTGTCTGTGTCACTGTCACTTTCAATAAGAAAGTTTCACTTGTTCATGTTACTCCCCCAGTAATATTGCCAGTCTCAAGTTTAAGTTATTGTTTCTTTTGGAGTCCATTTAACTTAAATATTCCTGAGAGTGAAAGATTGAATACAAAACCATGCAAAATCAGTGTATTCTTAGGTTTTAAGTAATCTTTACTATTTCAGTATATATCCTTAGTTCTGTAAATGTAATACTGTAAGAGCATTGATGCAAAGCAGATCCTTTCCCTATCATAAAACCGGCCTTTGTTTACTTTCTGTAATCCTTAAGCTTTTACCGAATTTCACTGAGACCCTCCCCATTTTGACCGAGCAGTTACCTCTGACCTAAACATTTGTATTTATTAAAACAAAATGACACAAATTGAGGCCAATGCCTCTCTACTTAAAAGGAAAGGGTACAGTATCTTTATAATTTAATTTGGTATGGGTAGGAATTTTTGTATTTGATATTTTACACAAAAAAAGATAAATGCACTACTAGTTGTAACTGTTTGGAAGTTACTGTACTATGAAAATGCTGGTACACATCTCTTGAGTATTAAAAGTTAATTAAAACACTAACTTTTCTGAATGTGTGCCTTTATAAACATTAGATGTCATCACTTGGGAACACCCATACCTTAATATAATATTAGTTTTTATATTCTTACCATTTACTTTCTAAATTATCACTTTTTGGTTATAGACATTCATGGTATACTTCGTTTATCATTGCTTGGTATGGAAATCTTTCTGTCACGTATATACTCAAACAAGAGTTCATTTCGAAGCACATCTGTTACAGCATCTTCGGGCCCAAATGGAGCAACATCCTTCAGCTTCAGTGGATGAATTGTCGTACTAGTAGTTGTGGAAGAGGTTGTAGGTGGGGTTGGTTGGTACCTAGTGTTGGTGTTATAGGTATACCAAGACTTATGTCTTTGATGCAGGTTATTGTTGCTCATATATGCATTGTGACCATTTACATTGCCTGCAGGTAGACCACGTCGCAGCCCGTATTTATATTTTTTTACAGGCGGTGCCTGTGTTGAGGGAGGAGAACTAGGAGGAGCTCGTGTTGCTTGTTGATGTTTCTGTGTTGGTCTAAGACTGAAGAAAGGCCGGGCTGGTCTGCCTTGTTGGGAATATTTCAAATGGCCATGGTTGTTTTTGTCACTGATATGGGGGAATTGCTGAGGTAATAATGCACCCATCTTGTTAAGGCTGGACGTAGGCTGCATGGACTGTCTTCTTTGGGGGTGTTGACGGAGAGATGATTTGATTGTGTTAGATTCGTCACTAGATGACTCCTGAAAAATTTATGTTTTTATAAAATACAGTCATTAATTTTTTTAACATACACTGATAATGTACTGCACACTTCCTGGTATGCTGCAAACTGCTTATCCATTGTCAAGTTATCTTTTCACTCGACTGTAAATGTGTTCTCTCTCTCATTCTGTTATTTCATCTAGGATTTGATGTCTATATTTACTTCTATTCACTGTAGCCATGAAAAATATTAGATAAGTATTTAAAACTATTATAGTACATAATTAATCCTCGGCTAGGGAGACCTGGATAAGCTTAATTAACAGGCTCCCTGACCGCTGAAAATAGCAAACCACTTTCAGCACATTATACATGTTTCATTAATGTAAGTCTAATATTACTAAAATACTAATACTTTAACACCCCCTCATGAGCATTAAGCACCTTCTCTAGGCTTAAATCTACATATGTTAACTGAAATAAAAATACAAGAACTAGCTGAAATATTTATTTTGGTGAACAGTATTGTACGTATAAAAGAGAAAGAGAGAGAGTTTATTTACCTAACTGGAAAAGAATGACCAACCCAAAGAGACGTGGTCATGGTGCGTCTCCATGATTGTCACAAACTTAAGCTTGGTTTAAAGTATCACTTAACATGTAGGTTCACATCAAAATGTAAGGTTACTGTATGACACTTGTAAAACTGTTCTCTAACTATTTACTGTATATTATAATGTTTGGTTTATTTGACCAAACTTGCTTTGTAAACCTTGACTGGCATTAAAACTGCCAAATAAGTAGAATAGCTTCACAAGCAGTAAACTTTCCTGTCACATAATGATAGACAAATGTCCTCAGTTCAGTTATTCTTAACCCTTAAACTGCACTTGTTGCCCTCAAACGATAGACTGATGATTCTTCTGTCACCTGTGGATGATTTACTGTCTCATAATATACAGAGTTCCTAAGTATTTTATGTTAATGTTATTTTGACACTTAGAGACCTCTGATTAGAATGCCATATTGGGGGAAAAGCCTAAAAGCCTTAGTTACCTAACTGGGGCATTATTAAAAAAATCTGCACCATTATTAGGTGCATCTCCATCCATTTACTGACACCTGTGCTTTGGAACCATTTTCTCCATGAAAACTTTCATGGATTTCTTTAGACCCAGAAGATATGTGTTATAAGGTGAAATCTACTACAGATAGTTTACTTAAAATTGAATGATCATTATTCGATTTCAACATTTCTTCGCCTCAATGCAGCCAAGGTAAAATGATTAGATTTTTTCCCCAACAGTAGAAATAAATGTTTTACAATATAAAAAAGGAGAAAGAATTGTTTTGATTTTTTTTATGTGCACCCAGAAAATGACCTAAAAAGGGTGAACAGGTTAAGGGTTAATGCTCTATCTTGCTGAACAAATTTTATTTATATATTTTGCTTAAATACAAAATTTATTGTACATAAATTAAAGCTTTCTGATTTGTTAAAGTGTTTTATCATTACAGTCACAATTGATTGAATTTTTTATAAGAATTCATATTTCTAAGTGTATTGTTCTCCATTATTACTTACTTTGTGGTCTGAAGTTTGTGCTTGTGGAACACTTGTACCATAGAGCCCTGCCTTGAACAATTTTTCCCACACTTTTGGGCTGGTTCCAGTTGGAGGGTCTTGGAGTGCCATGCCAGACACACTGCTGGAGTTTGAGATTGCTCCCTCAACAGAGCTGGAAACGGGACTGTCATACCTGTCGTACAATTCTTCCGAGTTCTTACCACCATTCTCTTTGTCCAGTTGTCCGTACTTTGAGCTGTACTGTGATCCTGGCACAGACATCGGTCCTTGGCCTCCGTAACGCTCATAATAAGCATGGAGTGAGGCTGCTGCATCATTATCATTAGAGTCACTACCTTGAGAATATTGAGGTTCAGTCTCTGTTGGCCAATAGTTATGAGCTGGTCGAGAGGAATTGGGGGCTAATGGTAGATCCTGTGGCTGATACTGAGTCTGTGGTGTTGGGGTAACGTGGAACTCTTGCCTTTGAGAGGGGTAAGGTGGCCATGGTGTATTTTTCTGTATACCAAAGTCTTGTATTTCAGGGGCATTAATGCGTTTGGTCAAAGTGGTCATTGTCTGATCTTGGGAGAGTTGACCTTCTGAATGTTCTGATTGGTCTGGGGATTGAGTGGCAGCAAACTGTAACCTGAGGGTAATACATAACAGTTAATTAACATTAGATGTAGAAACAGAAATCTATATACGTACTGTACTAAATTTGTAAAGTTCATTATACACTGGAACCTAATAAATCAGGACTGCAGTATAATATTCTTGACTCTCCAGACTTTCAAATACTGTGCATCTATTCCAGACTTTTAAATTCTGTACTTAGCACTAAAATTTTTGAGCACACTGGTACCTTGGCACTCAAACGGCTCTGAATTTGAACAATTCTGCACTCAAAACACTTTATTCTGGAACAAAAATGCTCGACAGTCAACTGTTTGCTCAGCACTCAAACGTACGCATGCGTAACAAACGAGTCAGTTTCCCAGTAGCTGTCATTCAGTGCACAACCTCACTAAATTTCTCAGTAAACATTCTCGTGTTTTCTTGGATATTTCTGGGGGATAGCCCCTTTGGCTCCCCGGAACTATCCGGGCTGATATGAATATATTAGACTATCAGGGCTGATATGAATATATTAGACCCTGGCATCAGTCAAAGTGAATGTAGTTCTAGGCCTACTGGGGACCACGAGTCAGAACCTGGCCCCTTCAGAGAGGCACAAGGAGCAATGGCCTACAGAAACCCCCTGTGTGGTTGGAAGCCTATGTCTACCATCAAACAAGTCAGGACCCAGAAAGGTCGGTGCCCCAAAACAAACCCTATCTGGTGAAAATATTGCTACTGAAAGCCGAATTGTTGGACAAAACTCCCCAAACGAAAAATGAGCAAACGAGCATGACATCACAACCGTCACTGCGCCACTGTCTGCGCAGCTCCCCTCTCCCCGGGAGGGGGAAGGAGGAGACCCAGACCCTCATGTCGCTAACCCGCCAGTTCTGTGGCTGATGTGAGACCTGGTGGTTGTGTGACTCTGGCTTCAGACGCTATTCAGTGCTGTACTTTGTGGTGTGGTTCTGTCCTGTGGTGGTGTGTGACCCAGGAGTATTTTCAACAGTAATCGGCTGCATGCACCTAGGGTTTCCGTACCTAGGTGCCCTGTAAGTACTGCTCTTGTGGCTTGGGGTTATCTTCCACAAGTTGCTTGGGGTTACCTCCACTGAGGTCTCTTACTGCTCGGTAATTGCCCGCTCTTAGAGTCAGCTGGGGTGTTTCATATCAACCAAATATCGTTAGTCGACGACTCTATCATAAGTCGAGTCGCATTTTTCGATAAAATTTACATCGTAACTCAAAATTATCGTAAGTCGGGGCAATCGTAAGTCGAGGTGCCACTGTATGTGTATTATGTATGAAGTTAATATTTTTGGGAGTGTGGAATGGATTAATTCAATTTATATTATTTCTTATGGGAAAATTCGCTTCAAGTTACGAATTTTTGAGTTATGACCTGTCTCTGGGAATGGATTCAATTCGTAAATGAAGGTACCACTGTATGTTGAAATATGTGCTAATATGTGTTCTGGTTAAGAAGCTCTATCTGGTCATTCTCTTTGATTGGAGAAATGTTTGGCTTTGCCACATACAGAGACCATGCAATATTCAAGTTATTATTGAGGGTGCACAATTTAAATAAAATTTGGGGAGAAAGGGTTGGAGAGACTGTAGTTGCTCATTCAGAGGTTGTCCTCCTCACAGCTTCAGCCTACACTTGTGACATTGCAGAACATCTAGCAGCAGTTTTTGTAATTCTATTCAGTCTCTCACAGCGGGCCGGAAAGATTGAATGGCAGTCTTTATCCCTGGGGTGTGTTAGCTGAAGGACTGAGGGAAACCTGGTCAAAAGTCATAGAAAATCTGGAGGGGTACTACTCAAAGCACAAACAAAAGTAGATTTTATCTTTTGAACACTATACCACCATTATTATCTGTAGTGATTGGTTACACAAGGCCAAAGTCAGTTTTCGTGCATCCACAACAGTATATATACAGTATTGGTAAAGTCCATAAAATACTAGTGGCCAGGCAAATTCTAGCATTTGACAATATATGATCTTACACTATTGGAGTTGCTAAGGAGAATACCCTACACTCATACTCCAGCCAAATTAAAATGTCCACTCAAAATATCCTGTGCTCATATAGAAACAGGTCTGGGTCTAGGTGAACTTTATGGATATGAAAGAAGTACATGGCTGCAATCTTTGTTGATCAGAAACCAAAAGACATTCTCCGTTGCATACTGTGGTACGGACACATGAACATTTTCAGTCTTTGGTTTGCAACTGACGTGTGTTAATTCAACATTGAAATCAAGAGACCAACAAGGAAGACACTTGCACTGTAATGTTAAAAATGGTTTTGTGTAGTATAACTTTTCTCTTGGTGGGAGGGACAGAGTACATCTCACTGAGACTGGGAATTGGGATTGAGACTGGGATTGGAGAGAAACTCGTTTAAAAGTGGGCAACCTTCTAAGATAAAAATCCATTTGATTTTCTAGGATACCATGTTTCACTGTTGTATTATTGGCCTTTCTCAAGATATGGTTGTGCATGGAGGTAAATGCCTCCCAGATGGCGGATTCCAACCCTTACGAGGGGGTGTCTTTAGTTAAATGTTACATTTATACTTTGTGTGTCTTAATTTCTTCACCTTACCAAAATCCTATTTTATTTTGATGTAAAGTAAGCTCAATAGCTACTTAACAAATGAAATGGGATACCTGGAGAAGAATGTGATGGCCTCCTTAGCGGCGGGATGAGGGTCTGGGTGAAGGGGGCACTCGGGGTAAAGTTGAGAGCAGTCCTTGCCCATCCAACCAGCACAGACGGCAATGAGGGAGTCTCCTAGGGAGTGTGGGGCCACGTCTTCCAACACCCAGCTTACCACCACACTGTGGGAATCACAATATTAATATATCAGAGGTATTATGTTGGCATATGTAAATTGAAGGTGTTGGCGCTCGGTAATTGTAACTAAAACTTCTATTTTATTTGTGGAATAAAAAATACATTTGATAAGCAGAGAACAGGTCACAATAACATTGCTGGAAACGAATAAACCAACCCACATACAGTATATGAAATGAAAGGAAAGATGTTTTGGTCCAGATTGGATCTTTATTAAGGAGTGACATGTTTCAACTAACCTAGGTTCCTGGAGGGACCAAAATAATATTACTATAATTTAATGTCATATGCATGGGTTGGTTTAATACAGTGCATTGAATAACTAGGTGGAAAATCTAAACTATGAATAGTAAATATAATGTATAATAATACAGTATTTTACATTCATATTATAAAATAAATCTGATCTGAATTGAAATATAATTGTATAAAATATCACTTTTGAAACTAAAGGAGTTAAACCAATCTAAGCATGGACACTATACCTATTTAGGATACGGTAGAACAACGGGACATAATTGTAAGGTGAACAGTTGAGTGAGAGATGTGGGGAAATTGTTGTACCCTGCGAGTACTGTCACCAAGTGGAACACATTGATGAACACGTTGGTGAAGCTGCCTCCGTCCACAACTTTAAGACAAATATGACTGAAATGCTAATGTTGAGAGAGAGAGGAATTTGCATGCCAGGCATGAGTGGCTATGAGGCAGGGCATGAGTGGGTATGAGGCAGGGCATGAGTGGGTATGAGGCAGGCATGAGTGGGTATGAGGCAGGGCATGAGTGGGTATGAGGCAGGCATGAGTGGGTATGAGGCAGGCATGAGTGGGTATGAGACAGGGCATGAGTGGGTATGAGGCAGGCATGAGTGGGTATGAGGCAGGCATGAGTGGGTATGAGGCAGGCATGAGTGGGTATGAGACAGGCCATGAGCTAAAGTTCAACCCCCATAGTCACTAATAGGTAAGCACTACAAACTCAACAACAATAACCACTATACAACCACAACCACCATAACCACAACTTGTGATGAACCACAGTTCACCACACCAGCCACAGTTCACCACACCAGCCACTGTTCAACACACCAGCCACTGTTCACCACACCAGCCACAGTTCACCACACCAGACACTGTTCACCACACCAGCCACTGTTCACCACACCAGACACTGTTTACCACACCAGCCACTGTTCACCACACCAGCCACAGTTCACCACACCAGCCACAGTTCACCACACCAGCCACAGTTCACCACACCAGCCACAGTTCACCACACCAGCCACTGTTCACCACACCAGTCACTGTTCACCACACCAGTCACTGTTCACCACACCAGTCACTGTTCACCACACCAGCCACAGTTCACCACACCAGCCACTGTTCACCACACCAGCCACTGTTCACCACACCAGCCACAGTTCACCACACCAGCCACAGTTCACCACACCAGCCACTGTTCACCACACCAGCCACTGTTCACCACACCAGCCACAGTTCACCACACCAGTCACTGTTCACCACACCAGCCACAGTTCACCACACCAACCACAGTTCACCACACCAGCCACAGTTCACCACACCAGCCACTGTTCACCACACCAGACACAGTTCACCACACCAGCCACTGTTCACCACACCAGCCACAGTTCACCACACCAGCCACAGTTCACCACACCAGTCACTGTTCACCACACCAGTCACTGTTCACCACACCAGACACAGTTCACCACACCAGCCACTGTTCACCACACCAGCCACAGTTCACCACACCAGCCACAGTTCACCACACCAGTCACTGTTCACCACACCAGACACTGTTCACCACACCAGACACTGTTCACCACACCAGACACTGTTCACCACACCAGTCACTGTTCACCACACCAGTCACTGTTCACCACACCAGTCACTGTTCACCACACCAGCCACTGTTCACCACACCAGCCACTGTTCACCACACCAGACACTGTTCACCACACCAGTCACTGTTCACCACACCAGTCACTGTTCACCACACCAGCCACTGTTCACCACACCAGCCACTGTTCACCACACCAGCCACAGTTCACCACACCAGCCACTGTTCACCACATCAGACACTGTTCACCACACCAGACACTGTTCACCACACCAGACACAGTTCACCACACCAGACACAGTTCACCACACCAGCCACTGTTCACCACACCAGCCACTGTTCACCACACCAGCCACTGTTCACCACACCAGACACTGTTCACCACACCAGCCAGAGTTCACCACACCAGCCACTGTTCACCACACCAGACACTGTTCACCACACCAGCCACAGTTCACCACACCAACCACTGTTCACCACACCAGACACTGTTCACCACACCAGTCACTGTTCACCAAACCAGCCACAGTTCACCACACCAGACACTGTTCACCACACCAGACACTGTTCACCACACCAGTCACTGTTCACCACACCAGACACTGTTCACCACACCAGTCACTGTTCACCACACCAGCCACAGTTCACCACACCAGACACTGTTCACCACACCAGCCACAGTTCACCACACCAGCCACAGTTCACCACACCAGCCACAGTTCACCACACCAGCCACAGTTCACCACACCAGCCACAGTTCACCACACCAGCCACTGTTCACCACACCAGTCACTGTTCACCACACCAGACACTGTTCACCACACCAGTCACTGTTCACCACACCAGCCACAGTTCACCACACCAGTCACTGTTCACCACACCAGACACTGTTCACCACACCAGACACTGTTCACCACACCAGACACTGTTCACCACACCAGACACAGTTCACCACACCAGCCACAGTTCACCACACCAGTCACTGTTCACCACACCAGACACTGTTCACCACACCAGACACTGTTCACCACACCAGACACAGTTCACCACACCAGACACAGTTCACCACACCAGACACAGTTCACCACACCAGACACTGTTCACCACACCAGACAGTTCACCACACCAGACACTGTTCACCACACCAGCCACAGTTCACCACACCAGACACTGTTCACACCAGCCACAGTTCACCCCACCAGACACTGTTCACCACACCAGCCACAGTTCACCACACCAGCCACTGTTCACCACACCAGCCACTGTTCACCACACCAGCCACTGTTCACCACACCAGACACAGTTCACCACACCAGCCACTGTTCACCACACCAGCCACAGTTCACCACACCAGCCACTGTTCACCACACCAGCCACAGTTCACCACACCAACCACTGTTCACCACACCAGCCACTGTTCACCACACCAGCCACAGTTCACCACACCAACCACTGTTCACCACACCAGCCACTGTTCACCACACCAGCCATAGTTCACCACACCAGCCACAGTTCACCACACCAACCACTGTTCACCACACCAGCCACTGTTCACCACACCAGCCACTGTTCACCACACCAGACACAGTTCACCACACCAGCCACAGTTCACACCAGCCACTGTTCACCACACCAGCCACAGTTCACCACACCAACCACTGTTCACCACACCAACCACTGTTCACCACACCAGCCACTGTTCACCACACCAGCCACAGTTCACCACACCAGCCACAGTTCACCACACCAGCCACAGTTCACCACACCAGCCACAGTTCACCACACCAGCCACAGTTCACCACACCAGCCACAGTTCACCACACCAGCCACTGTTCACCACACCAGCCACAGTTCACCACACCAGACACTGTTCACCACACCAGACACAGTTCACCACACCAGCCACTGTTCACCACACCAGCCACAGTTCACCACACCAGCCACTGTTCACCACACCAGCCACTGTTCACCACACCAGCCACTGTTCACCACACCAGCCACTGTTCACCACACCAGCCACTGTTCACCACACCAGCCACTGTTCACCACACCAGCCACTGTTCACCACACCAGCCACTGTTCACCACACCAGCCACTGTTCACCACACCAGCCACTGTTCACCACACCAGCCACAGTTCACCACACCAGCACTGTTCACCACACCAGACACTGTTCACCACACCAGCACTGTTCACCACACCAGCACTGTTCACCACACCAGACACTGTTCACCACACCAGACACTGTTCACCACACCAGCACTGTTCACCACACCAGCACTGTTCACCACACCAGACACTGTTCACCACACCAGCCACTGTTCACCACACCAGCACTGTTCACCACACCAGCCACTGTTCACCACACCAGCCACAGTTCACCACACCAGCCACTGTTCACCACACCAGCCACAGTTCACCACACCAGCCACAGTTCACCACACCAGCCACAGTTCACCACACCAGCCACTGTTCACCACACCAGCCACAGTTCACCACACCAGCCACAGTTCACCACACCAGCCACTGTTCACCACACCAGCACTGTTCACCACACCAGCACTGTTCACCACACCAGCCACTGTTCACCACACCAGCCACAGTTCACCACACCAGCCACAGTTCACCACACCAGCCACAGTTCACCACACCAGTCACTGTTCACCACACCAGCCACTGTTCACCACACCAGCCACAGTTCACCACACCAGCCACTGTTCACCACACCAGCCACTGTTCACCACACCAGCCACAGTTCACCACACCAGTCACTGTTCACCACACCAGCCACAGTTCACCACACCACCACAGTTCACCACACCAGCCACAGTTCACCACACCAGCCACTGTTCACCACACCAGACACAGTTCACCACACCAGCCACTGTTCACCACACCAGCCACAGTTCACCACACCAGCCACAGTTCACCACACCAGTCACTGTTCACCACACCAGTCACTGTTCACCACACCAGACACTGTTCACCACACCAGACACTGTTCACCACACCAGTCACTGTTCACCACACCAGTCACTGTTCACCACACCAGCCACTGTTCACCACACCAGCCACAGTTCACCACACAAGCCACAGTTCACCACACCAGCCACAGTTCACCACACCAGACACAGTTCACCACACCAGCCACTGTTCACCACACCAGCCACAGTTCACCACACCAGCCACAGTTCACCACACCAGTCACTGTTCACCACACCAGACACTGTTCACCACACCAGACACTGTTCACCACACCAGACACTGTTCACCACACCAGTCACTGTTCACCACACCAGTCACTGTTCACCACACCAGTCACTGTTCACCACACCAGCCACTGTTCACCACACCAGCCACTGTTCACCACACCAGACACTGTTCACCACACCAGTCACTGTTCACCACACCAGTCACTGTTCACCACACCAGCCACTGTTCACCACACCAGCCACTGTTCACCACACCAGCCACAGTTCACCACACCAGCCACTGTTCACCACACCAGACACTGTTCACCACACCAGACACTTTCACCACACCAGACACAGTTCACCACACCAGACACAGTTCACCACACCAGCCACTGTTCACCACACCAGCCACTGTTCACCACACCAGCCACTGTTCACCACACCAGACACTGTTCACCACACCAGCCACAGTTCACCACACCAGCCACTGTTCACCACACCAGACACTGTTCACCACACCAGCCACAGTTCACCACACCAACCACTGTTCACCACACCAGACACTGTTCACCACACCAGTCACTGTTCACCAAACCAGCCACAGTTCACCACACCAGACATTGTTCACCACACCAGACACTGTTCACCACACCAGTCACTGTTCACCACACCAGACACTGTTCACCACACCAGTCACTGTTCACCACACCAGCCACAGTTCACCACACCAGACACTGTTCACCACACCAGCCACAGTTCACCACACCAGCCACAGTTCACCACACCAGCCACAGTTCACCACACCAGCCACAGTTCACCACACCAGCCACAGTTCACCACACCAGCCACTGTTCACCACACCAGTCACTGTTCACCACACCAGACACTGTTCACCACACCAGTCACTGTTCACCACACCAGCCACAGTTCACCACACCAGTCACTGTTCACCACACCAGACACTGTTCACCACACCAGACACTGTTCACCACACCAGACACAGTTCACCACACCAGCCACAGTTCACCACACCAGTCACTGTTCACCACACCAGACACTGTTCACCACACCAGACACTGTTCACCACACCAGACACAGTTCACCACACCAGACACAGTTCACCACACCAGACACAGTTCACCACACCAGACACTGTTCACCACACCAGACAGTTCACCACACCAGACACTGTTCACCACACGAGCCACAGTTCACCACACCAGACACTGTTCACACCAGCCACAGTTCACCCCACCAGACACTGTTCACCACACCAGCCACAGTTCACCACACCAGCCACTGTTCACCACACCAGCCACTGTTCACCACACCAGACACAGTTCACCACACCAGCCACTGTTCACCACACCAGCCACAGTTCACCACACCAGCCACTGTTCACCACACCACCCACAGTTCACCACACCAACCACTGTTCACCACACCAGCCACTGTTCACCACACCAGCCACAGTTCACCACACCAACCACTGTTCACCACACCAGCCACTGTTCACCACACCAGCCATAGTTCACCACACCAGCCACAGTTCACCACACCAACCACTGTTCACCATACCAGCCACTGTTCACCACACCAGCCACTGTTCACCACACCAGACACAGTTCACCACACCAGCCACAGTTCACACCAGCCACTGTTCACCACACCAGCCACAGTTCACCACACCAACCACTGTTCACCACACCAACCACTGTTCACCACACCAGCCACTGTTCACCACACCAGACACAGTTCACCACACCAGCCACAGTTCACCACACCAGCCACAGTTCACCACACCAGCCACAGTTCACCACACAAGCCACAGTTCACCACACCAGCCACAGTTCACCACACCAGCCACAGTTCACCACACCAGCCACTGTTCACCACACCAGCCACAGTTCACCACACCAGACACTGTTCACCACACCAGACACAGTTCACCACACCAGCCACTGTTCACCACACCAGCCACAGTTCACCACACCAGCCACTGTTCACCACACCAGCCACTGTTCACCACACCAGCCACTGTTCACCACACCAGACACTGTTCACCACACCAGACACAGTTCACCACACCAGCCACTGTTCACCACACCAGCCACTGTTCACCACACCAGCCACTGTTCACCACACCAGCCACTGTTCACCACACCAGCCACTGTTCACCACACCAGCCACTGTTCACCACACCAGCCACTGTTCACCACACCAGCCACTGTTCACCACACCAGCCACAGTTCACCACACCAGCACTGTTCACCACACCAGACACTGTTCACCACACCAGCACTGTTCACCACACCAGCACTGTTCACCACACCAGACACTGTTCACCACACCAGACACTGTTCGCCACACCAGCACTGTTCACCACACCAGCACTGTTCACCACACCAGCACTGTTCACCACACCAGACACTGTTCACCACACCAGCCACTGTTCACCACACCAGCACTGTTCACCACACCAGTCACTGTTCACCACACCAGCCACAGTTCACCACACCAGCCACTGTTCACCACACCAGCCACAGTTCACCACACCAGCCACAGTTCACCACACCAGCCTCAGTTCACCACACCAGCCACTGTTCACAACACCAGCCACAGTTCACCACACCAGCCACAGTTCACCACACCAGCCACTGTTCACCACACCAGCACTGTTCACCACACCAGCACTGTTCACCACACCAGTCACTGTTCACCACACCAGCCACAGTTCACCATACCAGCCACAGTTCATCACACCAGCCACAGTTCACCACACCAGCCACAGTTCACCACACCAGCCACAGTTCACCACACCAGCCACTGTTCACCACACCAGCCACAGTTCACCACACCAGACACAGTTCACCACACCAGCCACAGTTCACCACACCAGCCACTGTTCACCACACCAGCCACAGTTCACCACACCAGTCACTGTTCACTACACCAGTCACTGTTCACCACACCAGACACAGTTCACCACACCAGTCACTGTTCACCACACCAGACACTGTTCACCACACCAGACACAGTTCACCACACCAGCCACAGTTCACCACACCAGCCACAGTTCACCAGACACAGTTCACCACACCAGACACAGTTCACCACACCAGCCACAGTTCACCACACCATTCACTGTTCACCACACCAGCCACAGTTCACCACACCAGACACTGTTCACCACACCAGCCACAGTTCACCACACCAGCCACAGTTCACCACACCAGCCACAGTTCACCACACCAGCCACTGTTCACCACACCAGCCACAGTTCACCACACCAGCCACAGTTCACCACACCAGCCTCAGTTCACCACACCAGCCACAGTTCACCACACCAGCCATAGTTCACCACACCAGCCTCAGTTCACCACACCAGCCACAGTTCACCACACCAGCCATAGTTCACCACACCAGCCTCAGTTCACCACACCAGCCACTGTTCACCACACCAACCTGTAGTGGCTCCCGTAAATAACTTTGGTGTTAGTTGTGGCGCCCAAAAATAACCAAATTTTGTATAATAAGTAAGATACCAATAATAGTATTCCAGTATTGTAAATAGTTACCGTGGTGCAGTGGTAAGACACTCGCCTGTCGTTTCACGAGCGCTTTGGCCTGTGTTCGTATCCTAGCCGGGGAGGATTGACTGGGCCCCAATCCTTAACTGTAGCCTTTGTTCACCCAGCAGTAAATGGGTACCTGGTTAAACGATTTGGCCGGTCGTATTCCTGGCAAAATTAGGTTTATGGACCTGTCCGAAACGTTTCGCGTGCCATTGGCTTTACAAGACTGTAAGAATTCTTGTATTATAAATAAATAAATAAATAAATAAATAAATAAATAAATAAATAAAATATTCCAGATGCCTGGAAAGCGGTGTACCGAAATGTGGCTATTAAAAACCGTAGAGCTGTTCGTTAAATGTGTAAATTTAGAAATCCATACATGCTAATTTGAAGTTGAATTAGATCTAGGTATCCCCATCTCTGCTGTCAAAACTATATTGGTCCAAACATTCAGATCTGATAGGAAAGAACTTACTGACTCCCAACGACCTGAAAGTACTAGTGTAAAAAGCTATGATTTGTTCAGATCTGAAACCTATATCTATGGGCAGCACAAATCGTCCACTAGACTGTGCGACACAGTGGTTGCCAGGATCAGGTTGGATTACCGTTACCTGTGGCAGGTGGCTGCCGTTACCTGTGGCAGGTGGCTACCGTTACCTGTGGCAGGTGGCTACCGTTACCTGTGGCAGGTGATTAAAGTTACCTGTGGCAGGTGGTCACCGTTACCTGTGGCAGGTGGCTACCATTACCTGTGACAGGTGGCTACCGTTACCTGTGGCAGGTGGCTACCGTTACCTGTGGCAGGTGGTTACCATTACCTGTGGCAGGTGGCTACCGTTACCTGTGGCAGGTGGCTACCGTTACCTGTGGCAGGTGGCTACCGTTACCTGTGGCAGGTGGCTACCGTTACCTGTGGCAGGTGGCTACCATTACCTGTGGCAGGTGGCTACCGTTACCTGTGGCAGGTGGTTACCATTACCTGTGGCAGGTGGCTACCGTTACCTGTGGCAGGTGGCTACCGTTACCTGTGGCAGGTGGCTACCGTTACCTGTGGCAGGTGGCTACCGTTACCTGTGGCAGGTGGCTACCGTTACCTGTGGCAGGTGGCTACCGTTACCTGTGGCAGGTGGCTACCGTTACCTGTGGCAGGTGGCTACCGTTACCTGTGGCAGGTGGCTGCAGGTGACGGATCTCCCAATCCTGAGCACTCCAGTTGCAAACTCTGTGAGCAGGAACTACGGCACGATCTCCCGCACTACATCACTGAATGCCCAGTTATTAGACCTTTCAGACCAGTTGGCATGAGGTACCTGGAGCTTTGCAATTACTTTATTCACTCTCGTATTCTTGAAGATATCCTCACAGTGTACCCAAAATTGCCAGTGCAGGCTACTAAACACATGGCCCTGTATGACTAACCATCCTGCGAGATGGGGACTTTTATTACCACTGCTGCCTTATTCACTCTTGTGTTGATGATATCCTCAAAATGCATCCGGATTCTGCCAGTGCAGACTGCTTATCACATGCCTCTGTATGACTAACTATCCGATAAAGATTAATTGATAAAGATTAAGCCACCCAAGAGGTGGCACGGGCCTAACTATCCTGTGTGATGGGGATTTTATAGCATCACGTAGCTAGCTTTTTTGACACACTGTACTCCACTTCATATAGTCTAAGGAAGCTGCACTAAAGCAGATTTACCTCTTGTATTAAAAAAAAAATAGAAATCCTGTGAGATGGGAATTTTAGTATGATTAGTATGATATAGCGTGTGTGTGTGTGTCAACCATCTTCTCACACACTGTAACCCTTCATATAATCTAGGGCAGCTGTATAAATGCAGATATACATAAGTATATTTATCTGTATGTGTCAGTAGTGACAGCTGTGGTGCTCTCTCAATACTGTTGATGGCTTACAGTTGCTCTAAGACCATGTTGCTCTACACATTAATATTCGTTATCAGTGTTTCTCTTCTAGTCAGCCAAAGTGAAAGAAACATTAGGTATTAATAAAGAATATATGTGGTGTTTGTGTATAGCGTTTACTCTATGTTTAACTTTGCTGTAAATAAGGTAAATATATAGTGTTTAAAGGTGATTTTACAAGTAGTACTTCAAGTCATTCCTGGAGACAGGGTCACTCCTTACCACAGTAATAGGCTTAGAAAGCAACTTTCCAGGTAATAAACTTGGTGTGTGTATCCCGGATGTACTCACATAATTGTACTCACCTAATTGTGCTTGCGGGGGTTGAGCTCTGGCTCTTTGGTCCCGCCTCTCAACCGTCAATCAACTGGTCTACAGATTCCGAAGCCTACTGGGCTCTATCATATCTACACTTGAAACTGTGTATGGAGTCAGCCTCCACCACATCACTTCCTAATGCATTCCATTTGTCAACCACTCTGACACTAAAAAAGTTCTTCATAATATGTATTGTTGCCTTTGTGTCCATATTGGGCTAGTGTTTCTCAATACATGTATTTTGATATTTTTAAAGTGCCAGTGTTGTCTTGTAAGGTATTATTTGTTTACGCATTTACAACCAGTCCCTCTATTACATTTATACGGTGATAAATGTTCTCTGCACATTCTCCTGGTCAGTTGACCAGACCACACACCAGAAGTTGAAGGGACGACGACGCTTCGGTCCGTCCTGGACCATTCTCAAGTCGCTTGTGGTCAGCCTCCTGGTCAGCCTTAAATTGTACAGTTGATGTGCAGCAGCATTACATCCAGGACAGTGTCATCACTGGCCAGTCATCTTTTGTTGCGCATGCTGCAGTTATCTTATGTTGTTTAAATGCCATTGTGGCAAGTTCTGGGTGGTTTATGTTCTGCTATCACCTTACTGGTTGATACCTGGTTGATGGGGTTCTGGGAGTTCTTCTACTCCCCAAGCCCGGCCCGAGGCCAGGCTTGACTTGTGAGAGTTTGGTCCACTAGGCTGTTGCTTGGAGCGGCCCGCAGGCCCACATACCCACCACAGCCCGGCTGGTCCGGCACTCCTTGGAGGAATAAATCTAGTTTCCTTTTGAAGATGTCCACGGTTGTTCCGGCAATATTTCTTATGCTTGCTGGAAGGACGTTGAACAACCTCGGACCTCTGATGTTTATACAGTGTTCTCTGATTGTGCCTATGGCACCTCTGCTCTTCACTGGTTCTATTCTGCATTTTCTTCCATATCGTTCACTCCAGTACGTTGTTATTTTACTGTGCAGATTTGGTACTTGCCCCTCCAGTATCTTCCATGTGTATATTATTTGATATCTCTCTCGTCTTCTTTCTAGTGAGTACATTTGGAGAGCTTTGAGACGATCCCAATAATTTAGGTGCTTTACCTCGTCTATGTGTGCCGTATATGTTCTCTGTATTCCCTCTATTTCAGCAATCTCTCCTGCTCTGAAGGGGGGAAGTGAGTACTGAGCAGTATTCAAGACGGGACAACACAAGTGACTTGAAGAGTACAACCATTGTGATGGGATCCCTGGATTTGAAAGTTCTCGTAATCCATCCGATCATTTTTCTGGCTGTCGCAATATTTGCTTGGTTATGCTCCTTAAACGTTAGGTCGTCAGACATTATTATTCCCAAATCCTTTACATGCTGTTTTCCTACTATGGGTACATTTGGTTGTGTTTTGTACTCTGTATTATGTTTAAGGTCCTCATTTTTACCATACCTGAGTACCTGGAATTTATCACTGTTAAACATCATGTTATTTTCTGATGCCCAGTCGAAAACTTTATTAATATCAGCTTGAAGTTTTTCAATGTCTTCAGCCGAGGTAATTTTCATATTGATTTTTGTGTCGTCTGCAAAGGATGATACGAAGCTGTGACTTGTATTTTTGTCTGTGTGTGGTGTAAGTGACCAGGCTGAGCCTCGTGGCCCGTGCTGGCCAGCAAGGTTCACCAGGCTGAGCCTCGTGGCCCGTGCTGGCCAGCAAGGTTCACCAGGCTGAGCCTCGTGGCCCGTGCTGGCCAGCAAGGTTCACCAGGCTGAGCCTCGTGGCCCGTGCTGGCCAGCAAGGTTCACCAGGCTGAGCCTCGTGGCCCGTGCTGGCCAGCAAGGTTCACCAGGCTGAGCCTCGTGGCCCGTGCTGGCCAGCAAGGTTCACCAGGCTGAGCCTCGTGGCCCGTGCTGGCCAGCAAGGTTGGTAATATAAGTCAGAGAATAAGTCACAATAAGGTGACTGAACAAAATATAACCCAACCTACACATTATATGAGCGAATGTCAACGTGTTGGGCCCGTCTTGGACAAGTGCAACTTGATATGACTCTGGAAGGGCCAAAATGGTGTTACATTATTTATTTTTATTTGTGTGGGGTTGGATTATATGTTTATAATTTATATCGACGTTACTTGTGGCTCAAGTGAGAGAAGTCTCCTGAGCCATTGGCAGTGGGTAACCTTCCCGTGATGGTCCTCCCTGATGCTCAGTGCTCAGGTGACGGCTGCTGCTCCTCCCACAACTCGGGTTTGTGGAAGAAGATAACTGAGTGTGAGCGTAGACACACACTCGCCGGTCTTTGTGTGCCCTTAACCACACCTGCACCAACACTCATCATTGCTCTCTCTCTACACCCACTCAACATGTTCCACCTTGGATTTTGTAGTCTGAGCGCTTTGTCTAGTTTAATAACTGTGGGATCCTTAATGATATTGACTTTGGTTTTTCTGAGTGTGTGTTTCACTCTTTACCGGCTGTTTTTTGGTGTGTGTGCGCGCGCGTGTGTGCTCGTGTGTGTAATTACATAAATGTAGTTACAGGGTGAGAGCTGTACTCGTGGTGGTTTCGTCTATACAGTACTCTTTGTCATATAACACTGTGTGTGTGTGTGTGTGTGTGTGTGTGTGTGTGTGTGTGTGTGTGTGTGTGTGTGTGTGTGTGTGTGTCAGTGTGTGTGTGTGTGTCAGTGTGTGTGTGTGTGTCAGTGTGTGTGTGTGTGTGTGTGTGTGTGTGTGTGTGTGTGTGTGTGTGTGTGTGTGTGTGTGTGTGTGTGTGTGGGGATGTGTGTGTGTGTGGGGATGTGTGTGTGTGTGTGTGTGTGTGTGTGTGTGTGTGTGTGTGTGTGTGTGTGTGTGTGTGTGTGTGTGTGTGTGTGTGTGTGTACTCACCTAGTTGTGGTTGCGAGGGTTGACGTTCGGCTCTTTGGTCCCGCCTCTCAACCGTCAGTGAACTGGTGTACAGATTCCTGAGCCTATTGGGCTCTATCATATCTACATTTGAAACTGTGTATGGAGTCAGCCTCCACCACATCACTGCCTAATGCATTCCATTTGTTAACCACTGACACTAAAATAGTCCTTTCTAATATGTCTATAGCTCATTTGGGTACTCAGTTTCCACCTGTGTCCCCTTGTGTATGTGTCCCATGTGTTAAACTGTCTTTATCTACCCTATCAACTTTTGTTTTAGAATCTTGTATGTAGTGATCATGTCTTCCATAACTCATACCTTCACTTTGGGTACTAGTCTGGTGGCATGCCTTTGAATCTTCTCCAATTTAGTGTTGTGGTTGATTAGATAAAGACTCCATATTGGAGCTGCATACTCCAGGATTGGTCTGACATGTGGTATACAAGGTTCTAAATAATCCATTACACAGGTTTCTAAAGGCAGTTCTTATGTTGGCCAATAAAATGTTGTCTTATATCTGGTCTCCTCTTTACACCTATCTTCATTACTTTACATTTGCTCGGGTTGATCTCTAATTGCCATTTGTTGAACCATTCCTTCAATTTGTCCAGGTCATCTTGAAGCCTCATGCTGTCTTCCTCTATCTTAATCCTTCTCATAATTTTGGCGTCGTCAGCAAACATTGAGAGGAATGAGTCTATGCCCTCTCGGAGATCATTTACATATATCAGAAACAGGATAGGTCTGAATACAAGACAGAATTACATTTTACCTTTGTAAACGCACATTAATGACACTATGTAAAAAAGATACCTCGAACACTGTTTATGGAGGACAGACGTAAATATGTGTATTTGTGTGTTTAGGTTACATTAGCATTTTAAAAGCATTACAATCACCTGTGGTTGATTGTTCAATAAGCCCCTGAACTATATGTTTCACCCTGTCCACAGAGGACAGAAGAAAATGTATATATGCTGGTTAGCATTGTAAATGTGTGGCCACGTCAGTGGTAGAAAAAAAGGACCTTGTGGGACTCCACTGGTGACATTCCACCATTCTGAAGTCTCACAGTAATTCTCTGATTCCTATTGCTTAGGTACTCCCTTATCCACTGAAGCAACCTACCAGTTACTCTTGCTTTTTCTCCAACTTAGGCATTAACCTCTTATGTGGTACTGTGTCAATGGCTTTCTGACAGTCCAAGAAAATGTAGTATGCTTAACTTCTCTTTTTTGCTTAATCTTTTCACCTGGTTGTAGAATTCTGTTAGACTTGTGAGACAAGGTTTGCCATCTTATGTGTTCCTCTGGCGACAACACACTCTTCAAAACCATCCCTAGGTTTTGGGTAGTGTTGAACCACCCACCCCAAAACCTCGTTCTTTATTAGAGTTCTTTAATTCCTTTCCACATAATTTGTAAGTTGTGCATGGTTTGTTTTCTCCGATTCCACCTTCCATAACTTGGCGTTTATTCACATTGAAATTCATTTGCGACTTGACACTCAAGCACCTTTATCTAGATCAGTTTGAAGGTCATTACAGTCGTCTGCCCATCGTCCAAGTGGTTGGGCACCATTCCTTCCCCCCGTCCCACCCCAACTCCTTATCCTGGCCCCTTCCAAGTGCTATATAGTCGTAATGGCTTGGCACTTTCTTCTGACAATTGCCTGCTATCTTCCCCAGTATCTTAGCATCAGCCACAAACTTGTTCAGATAATTGTGTATACCTTCTGGTAGATGGTTTATGTAGGGGATGAACATTACTGGTGCCAGAACTGAACCCTGTGGTACTCCGCTAGTAACACTCCTCCAGTCAGACACATTGTCTCTGATTACTGTCCTCATCTGTCTGGCAGTTAGAACATTGGTCATCCCTATCAGAAGTGTCTCTGTCACTCCTCCAGCATGTTCCAGTTTCCAGAACAGCCTCTTGTGTGGGACTCTAGAGGCTCTAGAGGGACTTGTGTGAGAGGGTATGTGAGAGTGTGTGATGGTGTCAGAGGGTGTGTGGGAGTGTGGGATGGTGTCAGAGGGTGTGTGAGAGTGTGGGATGGTGTAAGAGGGTGTGTTAAAGTCTGGGAGGGTGTGTGAGGATATTTAAAAAGCCTCTTTTAGGTCCAGATGAACACAGTCAACCCAACCACCTCTTTCCTGTAGTATCTCTGTGGCTCTATCATAAAAGCTAAGTACATTTGTTACACAGGATCTTCCTGTTCCACAACCATAGTGTCTGTCCGTTATTATGTCATTACTCTCTAGGTGTTCAACCCATTTGGCTTTAACTATTGTTTCTAGTGTTTTGACTTCCACGCTTGTTAATGATACCGGTCTATAATTTACAGGCTCCTCTCGACCACCATTTTTATAAATTGGTCTTATGTTTGCATTTGTTATATATCTGCTAAGATTCCTGTGCACAAGGATGCCTGCAATATTAATTGGAGAGGAATGCTCAGCTCAGCTGCACATTCTCGCAGCACCCAAGATGAAACTCCATCAGGTCCAACCGCTTTGACAGCTGAGTGAACAGTGCTCGGATTCGTAGTCCTGAGGTTCCGGGTTCGATCCCCGGTGGAGGCGGAAACAAATGGACAGAGTTTCTTTCACCCTGGTGCCCCTGCTACCTAGGAGTAAATAGGTACCTGGGAGTTAGACAGCTGCTACGGGCTGCTTCCTGGGGGGGGGGGGGGTGTAACAAAAAGGAGGCCTGGTCGAGGACCGGGCCGCGGGGACGCTATGCCCTTAAATCATCTCAAGATAACCTCAAGATAACCTTTATTTCTCCTTAGCCCCTTACCGTGCGGTTGCCTTGCAATGATTTCTGGGCTCAATGTCTCCACAGCCCGGTCCTCGACCAGGCCTCCATGAGTAATTTGTCCACTTCCTCTTCAGATGCCTCTATGTATTCTATGGTGCGCTCTGGAATTCGTATTGGGTCCGGCTATCTGAAATCCTCATTTTAAATAAACACACTTTGGGTCTGTTCATTTAGCATTTTTCATTCTCAGTTGTCCTGTTCCTCGTTCGCAGTCTCTGGATTTTATCCTTTACATGCAGCTTCCTTTTAATTAATTTATAGAGAAGGTCTGGATCTGTAACACATTTGTCCGCTATACTTTGCTCAACACTCCTTTCTGCTTCTCTCCTCACTACTGTGTAATTGTTTCTTGCTTGTTTGTATTGCTGGTAAGTTTGTGGGTTAGGCCTCTTCCTATATTGAACCCATTTTCTTGTCTGTTCCTCTCTGGCCCTCTCACAATTTCTGGAGAGTGTTGTTGATGTGGGTGTGGTGAGGAGTGCTAGTCTTCACAACAGAGCAAGGAGAAGTCCCTGTACTGAGAGAGATGAGGCGCTATACCAACCAACCTTGGAGGAATTTGAGCTTACCAGTGATGAGGTCAAAATTAATCTATTGGAGCTGAATGTGACAAAGGCTGTTGGGCCTGACGGAATCGCACCGTGGATACCAAAAGAAGGTGCAGAAGCACTACATGTGCCGCTCTCTTTGCTGTATAACAGGTCACCGGAAACGGGAGACCTTCCGGAGAGTTGGAAGACAGCTAATGTAGTCCCAATATACAAAAAGGGTGACAGGCAAGAAGCACTGAACTACAGGCCAGTGTCCCTAACGTGTATACCATGCAAGGTGATGAAGATCGTGAAGAAAAAGCTTGTAGAACATCTATAGAGAAGGAACACACCACCAGCATGGGTTCAGGGATGGTAAATCATTCCTCACAAGTTTAATTGAAAAATTGGACAAGAAAGAGAAGGGTGGGCAGTCTGCATTTTCTTAGACTGACCAAAAGCCTTTGACATAGTACTCCATAAGAGGGCGGTACAAAAGATAGAGCAACAGTGAGGAATAACAGGTAAGGTGTTCCAGTGGATAAGTACTTAAGCAACAGGAAACGGTGAGTTTCTGTGAGGGGAAGACCTGAGGGTAGCGAGAAGTCACCACAAGGCTCTCTTCTCGGTCCTATCCTGTTTCTGCTATACGTAAATGATCTTCCGGAGGGTATAGACTCATTCCTCTCAATGGTTGCTGATGATGCAAAAATCATGAGAAGGATTACCATGCGATGATTTCGGGGCTCAACGTCCTCGCGGTCCGGTCCCCGACCAGGCCTTCTGGTTGCTGGACTGGTCAGCCAGGCTGTTGGACACGGCTGCTCATAGCCTGACGTATGAATCACAGCCTGGTTAACCAGGCTGTGATTCATCCCTGCGGTTGAAGACAGATGAAGACAGAAAGAGACTCCAGGGCAACCTGAGCAAACTGGAGGAATGGTCCAGAAAATGGCTACTAAAGTTTAACTCGAGTAAATGTAAAGTAAAGAAAATAGGTGAAGGGAGCAGGAGGACAAACACAAGGTACCGTCTGGGAGGTGAAATCCTCCTACAAAATTCTCAGGGGAATTGACCGGGTGGACAAAGACAAACTCTTTAGCATAAGTGGAACATGAACAAGGGGTCACAGGTGGAAGCTGAGTGCCCAAATGAGCAACAGAGACGTTACAAAGAATTTTTCAGTGTCAGAGTAGTTAGCAAATAGAATGCATTATACAGTGATGTGGTGGAGGCTGACTCCATACACAGTTTCAAGTGTAGATATGATAGAGCCCAGTAGGCTCAGGAATCTGTACACCAGTTGATGGTTGTGAGGCGGGACCAAAGAGCCAGAGCTCAATCCCCGCAAGCACATCTTGGTGAGTGTAAACACTTAGGGTTCGCATCCCAGAACTAGAGAGGAGGAGGAGCAATGTTGCCGACGGCCGCCGTGAGAGACTAACGTGTTCCACTTCCACCTGCTGGCCTCCACCCGCCGCCTTATATATAATTGTTGATACCGTTAACTATCTCACTGTAGTGGTGTTCCCTGTGGTGGTGTTCCCTGTGGTGGTGTTCCCCGTGGTGGTGTTCCCTGTGGTGGTGTTCCCTGTGGTGGTGTTCCCTGTGGTGGTGTTCCCTGTGGTGGTGTTCCCTGTGGTGGTGTTCCCTGTGGTGGTGTTCCCTGTGGTGGTGTTCCCTGTGGTGGTGTTCCCTGTGGTGGTGTTCCCTGTGGTGGTGTTCCCTGTGGTGGTGTTCCCTGTGGTGGTGGTGTTCCCTGTGGTGGTGTTCCCTGTGGTGGTGTTCCCTGTAGTGGTGTTCCCTGTGGTGGTGTTCCCTGTGGTGGTGTTCCCTGTGGTGGTGTTCCCTGTGGTGGTGTTCCCTGTGGTGGTGGTCCCTGTGGTGGTGTTCCCTGTGGTGGTGTTCCCTGTGGTGGTGGTCCCTGTGGTGGTGGTCCCTGTGGTGGTCGTCCCTGTGGTGGTGTTACCTGTGGTGGTGTTCCCTGTGGTGGTGTTCCCTGTGGTGGTGTTCCCTGTGGTGGTGTTCCCTGTGGTGGTGGTCCCTGTGGTGGTGTTCCCTGTGGTGGTGTTCCCTGTGGTGGTGTTCCCTGTGGTGGTGTTCCCTGTGGGTGGTGTTCCCTGTGGTGGTGTTCCCCGTGGGTGGTGTTCCCTGTGGTGGTGTTCCCTGTGGTGGTGTTCCCTGTGGGTGGTGTTCCCCGTGGGTGGTGTTCCCCGTGGGTGGTGTTCCCTGTGGTGGTGTTCCCTGTGGTGGTGTTCCCCGTGGGTGGTGTTCCCTGTGGTGGTGTTCCCTGTGGGTGGTGTTCCCCGTGGTGGTGTTCCCCGTGGGTGGTGTTCCCTGTGGTGGTGTTCCCCGTGGTGGTGTTCCCTGTGGTGGTGTTCCCTGTGGGTGGTGTTCCCTGTGGTGGTGTTCCCCGTGGGTGGTGTTCCCTGTGGTGGTGTTCCCCGTGGGTGGTGTTCCCCGTGGGTGGTGTTCCCCGTGGGTGGTGTTCCCCGTGGGTGGTGTTCCCTGTGGGTGGTGTTCCCTGTGGGTGGTGTTCCCTGTGGTGGTGTTCCCCGTGGGTGGTGTTCCCCGTGGGTGGTGTTCCCCGTGGGTGGTGTTGCCTGTGGTGGTGTTCCCTGTGGTGGTGTTCCCCGTGGGTGGTGTTCCCTGTGGTGGTGCGCTTGCACGCGTGTGCACGCGCACAATACTACACACCAGCTAGCTCACCGGACAGGAAACTGGGAATTAAAGAAATAGGGAGAAAGAGAAAACGGGAGAAAACAGGTCACACAAAATAAAACTGTGACAAAAAACAAAAGTCACCGATGGCAGGAGCGATGATTGGATCTATATATTAATAGTGATTGTTTGGAGGGTGTGGTTAAGCCGCCGCCAACACACCTACTTCTGGGAGGTTGTTCTCGGCCACAACCTGTGATGCACCAGCTGACGGCGGCCAAGATGGCCACCAATATTACATACGAACTGCTTGATTCCTGCTTGGTGGGGTTCTGACTTGTGAGAGTTTGGTCCAACAGGCTGTTGTTTGGAGCGGCCGCGGGCCCCCATATTGGAGAAAACTATCTGGTCATTCAAAATTATCTGCTATCAGAAATCTTAGCCAAATATCCACAGTTGGATAGTAACCAAGTGACTGTAACCTATCCACCGCTGCCCACGGGATGGGGGGCGGTGTGCAGGACAAACATATCAATTGTGACACTAGCTCTCCACATATGTCAGTTGCTTAATGTAGAAACTGTACTTGTGGTTGGTCTCGAACCCATTGATGATACATATTGACTTTTGTAACTTGCTTACCTAACTGAATTGTAGTGTTCAGTCCCTGAGCCCATCATGTGCCTCTGTAACCCTTTCCACTACCGCCCACAGGATGGGTATATGGTGCATTATAAATGACCTAAACTAAAAACTAACTTGAAGATGTCCACGGTTGTTCCAGCAATATTTCTTATAGTCGCTGGGAGGACGTTGAACAACCGCGGACCTCTGAAGTTTATACAGTGTTCTCTGATTGTGCCTATGGCACCTCTGCTCTTTACTGGTTCTATTCTGTGTTTTCTTCCATGTCGTTCACTCCAGTACGTTGTTATTTTACTGTGCAGATTTGGGACCTGTCCCTCCAGTATTTCCCATGTGTATATTATTTGGTATCTCTCTCGTCTCCTTTCTAAAGAGTACATTTGGAGAGCTTTGAGACGATCCCAATAATTTAGGTGTTTTATCTCGTCTATGCGTGCCGTATATGTTCTCTGTATTCCCTCTATTTCAGCAATCTCTCCTGCTCTGAAGGGGGAAGTGAGTACTGAGCAGTACTCAAGACGGGACAACACAAGTGATTTGAAGAGTACAACCATTGTGATGGGATCTCTTGATTTGAAAGTTCTCGTAATTCATCCTATCATTTTTCTGGCTGACGCAATATTTGCTTGGTTATGCTCCCTAAACGTTAGGTCGTCAGACATAATTATTCCCAAATCCTTTACATGTTGCTTTACTACTATGGGTACATTTGGTTGTGTTTTGTACTCTGTATTATGTTTAAGGTCCTCATTTTTACCGTACCTGAGTACCTGGAATTTATCACTGTTAAACATCATGTTATTTTCTGCTGCCCAGTCGAAAACTTTATTAATATTTGCTTGAAGTTTTTCAATGTCTTCAACAGCAGTCATTTTCATGCTGATTTTTGTGTCATCTGCAAAGGATGATACAAAGCTATCACTCCATGGTCACATTTATCGAATGCCTTTACGAACTGCTCTGCTTGAAGCTCCGCCAAGCATACACACAAAAGGCGGGATCCAAGAGCCAATGCTCGAATCTGCACCCACAAATAGCTGAGTTACGTACACACACACACACACACACACACACACACACACACACACACACACACACACACACACACACACATTCCAGAGATAAGAGAGGGAATAGCTAACCAGGAACCAATTGAAGAGTTTGAGATTACCAGCGGGGAAGTAAGGAAGTGTTTATTGGAGTTGGATGTGACAAAGGCTATAGGCCCAGATAGAACCTCTCCTGGGATACTAAAGGAAGGAGCAAAAGAACTGTGCCTACCACTCTCCATAGTGTATAACAAATCACTGGCAACAGTGGAACTGTCAGAAATTTGGGAAGCAGATAACGTAGTCCCAATATACAAGAAAGGGGATAGACAGGATGCACTGAACTACAGGCCAGTGTCCCTAACCTGCATACTATGCAAGCTGATGGAGAAGATAGTGCGAAGAAAGCTAGTGGAGCACCTGGAGCGAAAGAACTTTGTAACACAGCATCAACATGGGTTCAGGGATGGCAGGTCCTGCCTCACAGGGTTACTTGAATTCTACGATCAAGCAACAAAAATAAGGCATGAAAGAGAAGGGTGGGCAGACTGCATATTTTTGGATTGTCAGAAAGCCTTTGATATAGTACCACACAAGAGGCTAGTGAAAAAGCTGGAGATGCAGGCTGGAGTGAAAGGGAAGGTACTCCATTGGATAAAGGAGTACCTAAGCAACAGGAGACAAGGAGTCAGTGTGAAGGGTGAGGTCTCAGATTGGCGAGACGTTACAAGTGGAGTCCCGCAGGGATCAGTCCTTGGACCTATACTATTTCTGATATATGTAAATGATCTCCCAGAGGGTATAGACTCGTTTCTCTCAATGTTTGCTGATGATCCAAAAATTATGAGGAGGATTGAAACAGAGGATGATAGTAGGAGGCTACAAGATGACCTAGACAGACTGAGTGAATGGTCCAACAAATGGCTGTCGAAGTTCAACCAGAGTAAATGCAAAGTAATGAAAATAGGCAGTTGAAAGAGGAGGCCAGACACAGGATACAGAATAGGATACCACACTCATTATAAGCCCACCACTACCATTATAATCCCACCACTCCCGTTATAAGCCCACCACACCCATTATAAGGCCACCACATCCATTATAAGCCCACCACACCCATTATAAGCCCACACCCATTATATGCCCTCCACTACCATTATATGCCCTCCACTACCATTATATGCCCTCCACTACCATTATATGCCCTCCACTACCATTATAAGCCCCCCCCCCGCACTGCAGGTGGTGTACAATATCTCCATAGATGGGCTGCATTATCTCTCTTGATGGGCAAGAATACGTCTCTGTGGTTATTTGACTGGGCAGGTGAGTGTTGGGTGTGGAGGTGAGAGGAGGGCTGGAGCTGTGTCTCCACACGGTAGGACCGCTACCAGGAGACACTACAAGGTGTAGTAGTTAGTGAGTGTTGGGTGTGGAGGTGAGAGGAGGGCTGGAGCTGTGTCTCCACACGGTAGGACCGCTACCAGGAGACACTACAAGGTGTAGTAGTTAGTGAGTGTTGGGTGTGGAGGTGAGAGCAGGCCTGGAGCTGTGTCTCCACACGGTAGGACCACTACCAGGAGACACTACAAGGTGTAGTAGTTAGTGAGTGTTGGGTGTGGAGGTGAGAGGACGGCTGGAGCTGTCTCCACACGGTAGGACCGCTACCAGGAGACACTACAAGGTGTAGTAGTTACTGTGGCAGGAAAGACAGGTGCCGGCCGGCCTGTTGTCACACCATGACTGCCATCTGGTGGATAACGGGAGCAGTATGCATGTCTCTCTCTTGACCCGCCGTCGTTACCTACAACTGCCCCTCCCCCCGTTCCCTCCTCCTCCTCTGCTTCCTTGTTTATCCAGTGGTGTTGTTCCTGGAGCCATTACTGGGGGGGGGGGCGTCCTGGCAGGCTCTACCCGACCCTTAGCGCTCCACTACAACTATATCTGTCATATAATATTGATTACTATTCTCTCACTCTTTATAATATAATATATATATATATATATATATATATATATATATATATATATATATATATATATATATATTATATATATAATATATATATGTACCTAGTTGCCAGAGTGCAGTGCCTAGCTTTCCTGAATTTATGATTTCAATTGTTTTCCTTGTGAAATGATAAACCTAACCATTTCATTATGTATGAGTTAATTTGTTTAAATTTCAGTTAAAACTAACGTAGATATATGACCGAACCTAATCAACCCTACCTAACCTAGCCTATCTTAACCTAACCTAACACAACCAAGTCAATAATCTGTGTTCTTATATAATATAGTAATAATAATAATTCCAATAAACTAACTGGAAACAATTTATTGAAAATAAGAAAATCACTCGGCCTATTACGGCAAATCGGGCCTTGCATAGTAGGCCGAGAAGTGCGTTCTGGCTACGAGGTACGACATATATATATATATATATATATATATATATATATATATATATATATATATATATATATATATATTACTGGTGTATACTGGCAGCAAGTTTAGACACTTGCACTTGAGACACACTACCGTTATTTATGCTAGTTCGCACTTCAATGAGCTTATGGTCTGAGTATGTAATATCTGAGATTGTAATGTCTCTGATTAGTTCATCATTGTTTGTTAATAACAAGTCTAGTGTGTTTTCGTTCCTAGTTGGTTGTGTGGTCTGTTGATTGAGCGAGAATTTGTCACAGAATCTCAAAAGTTCTCTGACCTGTGGCTGGTTATTTCCCGGGTCATTCCCTGCTATGATATTTGTGTTTGCCATTCTCCATCTTAGACTCGGTAAACTGAAATCTCCAAGGAAGATAATATCTGGAGCTGGGTTTGATAGGTTATCAAGTATTTCTCAATTTTGTGTATCAGGGCGCCTGACAGCTGGGTGGACAGCGCATCGGATTCGTAGTCCTGAGGTTCCGGGTTCGATCCCCGGTGGAGGCGGAGACAAATGGGCAAAATGTTTCTTTCACCCTGATACCTCTGTTACCTAGCAGTAAATAGGTACCTAGGAGTTAGACAGCTGCTACGGGCTGCTTGCTGGGGGTGGAGGCCTGGTCGAGGACCGGGCCGCGGGGACACTAAGCCCCGAAATCATCTCAAGATAACCTCTCAAGATATCTCCTCTGTGAATTCCTCAACCGTTGTATCTGGCGGTTTATATATTAGAATAATAATTAGGTTTATTTTTTCTACCTTAATTTTCTTAATTTTCTATCTTAATATCGGTAGTAGGTCGAAGAGACCCAACAAGCGAGAAGGAATATTCAATCAATTCAGTTTCAACAATAAGAGGATCGACTGGGAAAAAATAAATGTAGACCTTTCAACCATTCAATGGGAGACGGTCTTAAGCGACAAAACTCCCACACAGGGAATAGCTCAACTGACAGCTGAAGCTTACAAGGTCTGCTTGAAGCACGTGCCTATGAGGGGCAGAAAGAGGAACACTCTAGAAAGAGAACGCAGACGACTGTACAGGAGAAGGAAAAAAATAACGGAAATGTTTCGGCAGACACAACTATCACAAGCAAGGAAAATAAGCCTAAGCAGGGAGATCGAAGAAATAGAACAAACGTTGAAGCGATCATATGAGTCTGAGGAAATGGAGCTGGAACAGAAAGCTATACAAGAGATAAAGAAAAATCCAAAATACTTTATCACATACGCATAATCAGAATCAAAAACCTCGACCAGTATTGGACCGTTAATTACAAATGAAGGTACGTACACAGAGGACAACAAAAAGATTAGTGAAATTCTAAGAAGCCAGTATGAGGCTATGTTTAGCACACCAATAAACAACATGAAAGTTGATGACCCAGACAGCTTCTTTATGAATGACATTCAAGCTGCAGATAATATAACGGATATTTACACGAACTCGAAAGACTTCGAAAGAGAAATAGTCAATATGCCCATACACTCAGCTCCTGGGCCTGACTCATGGAATTCAATATTCATAAAGATGTGTAAAGTACCAGTAGCGAGAGCACTCAGCGTAATATGGAGAAAGAGCCTGGATACAGGGGAGATACCAGCAGCACTTAAATCTGCAGATATAGCTTCTCTGCACAAGGGGGGGGAGTAAAGCCTTGGCAAAATATTATAGACCAGTTGCACTAACATCACCCATAATAAAAGTTTTTGAAAGAGTGATTAGGAATCAAATTTATAGTTTTATTGAAAGTAATGAGTTACACAATCCAGGACAACACGGATTTAGAGCGGGCAGATCCTGTCTGTCACAGTTACTCAACCACTATGACAAAATCACAGAAGCTCTAGAAGAAAAGCAAAATGCAGATGTTGTATACACAGACTTTGCAAAGGCATTTGACAAATGTGACCATGGGGTGATAGCTCACAAAATGAATAGGCGTAAAGTAGGACGCTGGATACTCAGTTTCCTATCGAACAGAACACAAAGAGTAACAGTCAGTCAAATAAAATCTAGTCCAATCGCAGTTAAAAGCTCTGTACCTCAAGGTATAGTCCTTGCACCACTGCTGTTCCTTATTCTCATATCAGATATAGACAAAAATACAAGTCACAGCTTCGTGTCATCCTTCGCAGATGACAAAAATCAGCATGAAAATTACCTCTGCTGAAGACATTGAAAAATTACAAACAGATATCAACAAAGTTTTCGATTGGGCAGCAGAAAATAATATGATGTTTAACAGTGCTAAATTCCAGGTACTCAGGTACGGCAAAAATGAGGATCTTAAACATAATACAGAGTACAAAACCCAATCGAATCTGCCTATAGTAGGAAAACAGCATGTCAAGGATTTGGGAATAATGATGTCCGACGACCTAACGTTTAGGGAGCATAACCAAGCAAATATTGCGTCAGCCAGAAAAATGATCGGATGGATTACGAGAACTTTCAAATCCAGGGATCCCATCACGATGGTTGTACTATTGGGCGAGTGGGTGTGGGTATGTGGGCCTGCGGGCCGCTCCAAGCAACAGCCTGGTGGATCAAACTCTCACAAGTCGAGCCTGTCCTCGGGCCGGGCTTGGGGAGTAGAAGAACTCCCAGAACCCCATCAACCAGGTATCAGACATGTTTCATCGAATATGACTGGATATTCTGTTTGATAATTTTCTTGATTAGGGCTTTTATCCCTGTGACTAGTGCTCGTGCGTCTGGGTAGAATTTGAAGAGCAGTTCTCCAAATGCCATCGTCGTACGAGCGGTGTGATTGTTGACCATGCTGCTGCTTGTTGGCCGGGTGGAGGGCCGGGTGGTGTGCCCCGGGGGCCGGGTGGTGTGGCCCCGGGGGCCGGGTGGTGTGGCCCCGGGGGGCCGGGTGGTGTGGCCCCGGGGGCCGGGTGGTGTGGCCCCGGGGGCCAGGTGGTGTGGCCCCGGGGGGCCGGGTGGTGTGGCCCCGGGGGCCAGGTGGTGTGGCCCCGGGGGGCCGGGTGGTGTGGCCCCGGGGGCCAGGTGGTGTGGCCCCGGGGGGCCGGGTGGTGTGGCCCCGGGGGGCCGGGTGGTGTGGCCCCGGGGGCCGGGTGGTGTGGCCCCGGGGGCCAGGTGGTGTGGCCCCGGGGGGCCGGGTGGTGTGGCCCCGGGGGCCAGGTGGTGTGGCCCCGGGGGCCGGGTGGTGTGGCCCCGGGGGCCGGGTGGTGTGGCCCCGGGGGCCGGGTGGTGTGGCCCCGGGGGCCGGGTGGTGTGGCCCCGGGGGCCAGGTGGTGTGGCCCCGGGGGGCCGGGTGGTGTGGCCCCGGGGGCCAGGTGGTGTGGCCCCGGGGGGCCGGGTGGTGTGGCCCCGGGGGCCAGGTGGTGTGGCCCCGGGGGCCAGGTGGTGTGGCCCCGGGGGCCAGGTGGTGTGGCCCCGGGGGGCCGGGTGGTGTGGCCCCGGGGGGCCGGGTGGTGTGGCCCCGGGGGCCGGGTGGTGTGGCCCCGGGGGCCAGGTGGTGTGGCCCCGGGGGCCGGGTGGTGTGGCCCCGGGGCCGGGTGGTGTGGCCCCGGGGGCCGGTGGTGTGGCCCCGGGGGGCCGGTGGCGTGGCCCGGGGGGCCGGGTGGTGTGGCCCCGGGGCCGGGTGGTGTGGCCCCGGGGGCCGGGTGGCGTGGCCCCGGGGGCCGGGTGGTGTGGCCCCGGGGGGCCGGGTGTGTGGCCCCGGGGGCCAGGTGGTGTGGCCCCGGGGGGCCGGTGGCGTGGCCCCGGGGGCCGGGTGGTGTGGCCCGGGGGCCGGGTGGCGTGGCCCGGGGCCGGGTGGTGTGGCCCCGGGGGCCGGTGGTGTGGCCCCGGGGGGCCAGGTGGTGTGGCCCCGGGGGCCAGGTGGTGTGGCCCCGGGGACCGGGTGGTGTGGCCCCGGGGCCAGTGGTGTGGCCCCGGGGGGCCGGGTGGCGTGGCCCCGGGGGCCGGGTGGTGTGGCCCCGGGGGCCGGGTGGTGTGGCCCCGGGGGCCGGTGGTGTGGCCCCGGGGGCCGGGTGGTGTGGCCTCCCCCATCAACAATTGGGTTAGGTTACCGTGTAGAGCAATGATTGGACCACATCTTGTCATTGGTCATTGTGGCGAGTGGGAGCGCGCCCTACACTATCGCTACCACCCCGCTACACTACTACCCCGCTACACTGTCACTATCACCCAGTTACACTGTCACTATCTCCCAGTTACACTATCACCTCCTACACTGACCATGAGGTGGTCAGCGTTGAAGAGGGTTCCTTAAGGGGCTGACAGGTCACAGGGAATGTGTGTGGGGATTATAACCATGGCTATAGACGGTGGAGATGTTCAGGGAGCAATGAGACAAGTTCCTGCAGGAAGTACCTGACCAAACAGACTGTGGTGGTGGACGTGGTGGCATGTGAGCCGCTCCAAGCTGCTGGAACGATAGACTAACTTGTCAAGAAGAAAGGGTCGGGCTTTGGGAGAACAGTTGCCAGAGAACACTCCAGGTATACCTAAATTTGTTGAGACATTTCCAACGTCTCTGTGGCTCATTTGGGCACTAAGCTTCCACTGTCATTTCTGTAGGATGTGTGAGCGTGTGTGTACTTACAGCCGCAATAGCCACATGTGCTCTCAGTAGGATGGGTGAGCGTGTGTGTACTCACAGCCGCAGTAGCCACATGTACTCTCAGTAGGATGAGTGAGCGTGTGTGTACTCACAGCCGCAGTAGCCACTTGTACTCTCAGTAGGATGGGTGAGCGTGTGTGTACTCACAGCCGCAGTAGCCACATGTACCTCNTAAAGGTGATTTTACAAGTAGTACTTCAAGTCATTCCTGGAGACAGGGTCACTCCTTACCACAGTAATAGGCTTAGAAGCAACTTTCCAGGTAATAAACTTGGTGTGTGTATCCCCGGATGTACTTACTTAATTGTACTCACCTAATTGTGCTTGCGGGGGTTGAGCTCTGGCTCTTTGGTCCCGCCTCTCAACCGTCATTCAACTGGTCTACAGATTCCTGAGCCTATTGGGCTCTATCATATCTACACTTGAAAACTGTGTATGGAGTCAGCCTCCACCACATCACTTCCTAATGCATTCCATTTGTCAACCACTCTGACACTAAAAAAGTTCTTCATATATGTATTGTTTGCCTTTGTGTCCATATTGGACTCGTGTTTCTCAATACATGTATTTTGATATTTTTAAAGTGCCAGTGTTGTCTTGTAAGGTATTATTTGTTTACGCATTTACAACCAGTCCCTCTATTACATTTATACGGTGGATAAATGTTCTCTGCACATTCTCCTGGTCAGTTGACCAGACCACACACCAGAAGTTGAAGGGACGACGACGCTTCGGTCCGTCCTGGACCATTCTCAAGTCGCTTGTGGTCAGCCTCCTGGTCAGCCTTAAATTGTACAGTTGATGTGCAGCAGCATTACATCCAGGACAGTGTCATCACTGGCCAGTCATCTTTGTTGCGCATGCTGCAGTTATCTTATCTTGTTTAAATGCCATTGTGGCAAGTTCTAGGTGGTTTATGTTCTGCTATCACCTTACTGTGTGGTGTAAGTGACCAGGCTGAGCCTCGTGGCCGTGCTGGCCAGCAAGGTTCACCAGGCTGAGCCTCGTGGCCCGTGCTGGCCAGCAAGGTTGGTAATATAAGTCAGAGAATAAGTCACAATAAGGTGACTGAAAAAATATAACCCAACCTTCACACATTATATGAAAGAATGTCAACATGTTGGGCCCGTCTTGTACAAGTGCAACTTGATAAGACTCTGGAAGGGCCAAAATGGTGTTACATTATTTATTTTTATTGGTGTGGGGTTGGATTATATGTTTATAATTTATATCGACGTTACTTGTGGCTCAAGTGAGAGAAGTCTCCTGAGCCATTGGCAGTGGGTAACCTTCCCGTGATGGTCCTCCCTGATGCTCAGTGCTCAGGTGACGGCTGCTGCTCCCACAACTCGGGTTTGTGGAAGAAGATAACTGAGTGTGAGCGTAGACACACACTCGCCGGTCTTTGTGTGCCCTTAACCACACCTGCACCAACACTCATCATTGCTCTCTCTCTACACCCACTCAACATGTTCCACCTTGGATTTTGTAGTCTGAGCGCTTTGTCTAGTTTAATAACTGTGGGATCCTTAATGATATTGACTTTGGTTTTTCTGAGTGTGTGTTTCACTCTTTACCGGCTGTTTTTTGGTGTGTGTGCGCGCGCGTGTGTGCTCGTGTGTGTAATTACATAAATGTAGTTACAGGGTGAGAGCTGTACTCGTGGTGGTTTCGTCTATACAGTACTCTTTGTCATATAACACTGTGTGTGTGTGTGTGTGTGTGTGTGTATTCACTTAGTTGTATTTTACGGGGGTTGAGCTTTGCTCTTTCGGCCCGCCTCTCAACTGTCAATCAACTGTTTACTAACTACACTAACTACTTTTTTTTTTCTTTTTTCCACACCACACACACACACACACACACCCCAGGAAGCAGCCCATGACAGCTGACTAACTCCAGGTACCTATTTACTGCTAGGTAACAGGGGCATTCAGGGTGAAAGAAACTTTGCCCATTTGTTTCTGCCGGGTGCGGGAATCGAACCCGCGCCACAGAATTACAAGTCCTGCGCGCAATCCACCAGGCTACCACGGCCCCCCAGTCAAGAATGAGTCTATGCCCTCTCGGACATCATGTGTGTGTGTGTGTGTGTGTGTGTGTGTGTGTGTGTGTGTGTGTGTGTGTGTGTGTGTGTGTGTGTGTGTGTGTGTGTGTGTGTGTGTGTGTGTACTCACCTAGTTGTGGTTGCGAGGGTTGACGTTCGGCTCTTTGGTCCCGCCTCTCAACCGTCAGTGAACTGGTGTACAGGTTCCTGAGCCTACTGGGCTCTATCATATCTACATTTGAAACTGTGTATGGAGTCAGCCACCACATCACTGCCTAATGCATTCCATTTGTTAACCACTGACACTAAAATAGTCCTTTCTAATATGTCTATAGCTCATTTGGGTACTCAGTTTCCACCTGTGTCCCTTTGTGTATGTGTCCCATGTGTTAAACTGTCTTTATCTACCCTATCAACTTTTGTTTTAGAATCTTGTATGTAGTGATCATGTCTTCCATAACTCATACCTTCACTTTGGGTACTAGTCTGGTGGCATGCCTTTGAATCTTCTCCAATTTAGTGTTGTGGTTGATTAGATAAAGACTCCATATTGGAGCTGCATACTCCAGGATTGGTCTGACATGTGGTATACAAGGTTCTAAATAATCCATTACACAGGTTTCTAAAGGCAGTTCTTATGTTGGCCAATATAATGTTGTGTTATATCTGGTCTCCTCTTTACACCTATCTTCATTACTTTACATTTGCTCGGGTTGATCTCTAATTGCCATTTGTTGAACCATTCCTTCAATTTGTCCAGGTCATCTTGAAGCCTCAAGCTGTCTTCCTCTATCTTAATCCTTCTCATAATTTTGGCGTCGTCAGCAAACATTGAGAGGAATGAGTCTGTGCCCTCTCGGACATCATTTACATATATCAGAAACAGGATAGGTCTGAATACAAGACAGAATTACATTTTACCTTTGTAAACGCACATTAATGACACAATGTAAAAAAGATACCTCGAACACTGTTTATGGAGGACAGACGTAAATATGTGTATTTGTGTGTTTAGGTTACATTAGCATTTTAAAAGCATTACAATCACCTGTGGTTGATTGTTCAATAAGCCCCTGAACTATATGTTTCACCCTGTCCATAGAGGACAGAAGAAAATGTATATATGCTGGTTAACATTGTAAATGTGTGGCCACGTCAGTGGTAGAAAAAAAGGACCTTGTGGGACTCCACTGGTGACATTCCACCATTCTGAAGTCTCACAGTAATTCTCTGATTCCTATTGCTTAGGTACTCCCTTATCCAATGAAGCAACCTACCAGTTACTCTTGCTTTTTCTCCAACTTAGGCATTAACCTCTTATGTGGTACTGTGCCAATGGCTTTCTGACAGTCCAAGAAAATGTAGTATGCTTAACTTCTCTTTTTTGCTTAATCTTTTCACCTGGTTGTAGAATTCTGTTAGACTTGTGAGACAAGGTTTGCCATCTTATGTGTTCCTCTGGCGACAACATAACTCTTCAAAACCATCCCTAGGTTTTGGGTAGCGTTGAACCACCCACCCCAAAACCTCGTTCTTTATTAGAGTTCTTTAATTCCTTTCCACATAATTTGTAAGTTGTGCATGGTTTGTTTTCTCCGATTCCACCTTCCATAACTTGGCGTTTATTCACATTGAAATTCATTTGCGACTTGACACTCAAGCACCTTTATCTAGATCAGTTTGAAGGTCATTACAGTCGTCTCCCCATCGTCCAAGTGGTTGGGCACCATTCCTTCCCCCCGTCCCACCCCAACTCCTTATCTTGGCCCCTTCCAAGTGCTATATAGTCGTAATGGCTTGGCACTTTCTTCTGACAATTGCCTCCTATCTTCCCCAGTATCTTAGCATCAGCCACAAACTTGTTCAGATAATTGTGTATACCTTCTGGTAGATGGTTTATGTAGGGGATGAACATTACTGGTGCCAGAACTGAACCCTGTGGTACTCCGCTAGTAACACTCCTCCAGTCAGATACATTGTCTCTGATTACTGTCCTCATCTGTCTGGCAGTTAGAACATTGGTCATCCCTATCAGAAGTCTCTCTCACTCCTCCAGCATGTTCCAGTTTCCAGAACAGCCTCTTGTGTGGGACTCTAGAGGCTCTAGAGGGACTTGTGTGAGAGGGTATGTGAGAGTGTGTGATGGTGTCAGAGGGTGTGTGGGAGTGTGGGATGGTGTAAGAGGGTGTGTTAAAGTCTGGGAGGGTGTGTGAGGATATTTAAAAAGCCTCTTTTAGGTCCAGATGAACACAGTCAACCCAACCACCTCTTTCCTGTAGTATCTCTGTGGCTCTATCATAAAAGCTAAGTACATTTGTTACACAGGATCTTCCTGTTCCACAACCATAGTGTCTGTCCGTTATTATGTCATTACTCTCTAGGTGTTCAACCCATTTGGCTTTAACTATTGTTTCTAGTGTTTTGACTTCCACGCTTGTTAATGATACCGGTCTATAATTTACAGGCTCCTCTCGACCACCATTTTTATAAATTGGTCTTATGTTTGCATTTGTTATATATCTGCTAAGATTCCTGTGCACAAGGATGCCTGCAATATTAATTGGAGAGGAATGCTCAGCTCAGCTGCACATTCTCGCAGCACCCAAGATGAAACTCCATCAGGTCCAACCGCTTTGACAGCTGAGTGAACAGTGCTCGGATTCGTAGTCCTGAGGTTCCGGGTTCGATCCCCGGTGGAGGCGGAAACAAATGGACAGAGTTTCTTTCACCCTGGTGCCCCTGCTACCTAGGAGTAAATAGGTACCTGGGAGTTAGACAGCTGCTACGGGCTGCTTCCTGGGGGGGGGGGGGTGTAACAAAAAGGAGGCCTGGTCGAGGACCGGGCCGCGGGGACGCTATGCCCTTAAATCATCTCAAGATAACCTCAAGATAACCTTTATTTCTCCTTAGCCCCTTACCGTGCGGTTGCCTTGCAATGATTTCTGGGCTCAATGTCTCCACAGCCCGGTCCTCGACCAGGCCTCCATGAGTAATTTGTCCACTTCCTCTTCAGATGCCTCTATGTATTCTATGGTGCGCTCTGGAATTCGTATTGGGTCCGGCTATCTGAAATCCTCATTTTAAATAAACACACTTTGGGTCTGTTCATTTAGCATTTTTCATTCTCAGTTGTCCTGTTCCTCGTTCGCAGTCTCTGGATTTTATCCTTTACATGCAGCTTCCTTTTAATTAATTTATAGAGAAGGTCTGGATCTGTAACACATTTGTCCGCTATACTTTGCTCAACACTCCTTTCTGCTTCTCTCCTCACTACTGTGTAATTGTTTCTTGCTTGTTTGTATTGCTGGTAAGTTTGTGGGTTAGGCCTCTTCCTATATTGAACCCATTTTCTTGTCTGTTCCTCTCTGGCCCTCTCACAATTTCTGGAGAGTGTTGTTGATGTGGGTGTGGTGAGGAGTGCTAGTCTTCACAACAGAGCAAGGAGAAGTCCCTGTACTGAGAGAGATGAGGCGCTATACCAACCAACCTTGGAGGAATTTGAGCTTACCAGTGATGAGGTCAAAATTAATCTATTGGAGCTGAATGTGACAAAGGCTGTTGGGCCTGACGGAATCGCACCGTGGATACCAAAAGAAGGTGCAGAAGCACTACATGTGCCGCTCTCTTTGCTGTATAACAGGTCACCGGAAACGGGAGACCTTCCGGAGAGTTGGAAGACAGCTAATGTAGTCCCAATATACAAAAAGGGTGACAGGCAAGAGGCACTGAACTACAGGCCAGTGTCCCTAACGTGTATACCATGCAAGGTGATGAAGATCGTGAAGAAAAAGCTTGTAGAACATCTATAGAGAAGGAACACACCACCAGCATGGGTTCAGGGATGGTAAATCATTCCTCACAAGTTTAATTGAAAAATTGGACAAGAAAGAGAAGGGTGGGCAGTCTGCATTTTCTTAGACTGACCAAAAGCCTTTGACATAGTACTCCATAAGAGGGCGGTACAAAAGATAGAGCAACAGTGAGGAATAACAGGTAAGGTGTTCCAGTGGATAAGTACTTAAGCAACAGGAAACGGTGAGTTTCTGTGAGGGGAAGACCTGAGGGTAGCGAGAAGTCACCACAAGGCTCTCTTCTCGGTCCTATCCTGTTTCTGCTATACGTAAATGATCTTCCGGAGGGTATAGACTCATTCCTCTCAATGGTTGCTGATGATGCAAAAATCATGAGAAGGATTACCATGCGATGATTTCGGGGCTCAACGTCCTCGCGGTCCGGTCCCCGACCAGGCCTTCTGGTTGCTGGACTGGTCAGCCAGGCTGTTGGACACGGCTGCTCATAGCCTGACGTATGAATCACAGCCTGGTTAACCAGGCTGTGATTCATCCCTGCGGTTGAAGACAGATGAAGACAGAAAGAGACTCCAGGGCAACCTGAGCAAACTGGAGGAATGGTCCAGAAAATGGCTACTAAAGTTTAACTCGAGTAAATGTAAAGTAAAGAAAATAGGTGAAGGGAGCAGGAGGACAAACACAAGGTACCGTCTGGGAGGTGAAATCCTCCTACAAAATTCTCAGGGGAATTGACCGGGTGGACAAAGACAAACTCTTTAGCATAAGTGGAACATGAACAAGGGGTCACAGGTGGAAGCTGAGTGCCCAAATGAGCAACAGAGACGTTACAAAGAATTTTTTCAGTGTCAGAGTAGTTAGCAAATAGAATGCATTATACAGTGATGTGGTGGAGGCTGACTCCATACACAGTTTCAAGTGTAGATATGATAGAGCCCAGTAGGCTCAGGAATCTGTACACCAGTTGATGGTTGTGAGGCGGGACCAAAGAGCCAGAGCTCAATCCCCGCAAGCACATCTTGGTGAGTGTAAACACTTAGGGTTCGCATCCCAGAACTAGAGAGGAGGAGGAGCAATGTTGCCGACGGCCGCCGTGAGAGACTAACGTGTTCCACTTCCACCTGCTGGCCTCCACCCGCCGCCTTATATATAATTGTTGATACCGTTAACTATCTCACTGTAGTGGTGTTCCCTGTGGTGGTGTTCCCTGTGGTGGTGTTCCCCGTGGTGGTGTTCCCTGTGGTGGTGTTCCCTGTGGTGGTGTTCCCTGTGGTGGTGTTCCCTGTGGTGGTGTTCCCTGTGGTGGTGTTCCCTGTGGTGGTGTTCCCTGTGGTGGTGTTCCCTGTGGTGGTGTTCCCTGTGGTGGTGTTCCCTGTGGTGGTGTTCCCTGTGGTGGTGGTGTTCCCTGTGGTGGTGTTCCCTGTGGTGGTGTTCCCTGTAGTGGTGTTCCCTGTGGTGGTGTTCCCTGTGGTGGTGTTCCCTGTGGTGGTGTTCCCTGTGGTGGTGTTCCCTGTGGTGGTGTTCCCGTGGTGGTGTTCCCTGTGGTGGTGTTCCCTGTGGTGGTGTTCCCTGTGGTGGTGTTCCCTGTGGTGGTGTTCCTGTGGTGGTGTTCCCTGTGGTGGTGTTCCCTGTGGTGGTGTTCCCTGTGGTGGTGTTCCCTGTGGTGGTGTTCCCTGTGGTGGTGTTCCCTGTGGTGGTGTTCCCTGTGGTGGTGTTCCCTGTGGTGGTGGTGTTCCCTGTGGTGGTGTTCCCTGTGGTGGTGTTCCCTGTAGTGGTGTTCCCTGTGGTGGTGTTCCCTGTGGTGGTGTTCCCTGTGGTGGTGTTCCCTGTGGTGGTGTTCCCTGTGGTGGTGTTCCCTGTGGTGGTGGTCCCTGTGGTGGTGTTCCCTGTGGTGGTGTTCCCTGTGGTGGTGGTCCCTGTGGTGGTGGTCCCTGTGGTGGTCGTCCCTGTGGTGGTGTTACCTGTGGTGGTGTTCCCTGTGGTGGTGTTCCCTGTGGTGGTGTTCCCTGTGGTGGTGTTCCCTGTGGTGGTGGTCCCTGTGTGGTGTTCCCTGTGGTGGTGTTCCCTGTGGTGGTGTTCCCTGTGGTGGTGTTCCCTGTGGGTGGTGTTCCCTGTGGTGGTGTTCCCCGTGGGTGGTGTTCCCTGTGGTGGTGTTCCCTGTGGTGGTGTTCCCTGTGGGTGGTGTTCCCCGTGGGTGGTGTTCCCGTGGGTGGTGTTCCCTGTGGTGGTGTTCCCTGTGGTGGTGTTCCCCGTGGGTGGTGTTCCCTGTGGTGGTGTTCCCTGTGGTGGTGTTCCCTGTGGGTGGTGTTCCCCGTGGTGGTGTTCCCCGTGGTGGTGTTCCCTGTGGTGGTGTTCCCCGTGGTGGTGTTCCCTGTGGTGGTGTTCCCTGTGGGTGGTGTTCCCTGTGGTGGTGTTCCCCGTGGGTGGTGTTCCCTGTGGTGGTGTTCCCCGTGGGTGGTGTTCCCCGTGGGTGGTGTTCCCCGTGGGTGGTGTTCCCCGTGGGTGGTGTTCCCTGTGGGTGGTGTTCCCTGTGGGTGGTGTTCCCTGTGGTGGTGTTCCCCGTGGGTGGTGTTCCCCGTGGGTGGTGTTCCCCGTGGGTGGTGTTGCCTGTGGTGGTGTTCCCTGTGGTGGTGTTCCCCGTGGGTGGTGTTCCCTGTGGTGGTGCGCTTGCACGCGTGTGCACGCGCACAATACTACACACCAGCTAGCTCACCGGACAGGAAACTGGGAATTAAAGAAATAGGGAGAAAGAGAAAACGGGAGAAAACAGGTCACACAAAATAAAACTGTGACAAAAAACAAAAGTCACCGATGGCAGGAGCGATGATTGGATCTATATATTAATAGTGATTGTTTGGAGGGTGTGGTTAAGCCGCCGCCAACACACCTACTTCTGGGAGGTTGTTCTCGGCCACAACCTGTGATGCACCAGCTGACGGCGGCCAAGATGGCCACCAATATTACATACGAACTGCTTGATTCCTGCTTGGTGGGGTTCTGACTTGTGAGAGTTTGGTCCAACAGGCTGTTGTTTGGAGCGGCCGCGGGCCCCCATATTGGAGAAAACTATCTGGTCATTCAAAATTATCTGCTATCAGAAATCTTAGCCAAATATCCACAGTTGGATAGTAACCAAGTGACTGTAACCTATCCACCGCTGCCCACGGGATGGGGGGCGGTGTGCAGGACAAACATATCAATTGTGACACTAGCTCTCCACATATGTCAGTTGCTTAATGTAGAAACTGTACTTGTGGTTGGTCTCGAACCCATTGATGATACATATTGACTTTTGTAACTTGCTTACCTAACTGAATTGTAGTGTTCAGTCCCTGAGCCCATCATGTGCCTCTGTAACCCTTTCCACTACCGCCCACAGGATGGGTATATGGTGCATTATAAATGACCTAAACTAAAAACTAACTTGAAGATGTCCACGGTTGTTCCAGCAATATTTCTTATAGTCGCTGGGAGGACGTTGAACAACCGCGGACCTCTGAAGTTTATACAGTGTTCTCTGATTGTGCCTATGGCACCTCTGCTCTTTACTGGTTCTATTCTGTGTTTTCTTCCATGTCGTTCACTCCAGTACGTTGTTATTTTACTGTGCAGATTTGGGACCTGTCCCTCCAGTATTTCCCATGTGTATATTATTTGGTATCTCTCTCGTCTCCTTTCTAAAGAGTACATTTGGAGAGCTTTGAGACGATCCCAATAATTTAGGTGTTTTATCTCGTCTATGCGTGCCGTATATGTTCTCTGTATTCCCTCTATTTCAGCAATCTCTCCTGCTCTGAAGGGGGAAGTGAGTACTGAGCAGTACTCAAGACGGGACAACACAAGTGATTTGAAGAGTACAACCATTGTGATGGGATCTCTTGATTTGAAAGTTCTCGTAATTCATCCTATCATTTTTCTGGCTGACGCAATATTTGCTTGGTTATGCTCCCTAAACGTTAGGTCGTCAGACATAATTATTCCCAAATCCTTTACATGTTGCTTTACTACTATGGGTACATTTGGTTGTGTTTTGTACTCTGTATTATGTTTAAGGTCCTCATTTTTACCGTACCTGAGTACCTGGAATTTATCACTGTTAAACATCATGTTATTTTCTGCTGCCCAGTCGAAAACTTTATTAATATTTGCTTGAAGTTTTTCAATGTCTTCAACAGCAGTCATTTTCATGCTGATTTTTGTGTCATCTGCAAAGGATGATACAAAGCTATCACTCCATGGTCACATTTATCGAATGCCTTTACGAACTGCTCTGCTTGAAGCTCCGCCAAGCATACACACAAAAGGCGGGATCCAAGAGCCAATGCTCGAATCTGCACCCACAAATAGCTGAGTTACGTACACACACACACACACACACACACACACACACACACACACACACACACACACACACACACACACACACACACACACATTCCAGAGATAAGAGAGGGAATAGCTAACCAGGAACCAATTGAAGAGTTTGAGATTACCAGCGGGGAAGTAAGGAAGTGTTTATTGGAGTTGGATGTGACAAAGGCTATAGGCCCAGATAGAACCTCTCCTGGGATACTAAAGGAAGGAGCAAAAGAACTGTGCCTACCACTCTCCATAGTGTATAACAAATCACTGGCAACAGTGGAACTGTCAGAAATTTGGGAAGCAGATAACGTAGTCCCAATATACAAGAAAGGGGATAGACAGGATGCACTGAACTACAGGCCAGTGTCCCTAACCTGCATACTATGCAAGCTGATGGAGAAGATAGTGCGAAGAAAGCTAGTGGAGCACCTGGAGCGAAAGAACTTTGTAACACAGCATCAACATGGGTTCAGGGATGGCAGGTCCTGCCTCACAGGGTTACTTGAATTCTACGATCAAGCAACAAAAATAAGGCATGAAAGAGAAGGGTGGGCAGACTGCATATTTTTGGATTGTCAGAAAGCCTTTGATATAGTACCACACAAGAGGCTAGTGAAAAAGCTGGAGATGCAGGCTGGAGTGAAAGGGAAGGTACTCCATTGGATAAAGGAGTACCTAAGCAACAGGAGACAAGGAGTCAGTGTGAAGGGTGAGGTCTCAGATTGGCGAGACGTTACAAGTGGAGTCCCGCAGGGATCAGTCCTTGGACCTATACTATTTCTGATATATGTAAATGATCTCCCAGAGGGTATAGACTCGTTTCTCTCAATGTTTGCTGATGATCCAAAAATTATGAGGAGGATTGAAACAGAGGATGATAGTAGGAGGCTACAAGATGACCTAGACAGACTGAGTGAATGGTCCAACAAATGGCTGTCGAAGTTCAACCAGAGTAAATGCAAAGTAATGAAAATAGGCAGTTGAAAGAGGAGGCCAGACACAGGATACAGAATAGGATACCACACTCATTATAAGCCCACCACTACCATTATAATCCCACCACTCCCGTTATAAGCCCACCACACCCATTATAAGGCCACCACATCCATTATAAGCCCACCACACCCATTATAAGCCCACACCCATTATATGCCCTCCACTACCATTATATGCCCTCCACTACCATTATATGCCCTCCACTACCATTATAAGCCCCCCCCCCGCACTGCAGGTGGTGTACAATATCTCCATAGATGGGCTGCATTATCTCTCTTGATGGGCAAGAATACGTCTCTGTGGTTATTTGACTGGGCAGGTGAGTGTTGGGTGTGGAGGTGAGAGGAGGGCTGGAGCTGTGTCTCCACACGGTAGGACCGCTACCAGGAGACACTACAAGGTGTAGTAGTTAGTGAGTGTTGGGTGTGGAGGTGAGAGGAGGGCTGGAGCTGTGTCTCCACACGGTAGGACCGCTACCAGGAGACACTACAAGGTGTAGTAGTTAGTGAGTGTTGGGTGTGGAGGTGAGAGCAGGCCTGGAGCTGTGTCTCCACACGGTAGGACCACTACCAGGAGACACTACAAGGTGTAGTAGTTAGTGAGTGTTGGGTGTGGAGGTGAGAGGACGGCTGGAGCTGTCTCCACACGGTAGGACCGCTACCAGGAGACACTACAAGGTGTAGTAGTTACTGTGGCAGGAAAGACAGGTGCCGGCCGGCCTGTTGTCACACCATGACTGCCATCTGGTGGATAACGGGAGCAGTATGCATGTCTCTCTCTTGACCCGCCGTCGTTACCTACAACTGCCCCTCCCCCCGTTCCCTCCTCCTCCTCTGCTTCCTTGTTTATCCAGTGGTGTTGTTCCTGGAGCCATTACTGGGGGGGGGGGCGTCCTGGCAGGCTCTACCCGACCCTTAGCGCTCCACTACAACTATATCTGTCATATAATATTGATTACTATTCTCTCACTCTTTATAATATAATATATATATATATATATATATATATATATATATATATATATATATATATATATATATATATATATATATAATATATATATGTACCTAGTTGCCAGAGTGCAGTGCCTAGCTTTCCTGAATTTATGATTTCAATTGTTTTCCTTGTGAAATGATAAACCTAACCATTTCATTATGTATGAGTTAATTTGTTTAAATTTCAGTTAAAACTAACGTAGATATATGACCGAACCTAATCAACCCTACCTAACCTAGCCTATCTTAACCTAACCTAACACAACCAAGTCAATAATCTGTGTTCTTATATAATATAGTAATAATAATAATTCCAATAAACTAACTGGAAACAATTTATTGAAAATAAGAAAATCACTCGGCCTATTACGGCAAATCGGGCCTTGCATAGTAGGCCGAGAAGTGCGTTCTGGCTACGAGGTACGACATATATATATATATATATATATATATATATATATATATATATATATATATATATATATATATATATATATATTACTGGTGTATACTGGCAGCAAGTTTAGACACTTGCACTTGAGACACACTCCGTTATTTATGCTAGTTCGCACTTCAATGAGCTTATTGGTCTGAGTAGGTAATATCGGAGATTGTAATGTCTCTGATTAGTCATCATTGTTTGTTAATAACAAGTCTAGTGTGT
>WNGS01167372.1:1867249-1886367 GCA_020271785.1 Procambarus virginalis | reverse complement strand
GTTTCAAACCTGCCCTTTCATGGTTTGCTCCATTGATGAGGCAGTGTGGGGGATCGGCTCTCCTAGTTTTCCGACGCCTGGTCCCACGCTAAGTTGGTTTTTCGGGTCGTTTCTGTCAGCCTTTGGTGCAGTTGGTTAGTCACTCCTCCTTCCAGGGGTTTGGATCTGCCTGGGCAGGCTTTCTCCTTGTGTCTTGTTGGGTCTTCTCTGGTTCCTTCTCAAACTCTGTTGAACTGGTTATTCCTTGCCCCTCATTCTGGATGACCTTTCTGTCCCGGGTCCACCTTGCTTTTGAGCCGGGTCCCTGGAGTTCTAGGCCAGATAACTCTGCAACTGATGGCACCTAGTAGATGGCATCTTCATCAGGGATAGTAGCTAAAGGAAGCCACTGGGACTTGCCCAGAAATTGACATTTCATTACATTCAACACTGGTTTTTATTATAATCCTTAGGTGTGCAAAAGAATTAAATCAGTGGGATCTGGTGCAGGAGTATGGTAGCAGTGAGGCTTCTGGTAACCCACTCCTAGTTCTGGAGAGTGCATGGCGTGTTCCAAACTGGGCTCGCATGAAGGAAGCTTTGGCACATGTGGAGCAGTCATACCCCAAAGAGCTGGCTTGGAAGGTAATGTTTTATCTTGAATATGCTGTTGCAAAATTATTTTTATTATACTTGGCACTTAATTTGCATGTGGTTTACATGTCTGAAAAAATAATTAAACCAAAAAATACCCCAAAATCAAACTTAAATGTGTATGGGAAGATAAAAGTTAGGTACCAGAGTTCTCCAAAAGTTTAACATTTTAAATTCTTGACTCATTTAAATATGAATATTTAATTCTCCCTTACCTTTTCAGACTCAAATATATCACATAATAGAGTCCAAAATGGTGGGGATGTGATCCCTGTTTTCCAATTCCATGTAAACTGAGGACAGCTTGTATATTCATTGTTTTTAATAGAAATGTGGCTGTAATCTCATTAATTATTTCTGTAGGGAGCTCTGTCGACTCCCTGAAGCTGTTATCACTGATTATGTGCCATACTACCTAGTGTCATCAGTTGTGGAGTTCTTTTTGCCTAACGGGGACCACAAGCCAGAACCTAGAGTACTCTCAGAGAGGCGGAGGGAGCAATGGCCTATGATCACTTTACATTTAAAGGATATTATCATTGCCATCACCTGGGAAGACACCCAGAAAGATAGGCGAAACAAAATAAACCACTGCATGGTTTAAAAACTTGACCAAAGCCCCCAAAATGGCAAAGGACACCAATAATAAAAGAAACAACCAAAACATAGTGAAACTAGCCCCCCCTGCTCATTAACTCCATCTCCCCTTCGTTGGGTGGACAGGGAAGCTGGCCCATGAAGCTCAGGCTGACCAGCTTCAGTTCTCTCTTGACATGCTTACCTGGCAGTCAAGTTGCTCTGGCTACTGTTTCCCATTTTCTTTGGTGTTCTTTTGCATCCAGGAGTTTTAGTGTGCTGGAGCTTCATGTGCTCAGGGTTGACTTCCCTGTGCGCTCTATGAGTACTGCCCTTGCACCTGTGCGCTCTGTGAGTACTGCCCTGGCACCTGTGCGCTCTGTGAGTACTGCCCTTGCACCTGTGTGCTCTTTGAGTACTGCCCTTGCACCTGTGCGCTCTGTGAGTACTGCCCTTGCACCTGTGTGCTCTTTGAGTACTGCCCTTGCATGGTCAGGATTCTCTTCCCTGGGGCATTCAGAGAGCGTTCTCTTTAGAGAGGCCTCCTTCCTTGGGGGTGGTCCTCACATTAACCCTTGAACTCCACTAGTTGTATTTATATACGATTTTGGTGTAAATATACGATTCTCCTTTACCACTGAGAGATCAACAAGTGAAACACCCAGCCTAACACTCTTTGTACACCACCACCATGATGGAGGGAGTTGGGCAAGCTGAGAGGCTGGTGTGGGTGTGGGTATTAGGAGTGGGTATGAGTGTGGTGGGTGTCAGGAGTGTGTGTGTGGGTGTGGTGGGTGTCAGGAGTGGGTGAGAGTGTGGTGGGTGTCAGGAGTGTGTGGGTACCCCCACATAAACTTGAACAAACAAACATATGTAATATTATAAATATACTGTATACATATTATATATACATACATATAATATTATAAATATATTCATATAATATTGTAACACCACAAACCCAACATGGGGGAATGTGGAGGCTGTTCTAAGCCACTTCGGAAGTGTTGTAGGCATTGTATGTAACATTTGTAACATAAGATTTCACCTGAGTTGTACAGGATTACCTACACAATATGCAAACCGGGAAGGTAATTACTGGATCTGTCAAAGTGACAGACAGATGTGGGAAAACATTACCAAACTAATGAATAACATTCCTGAAGTACACAGGCTACAATTCACACAAAAACTACCAGAAATATATGCAGAGTATATAAAGACAGCAACGAACTCTGAGCACAACCCAGGGACTGAGAATTTAGAGAGTCAAAGTAGCAATGTAGAAGGACATAGTGTCGAAGTACACAAAAATGATGGCAATATTGTAGAGCAAACTGGTGATATGAATAAGGAGGGAAAAAATGAGACGAATGAAAACACAAATGAGAAAGATGAAAGCAACAAGGAGAAAGATAAGGGCAATAACGAGAAAGAATGCAGAAACGAGAAAGTTGGAACAAAAAATGCAGAGGTAGCCAAGTCGTGCACCGGTACAAACAAGAATACTGTAATACAATCACAGATGAAAATATTTGCAGGTATTATGCAAAAGGACAGTGCATATATGGGCCCAGAGGCACAGAATGCTCATTCATGCACCCACGGAAATGCCGAAACTGGTTAGGGAAAGGCAGATGTCGTTTTGATACAGAGTGTAGATATTTTCACCCTAAGCTATGCAAACTCTCAGTTAATGAGAGGAAATGCTACGATCTTCATTGCCCTGATCTCCACGTCAGAGGTACACAGCGCTATATAAGAGAGGAAGTCCAATATAATAGCCCTGAAAACTTTTTAGAGGCAGGCAGAAACAGAGGGAGAAACAGACAGGCAGAAAAGTGGCAGGAGTACGGATGGAGAGGGGGAAATACTACACAGAGACTACCACACTCCCAGTATCACTTCCAAAACTGGACAAACCATTGCCCACAACAACACACCCTGGGTCAGGGTAGAGAGGAGGGAGAACTACCAAAACCTTCCAGAAGTGACACACAATATGGACAATCATTCATATTTGCAAACATTCAAGGTTTAAAAAGCCAAAGTCAAGAAATAAAGTTAAGTTCATAATGGCCTCTATTAGAGTCAAACACAATATTTGGGGCATTCACAGAAACTCATACAAAAGATTACATGGATGGTGAAATCTGGATTCCAAATTATATTTATATAGATGTAATAGAAAAACTAGGTCAAATGGAGGAGTAGGTCTGTATATTAAAGAGGACCTGGTATGCACAGAACTACTGGGCCGCTCCAAGCAACAGCCTAGTGGACCAAACTCTCACAAGTCATGCCTGGCCTCGGGCCGGGCTTGGGGAGTAGAAGAACTCCCAGAAACCCCATCAACCAGGTATCAACCAGGTACTAAACTCAACTAATGAGGTGGTAGAGGTACTTGGAATTAAGGTAGAGAGACTAAAACTAATTATTCTAATATATAAACCGCAGATACAACGGTTTAGCGATATTCACAGAGCAGATTGCCAAAATAGAGCACATACTTGATAACCTAGCAAACCCAGCTCCAGATATATCTTCCTTGGATGATTTCAATTTACCGAGTCTAAGATCGAGAATGGCAAACACAAATATCATAGCAGGGAATGACCCGGGAAATAACCACCCACAAGGTCAGAGAACTTTTGAGAATATGTGACAAATTCTCACTCAATCAACAGATGTGCCGCACATTGACTAACTAGGAACGAAAACCCACTAGACTTTTTATTCACAAACAAGGTATGGATTACTAGATCAGACATCACAATCTCCTATATCTTTCATACTAGACCATACACTCATTGAATGGCGAACTAGCATAAATAATGGTAGTACGTCTAAGAAACCCAACAAGGAGAAGGAATATTCAATCAATTGATTTTTCAACAATAGAGGATCGACTGGGAAAAAAAATAAATGTAGACCTTGCAACCATTCAATGGGAGACGGTCTTAAGCGACAAAACTCCCACACAGGGAATAGCTCAACTGACAGCTGAAGCTTACAAGGTCTGCTTGAAGCATGTGCCTATGAGGAGAGGCAGAAAGAGGACCACTCTAGAAAGAGAACGCAGACGACTGTACAGGAGAAGGAAAAAAATAACGGAAATGCTTCGGCAGACACAACTATCACAAGCAAGAAAAATAAGCCTAAGCAGGGAGATCGAAGAAATAGATCAAACGTTGAAGCGATCATATGAGTCTGAGGAAATGGAATTGGAACAGAAAGCTATACAAGAGATAAGGAAAAATCCGAAATATTTTGAGGTCATTGGGAATAACTGGAAAAGTAGGACGCTGGATACTCAATTTCCTGTCGAACAGAACACAAAGAGTAACAGTCAATCAGATAAAATCGAGTCCAAGTGCAGTTAAAAGCTCTGTACCGCAGGGTACAGTCCTTGCACCGCTACTGTTCCTTATTCTCATATCAGATATAAACAAAAATACAAGTCACAGCTTCGTGTCGTCCTTTGCAGCTGACACAAAAATCAGCATGAAAATTACCTCTGCCGAAGACATTGAAAAACTACAAGCAGATGTCAACAAAGTTTTTGATTGGGCAGCAGAAAATAACATGATGTTTAACAGTGATAAATTCCAGGTGCTCAGGTATGGGAAAAATGAGAGGCAGAAAGAGGACCACTCTAGAAAGAGAACGCAGACGACTGTACAGGAGAAGGAAAAAAATAACGGAAATGCTTCGGCAGACACAACTATCACAAGCAAGAAAAATAAGCCTAAGCAGGGAGATCGAAGAAATTGATCAAACGTTGAAGCGATCATATGAATCTGAGGAAATGGAATTGGAACAAAAAGCTATACAAGAGATAAGGAAAAATCCGAAATATTTTGAGGTCATTGGGAATAACTGGAAAAGTAGGACGCTGGATACTCAATTTCCTGTCGAACAGAACACAAAGAGTAACAGTCAATCAGATAAAATCGAGTCCAAGTGCAGTTAAAAGCTCTGTACCGCAGGGTACAGTCCTTGCACCGCTACTGTTCCTTATTCTCATATCAGATATAAACAAAAATACAAGTCACAGCTTCGTGTTGTCCTTTGCAGCTGACACAAAAATCAGCATGAAAATTACCTCTGCCGAAGACATTGAAAAACTACAAGCAGATGTCAACAAAGTTTTTGATTGGGCAGCAGAAAATAACATGATATTTAACAGTGATAAATTCCAGGTGCTCAGGTATGGGAAAAATGAGGACCTTAATCATAATACAGGGTACAAAACACAATCAAATGTGCCCATAGTAGGAAAACAGCATGTAAAGGATTTGGGAATAATGATGTCTGACGCCCTAACGTTTAGGGAGCATAACCAAGCAAATATTGCGTCAGCCAGAAAAATGATCGGATGGATTACAAGAACTTTCAAATCTAGGGATCCCATCACAGTGGTTGTACTCTTCAAGTCACTTGTGTTGTCCCATCTTGAGTACTGCTTAGTACTCACTTCCCCTTTCAGAGCATGAGAGATTGCTGAAATAGAGGGAATACAGAAAACATATACGGCACACATAGATGCGATAAAGCACCTAAATTATTGAGATCGTCTCAAAGCCCTGCAAATGTACTCACTAGAAAGAAGACGAGAGAGATATCAAATAATATACACATGGAAGATACTGGAGGGCCAAGTACCAAATCTACACAGTAAAATAACATCGTACTGGAGTGAACGATATGGAAGAAGATGCAGAATAGAACCAGTGAATGAACAAAGTGAAGTGAATGAACAAATAGAACCAGTGAAGAGCAGGGGTGCCATAGGCACAATCAGAGAACACTGTATTAGCATCAGAGGTTGTTCAACACTCTCCCAGCGAGCATAAGAAATATTGCCGGAACAACCGTGGATATCTTCAAGAGAAAACTAGACTGTTTTCTCCAAGGAGTGCCGAACCAACCGGGCTGTGGTGGATATGTGGGCCTGCGGGCCACTCCAAGCAACAGCCTAGTGGACCAAACTCTCACAAGTCAAGCCTGGCCTCGGGCTGGGCTTGGGGAGTAGAAGAACTCCCAGAACCCCATCATCCAGGTATCAACCAGTTTAAGGTTGTCTTGTCATTTCTCTCTTATCTTTTCTTGGAACGGCGTCTTTTGCCGAATACTGTCACTTCTTATCGTGCAGCATTGGTGAAGCTGCTGCATATTGCGTACAAGGTGAATGTCACTTCTGCTCCGTTCTGCAAACTCTCTCATGTGTGTTTTCACCTCTGGCCTGCTCGTGTGCCCCCTGAGCCATCTTGGTCTTTGGACTGTGTTCTTTCCTTTCTTTTTTTCCTCTTTGGTTTCTCGTGGCCACTTCGGTTCAAGATTTCTTTAGGAAAGTCTTGTTTTTGTTGGCGACCGCCAGGTATCTTGGGAACGTCCTGGGCCCTCTATGGCCTTGTGTTGTGTTAGGGAGCTTGTCGTGGCCGTCAGTCTCTACTATGCCTTGAGCTTTGTGGTACTTGTTTTTTTACTTATCAGTGGCTTGTTAGCTTTAGGGAGCCAACAGGGCTCCCCACAGAAACCAGCATTGAATGTAATGAAACATCATTTTGTGGGTGAGCCCCGAAGGCTCCCTGATATTCTCCCCTCCCTTCGGTCAGTGGTCTTCATTGTTCAAGAACTGGGATGGTGGGCTGCCAGCTCAGCTGGGCTGGCAAGTTTTGGGCTCTGGTCCCCAGTTGGCTTTGAAATGCTCACAAGGGCCTGGTGGGTCTTAAAATGTGTGTGGTGAACCATATGACTTGGAACAGCCCTACTAGAAAGAGGCATTTCATTACTTTCAGTGCTAGTTTTTCATGATTCTTTCCAATATTGTTATATATTTTGTTTGAGTAATCCTTAATTTCAATCTATTCTCCTGTTTAGATAGTAGATTTTGTAATTATGTGTACAAAGGTTGATGTACTAAGCAATTAGTATAATTTTGTTCTATTCACTTTAGAGTTTGAAAACATCAAGCTAAAAAATAAACTTAAATATTCCTAGGCCTAGTATAGCACACATAAATACTATACAGGGGCACCTCGGTTTACGAATTTAATCTGGTCCTGGAGACGGTTCGTAACCCGAAAATTCGTAAACCAAAGCGAATCTCCCCATAAGAAATAAAGGGAAATGAATTAATCCGTTCCTGACTCCCAACAAAATTCACTTAAAAGAAAATTTTATACCTAATTCACCCAAATCTTCACTACAAAAGTATGTAGTACAAGTTATTACTTACCTTTACTGATGACTCCTGTTGGCATATGGAAGACGGTGAGGAGGGAGGTGGAGGAGAGGTGTTACTGTTTGGAAGGGGAATATCCTTCCATTATAACATCAGGCAGTGATGACTTCTCTGGGGTACACACTCTGGCACATTTTGCCTGCATACCACTAGGACCTGCTTCTGGCTCACTGCATGATTTTCTCATTGATTTTCTTGAGGATTGTTTTTCCCTTCTTTGTAACACTTCTCTGTAGTGAAACATCACATTGTCATTAATAAGATCAATGCAACGGCCTGCTAAAGGCCGTTGCATTGAATCTGGGTGATTCTTTAAACAATTTGGGTGATTCTTTTCAGCAAAACTTTGCAGTTCTTACCATACTGCACACATTTTCTTAATTAATGAGGAAGGGACATCCTCTACTGCCTCCTCCTCCACCCCAGAAGATTTGTTATACTGCCTAGCTAGTTTGACAACACGTGTACCATTTTCATGTTTATGAATGATCTCTTGTTTTTCCTCTATGGTTATTCTCACATGTGTTTTCTTGCCTTGAACCTTACCACTGGCTTTCTTGGACCCATGGCAAGATATATAATAACAACTTTTATGTTCAAATAGCCAAAAATCCAAAAAAAAACTGTAAATCCCTGCAAAGAATTCAGGCGAGATAGTCACTAGGAGGGAGGCACTGGGAAACTGAGGTACGATCACCGTGCCACCACACGCTTGGTCGGCCATATGCGTATCAACAAACTTGTATCCCAAGGTAAAGTTCGTAACCCGATACAAATTTTCCAAAGAAATCGGGCTCGTAACCCGAAAAGTTTGTAAGGAGGGGCATTTGTAAACGGAGGTACCACTGTATTAGATCTCAGATAGCCTTGGAAGGTTAGGTTATGTTAGGTTAGTTTAGTTTGTCTTTGAAACCTTAATAAAAAATTATTTCTGTTTTGTCCAAATTCAACAGTACCAATTTCTACTTTCTGATTGCATTGTGCGTCAGTATATGTACTATGGTCCTCATCATCACAAAAGTATTACTAAAACAGGAGGATGGGCTGTTTATTTTGATCTTCAAATTAATTTGGTGCTTATCTAACAGATTAACTTGTACCGTGGATATTTAGCAATCTGCCATCCAGAAGAGGAACACTTAAAACTTGTAGAGAAATTAGTGGAAGCAGCTACTGTCTTGTGTATACGTGAATGGAAGAGGCTTCCACATATTGTGTCTCACATCCACCTTCCATATTTACAAGCAGCTCAGCAGGTATGGTAATATTAGAACTCTCCTTTGTTTTTTTCTTGTACTTCATAGCTGACATTATATTAATTAATAAGTGATCATTATTTTGTTATAAAATTGTGGAGTATGGCTATATTCTGATTTTTACTGGTTTTATTATAAATATGCAAATTAAAATTTCAACAGGTGATGGAGCTTCAGGAAGCTTGCCAGATACACCAGGGCCTGGTGCACGGCCGCACAAATTCATTGCATGACATGAAAGCTATAGTGAAAACATGGCGAAATCGTCTTCCAGTTATTGCTGATGATCTGTCTCACTGGTCAGATATCTTTACATGGCGCCAACATCACTATCAATTCATTGTTAATCATTACACGGATTCTGGTGAAAATCAGGTGAGATTTTCTGTTAATGTCAAATCTTAATTACAGTTTATGAAGAATCAGAAACAGACATTTTTCAGATTTTTTTTTTATTTTAGATGCAAAAGTATGAACAATAAATACCATTTGTTATATGAATATGATATTGAAAATCATTTTGAGGCAATGTAGTGACTTGAACTAGCATTTTGGTAAATCCCAGACATCTTGGATTCACCAGAATGCAGGATTATCACATCATTGATATATTGTGCCATTGTGATTTCATTTTGATCCTAGTGTAGTGTAAGAGTGTGAACAAACACCATTACCGTAGGTCAGACTGGGGTCGGGTTGACTGTAAAACCCTGGTTGGGCTGCGGTTTGTGGCCTCCAGAACCTCCTAGTAAATTCAGTAAGAGTTCCAAGTTGGTCGACTTTTGTACCATCATGGCCGGGTCGGTTAGGGCAGGTGTTTGGGATTCACCAGAAAGTGGGTTCAAGTCACTCCATTGCCTCAAATGATTTTCATTGATATATCATTCCATTGTGATTTCTTTATGATATGAAAGTGGTAGTAGAGTATCAGCAAAATCTAATAAAGTTTACATGGTCTTTAACCTTTAGACCGCACAATACATATATAGACGATGGGAGTAACTTTCCCAAAACCACGCAATACATACATAGATGATTGAGGCTTTAGCGCACGATTTTATATGCCCCGCAAGGGATAGGGGCAACTATAGTCCAGCCACGACCAATAGTTATCAGACGCCACCTAGAACAAAAATCGTGGACAACATTCCCGGGTGTGAGAGCCTCAGTACTGAGTGAGCCACCAAGGCTGTGTGCACGTAGCATGAGCTCACAGCACCGCTGTTCAGCTTGTGACCACAGCATCGCCTAAAAATGTCAAAATATATATGTACATGCTATTATTTAGCGATGATAGTATTACAGAAGACTCCTGACTGTGATAAAACTGACCAGGATTTTGATAATAGCAGGATTGTGGTGATATTTAGCACTGTGGTCCATGGTGGGAGGAATAATGCTGATGAAGGGAGGGAGGTGGCATCATCTTCTGTGTGTGGCCACCTTTTATTGTCTGGACTTGCCATACCAGCATAGTGGTTCGCTGTGGTGAACACAAATGTAGATACTTATATATTTATAACGTGTGTATAGAGTGTAATAACAGCAATAGGAGTATGTTGGGAGCCGCCATTTTGGTGAGGGAGATGCGTCGTCTTCATGACATGTCATGTTGTATACTGTTGGCCACAATGGTTTTTGGCCACCATACCAACTTATTTGTACAAGTATGGTGAATAAAACATGTAAATACTTATATATATAATGTGTGTATATAGTCTAATAACACCACAAACAGTATTGTTGGAGGAGAAATCTTAGAGTGTCTGGCCTTGAAACAGTGAGGGTGGCAGCCACCAGCTGACTGTGTGTGTAGCTACATCTCTTATTGCCTGAGCTCACCATACAAGCTTAGATGTACAGTTATGGTGAACAAAACATGTAGATACTTATATATAATGTCTGTGTATAGTGAATAAAATAAAAAACAGTATGGTAGGAGGAGTATGTAGGCGAGTGAGGAGGGGAGGGAGGGAGTGGTGGTGAGTGGCTGGCTGGCTGGTGAGTGGTGGTCACTCTTCATTGCTTTTTGACTCACAATACCAACTTAGTGGTTTGTTATAGTGAACAAAACATGCAGATACTTATACATAACCTGTGTATATAGTGTAATAACAGCAAAACTATTTGTTTATTGTTTTATGAACATAATAATTGAATTACTAATATGCACACCATAATTTTGAGTACAGCGATGCTTCACACATTTTATTATATAAATATATCACAATGCACACTATTGAATATATTTCTGCAAAAAAAAAAATCAGAGACATTGAAATAATTAGGTAATAATATCTTTGTGGCATCTCTCGCCTGACAGCTGGGGCGGAGCAGACCTCGTCTGGCGACTGCTCTGTCAACGCCTCTTTTCTGGGGAGGGGGGGGGGAGCCTTGAGCTCCTCGGAGCTATCCAGGCTGAATGGATACATATGAATATCCATTCATATGTATAACTTTCTGGCATCAGTCAAGTTGCATGGAATTCTTGCCTACCGGGGACCACAAGCCAGAACCTGGGCCGCTCAAAGAGACACGAGGAGCAATGACCTATAGAAACCCCTTGTGGTTGGGAGCATTCTATGTCTGCCATCGACCAGGACAGGCACCCAGAAAGGTAGGTGCCCCAAAACAAACCCCTATTCTGGTGAAAATATTGCTACCGAAAGCAGAACGAGTGGACGGAACTCCCCAAACAAAAGTAGCAAACTAGCATGATGTCATCATGTCGCCGCCGTCTTCACACCCCCCCCAGCCCCAGACCCTCCGTGCCGGCAATCCAACTGGCAGTTCTTGGTTCATGGGTTTACTGGCCAGTTGGGTGCCTATGGCTCCACTTTTGTTTCAGTTCTGTTCAGTTTCAGTTCAGAACAGTCTCCCTGTTCTTCTCTTCGCTTGGGCAGGATTTGTGTTTTTCTCCTGTTTTGGTGGAGTCTCCCACTTGGCGCCCCGTAAGTGTACAAACAAACCACGTCTCGAGGGTTCAGCTCTTAGCAGTTTGTTTGGGAGACTTGGGCGCCGGTTCGCAGTATCCTGCCTGGGCTTATCTGAGCGAGTAAACAAGACTACGGGCCCTGGAAAACCCCACAGGAGCTCTGTGGTCCGATGGAGGTGACCTTTGAGTCCCCTCTCGCTTCCTGCAAGTTTGATGGTTGCTCTATCCCCTTGTCTCAGGGTGACACTCACCAGTTATGCCTCCGCCATGCTGCTTGTTGGGTTGGTGATGCCTTGGCCCGGAGTCTTGTGACGTTTGTTGTCTGTTCGTACTCCAATTTACCCACGCCGCTCATTCTGATGTGCCGGTACAGGCAGCAGCTGCATTGCATGCTAGGTATAGGTTGCTGCAACGTGCTAGGTTGGCTGCAGCCCCAGATGCCCTGAGACTGCCCCGTTTTGGTTATTGGGACCTGGACTTGGGGGTGGGGGTCGCTTCGGCTCTGGTTCCATCCGCCCCTCCTGGTCCTTCCCCTTTGGTTGTGCATTTGATTCCTCCCCCCTTGCTTCCGGCTCCGAAACGTCTGAATGTTTCGGGGTCGGGACGGTTTACTTGGTGTTGAGACTCTGGCGGTCTCGGGAGTTTTCTTCTGGGATGGCAGCGGAGGCCTTCAAGCCTGTTCTTCCAGCCGTACTGTACGGGTCTGACCAGTGGGCTCCCTTCCTTAGACTTTTACGGCTACCCCGGCTTTTTCTTGTGAGACCGGGGCTTTGGGAGGACGGCTCCGCCTCAGGTCATGCCATTGAGGTTCTCGGGGGTGGGGAGGGGTTGCCTGGAGGGCGTCAGCCCCGTTTGGCCCCGCCTCGGGTTTTTGTACTCCTCTAGCGGGGCTGGCAGTTCCTCAGGGGAGGTTTATTCCTTTCCCCCTCTGCCTTCCTGTTGGTTCGGGTCTACCCCTCCCCGGGTTCGGGTCCGTCGGTTCCGTCGTTCCTGGAAGTGCTTTGACCCCTTTCTTTACTTTTTAACGGTTCTGTCGCAATAATGTTCACTTCGTATTGGGTTCCCTGCATGTCCCTTGGTCAAGGGTGTCTTTGGGCCCATATGTGCCTCCGTAAGTTTCTCGAGGGTTCGCTACACGATTCGATACTTCCGATATTATTGGAACGTCTGTTGACTTCCGGTGAGGTTCCCTCTAGTCCTTTCTCGGACCCGTTGGTCCTCTTCTGTTCTCCTTGTTTTCTTTTGATTCTCTTTCGCCTTCTTTTGTATTCCCTTTGTCTCTCCTTCCTGTCTCGACGTTCTTCTTATTCGTTATATACTCCTTGCTGGTGGGTGTACGATATGTGTACATACGGCTGGTGTACGACCACGTCAATCGGAGGGCGGGTGGTGTGGTTCGTACCTTGGGCGCAAGGTACGGGGTGATCGTTTTGTTTTGGGTGGTGTGTGTTTTGGTGTTCCATGTCCTATCCCACGATTTTCTACGCTTTCTCGATCGTCTTCTCTCTCCAGTCATTGCCCCTTGATGCTGGGGGTGTTGTGGATTTTTATGTGGGAAATTCACCTCGATTCTTTTCCCTGATTTCGGGTGTGGGATGGCTCAGAGTGGCGCCACCTCCACCTCTGTCCTGCACCTCGGCTTCTGCTGGGCACGCATCTCTGGACGTACTCCACTAGTGATGCTCCTGGTATCTTACTCGCGCCTCCACTGTGTTGTGCCGTGGTCCTGTCTCCGCTCTGCAGGTGAGATTGTATAGTCTGGCAACACTGTCGGCTGGGCGCTGGTTTTTTATTTTGGTGGGGTGTGGGTATTGTGTGTTTTACTTGGCCACTTTGCGTGGGTCTTGCTGTGGCCTTCCTGGGTCAGTGTATCTTGTTCTTCGTTCTTCTGTGGGACGCAGCCTCGGTCTTCGGTGCCTTTTGTTTCGTCTTTAGGCACCTGAATCTTTTCTCGGTATTCTTTGTACTCTTTTCTCCCTGACAATTTTTGTCCTCACCTAGTTGTCCTCCCCTGGTGGTGCTTGTGGGGGTTGTGCTCTGGCTTTTTGGTCCCGCCTCTCAGCTGTTGTTGGACTGGTGTACTGGTTCCTGAGCCTTTTGGGCTCTTTCATCTCTCCCTTTGGCACTGTGTCTGGTGTCTGCCTCTGCCACAACACTGGCACTTGCCTTCCATCTGTTACTTGCTCTGACACTGACAGGGTTCTTTCTACTCTCCCTGTCGCTCATTTGGGTACTCAGTTTCTACCTGTGCTTCTTTGTTGTGCAAACAGCTTCTTTGTGTGCCACCTGTGTTTGCCAGTTTATCTTTATCTACCCTTTCAAATTCACTGAGAATTTTGTTGGTGGTGTTCTTGTCTCCCCTTCTGTCTTCGTGTTGTGTGTTGCATTCCCGCAGCCTGTCCTCGTCGCTTGCACTATTCGCTCTGGGGCTTGCCTCTCAGTTTTTCTGAACGGGTTACGGGCTCCATGCTGGTGCTGCGTACTCCAGGTTTAGTCTTTAGTAATGTGGTATACGAGGTGCTTGCACTGTCTGCGGGTGGGTGTTGCTTCCGTTCACCCACTCCTGCCCCTAATATTTCTTTTCGTTGGGACAGGTGGAGCTGGGTTTATGGTCCTGGCTCCTGTTTTTCTGTTCCTTTTGGGGCCTTTTTTTTTCATGCGGTACATGTCCTGGGTAGTTCTCCTCTTCTATACCTCGGTGACACTTGCGTCTTTCTTCCCTGCTGGAGCTGCTCCTGCGGGTTGCAGGGTTGCTGTTTCTTGCCTCACATTTTGGTTCTTGGTCCTCGTTTCCTTGTTGGCCTCTTCCTGTTACCTGGTCCTTTGCCGGCCTTGGTTCGGGGAGCTTCTTGCTCGGTGTCCGATCTTACGGGTTTTCCCATGGCTCCGCCTCTTTTTGCCGATCAGCCAATCGGAACAGCCCTGTACCTGGCTGGTTCGTTCTTCCCCTCGGGTCTTCGCGTCTCGGAGTTTTTTGTCTCGGGTTCTCATCAATTGTGTGGGCGCTGGTGGCTTGGTTGTAGTGTGCCACAACAATGAAGAATCTGTGTTCTTCGTCTCGGCAGCAGTGTGTAGTTCCTGGCGGTCCTTCTAGTTTTCCTATCACTACGTGGGTGTACAGTGGTCTCTGATAGGGTTGTCTATCCTTCCCTTCCCTTCCGGGTTGCTCCGGGACTGTTCATTGGTGCCGCGTCCTGTCGCCTCGTCTCGGGCGGCGCTGGCGGGACCGCTCCCACTTGCATTCGGTATTGCCATTCCTTCTGCTCCGTTCCACTAGCTGTCTGGTTTGCTTTTTCACCTCCGGCCTACTTGCGCTTCTGGTGCTGTCCTGGTCGTTGGTCCTGGGGGGGGTATTTTCTTCTCCTCGGTTGTCGTGGCCCCTTCGGTTCTGGTATGTTTTTCTGTTACTTTGGTCCTGATAGTAGGTTATTCGTTTGCTGCAGTCCCCTGCTTTTCAGGTGAGGTTTGAGTCTGCTGTTTTCCGGAGGGGCCCTTGGGTTGCGGCTTGGTTGGTCTGGTCGGGGTGCTTCATATGTTGTGTGTGGTTTTGTTTTTGGGTTGGCACGTAGTGTCCTACTCCCGGTTCCTTCCCTCTTTTTCCTTATCTTTAGTGAGGTAGCTCCTGGGAGTCGAAGAAACTTCCTCTTGAAAACCAGCATTGAATGTAATGAAACACCATTTTCTCAGTGAGTCCCGGAGGCTCTCCGGCATCCCTTCCTCCCTCCGGTTGGCAGTGTTTTTCGTGTATTTTGACAGTAAGCCTAAGAACTGCCAGTTGGATCGCCGGCATGGAGGATCTGGGGCTCCCCCTTCCTCCTCCCGGGGATAGGGGGAGAGTTTCACAGACGGCGGCGCGGCGGCGTGATGACGTCATACTAGTTTGCTACTTTTGTTTGGGGAGTTGTGTCCACTCGTTCGGCTTTTGGTAGCAATATTTTCACCAGAATAGGGGTTTGTTTTGGGGCACGTACCTTTCTGGGTGCCTGTCCTGGTCAATGGCAGACATAAAATGCTCCCAACCACAATGGGGGTTTGTATAGGCCATTGCTCCTCGTGCCTCTCTGAGGGGGCCAGGTTCTGGCTCATGATCCCTAGTAGGCAAGAATTCCATGCACCTTGACTGATGCCAGAAAGTTATACATATCCATTCAGCCTAGATAGCTCCGGGAAGCCTCCGGGACTCACCCAGAAAATGGCGTTTCATTACAGTACATTCAACGCTGGTTTTTTGCCAGACTTCCCCGCCCTATTGTGACCAAATTATGCCACCTACGATTTATTTTGTTATTTTTCCCATGATCAGGGAACACAAATAAACTTTTATAAGACAAAAGTTTTTTTTTTTTTTTTTTTTTTTTTTTTTTTTTTTTTTTGGCGCGCCTGTGGGTGTTGATGGCAAAAATACCCTTAGCGGTCTAAAGGTTAAAGGGCCTGAGTCACATTGATTTTTTTTCAGTAATATTCAGAAACAGCTGAGCCTTATGAAACTTTATGTACAAAATTTGACCTGTAAGATGAATCTCCAACTCACATTTCAGCATTGAAACCCAAAACGAAATGAAAAAGATAAAAATCCAAAAAATGGCAACTTTAACAATTCTATTATAGAATCTATTACTGATTTTTTAAGTACTGAATTTAACTAGTTGAAATATTCTAAAGTAATACAGTGTGTCCTTGCTTGAACGAGCTATATGAGGCGAGGCCGATTTGTTCCACCCTTCAGCCCCAGGCTATCTCTCCCCTCGATGTGAAAAGAACAGAGGTCCTATATCCACTATAAACAGCAAACAATCACAGAAAATCTATTTATTAAGTATTTATTATTTTGGACATGACACATTATCGAATATTCATTGGTGAACAATTCCATATCAAAATCATAACTATGTGACTATTATTTATGGCCGCAAATATGATTTAGGCCAGGATTTCAATAAGTCAACTGTATCAGTCTTGATATAAGTATTCAGAAAAAATCAATTTATTATGAATTCTTCATTTTCACTATGGCATTTGTTAGAGCAATCACTTAGTTTGGTATAACAATACTACATATATGAGTGTTATTTAATCCAATGAAGCGAAATCACATAATTTTCTCAACAAACTGATGAGAGGAGTGGGTTGTTAGTGGTCCGCCGGTGGTCCGAGGGTGGGGGTGGCCAGCCTCTAATGGTCAGGTAGAGGGGGTGTTGTAGGGGGTCAGCAATAGGGAAAGAACCAGAGTGGACTTGGTGCTGTCAGGGAAGTCAGTGTCAGGTGATGTCAGGCTTGACTCTCACAAGTCTCTGGGAGTAGAAGAACTCCCAGAACCCCATCAAGCAGGTATCAAGCAGGCAGGCCTCAGGCCAGACCAGGTCAGGCATACACTGTTAGTTTGAGTGTGTATGCCAACAATCCTAGCCTCACTGCAGGCTTTTAGTATCATGACATTGTTTCATATCAACAATTACATACTCAGATACATCCAGTAAATAATAAAATATAATAAATAAGTTTATTAATATGAATAAGGATTATACAAAGTAATGTACATAGAAGTACAGTATTAATGATTATAAATGTTGACTGGGTAGAGGCTAGCACTTCCCCATTCCACCCACTCCCACCCTCCCTTATAAAATCCCCTCACCACTGACTTCTCCATTTATTATGAATTCTTAATTTTGACTACAAATATGATAGAGCAATGTGTTACAAAGAAGCAAAATGGTAAAATTGTCTTTGCTAATTTGGTGAAAAGCAGCAGGTGAGTGAAACATTGAGACAGCAGCAGTGCCAGCCACATGTTGCCAGTCAGCTGATCACATAGGCCAGAGCAGCCTTGTGCTGGATACCTCTAATGCAACCTGCCTCTCCTGACAACCTCTACCACTGACACCACCAGCCTTCCCTGTCACCACTATCACTAGCTGCCTACCCTGACAACTTCTACCACTGACACTACATGCCTTCTATGACAACTTCCACCACTGACACTACATGCCTTCTATGACAACTTCCACCACTGACATTACCTGCCTTCCTGGACACCATTAACACTACCTGCCTACCCTGACAACTTCCACCACCACTGATATCACATGCCTCCTGACATCTCTGACTGCTGACACCACCTGCCTTTCTTGACAACTTCCACCACTGTCACCACCTGCTTTCCCTGACCACTGACACCACCTTTCAGTGCTTTAGTGTCACTAGTGCTTTAGTGAATTTGAGGATACGAATAGAAGAATAATACAAAGCTGATGATGGGTGCACATGGGCATCAAGTGCCAACAGAGCAAAATGTGTGACTCTCAACGATGCTAGGTGGCCTCAATGTGTAAAGATGGACTGAATGTATTAAATGTATATGTGTATGGCAGGTTTGGATGAGCATAATGTAGTTAGTGTAATAAAGTAGTAATGTGGTGTTATGGATGATTGGCTGGCATTTGGTGGTGCTGATTCTCTGTAATACAATGTATAGTGTACTGTAGTGCAGGAATTTGGTGAAATATATTATTCATGTTATAATATATACAATGTCCAATTATAGGAGCAGTATAGTATATAGAAACTAAGAGGTTGAATCTTCAGAAGTTGCTTATTGGACCTTTCTAGCATTTTTTTAAGTGAGGTTTATCCATGCTTCAGCTTATTATTTGCTTAAATTTTTGTGACTTTGTGTGAAAATTTACATTTTTTCATGTGTGAATACAGTAAGTTTAATATTTACCCACTAGCAGTCTGAAGACATTAATACCATAGTATATCATTTACAGTAGTTTATCATAATTTGTCTTGATTTTCAGAGTATGCTTGGTGTCCATGCATCAGCTCAGGCTATCATTCATTTTGGTAAAATTGCTCGTAAGCACAACCTTAGCAATGTGTGTCTGGAATCCCTCTCACGGATACACACAATTCCCTCCGTCCCAGTTGTGGATTGCTTCCAGAAGATCCGCCAACAAGTCAAATGTTATCACCAAATGGCAACAGCTACAGGAATGGGCAAAAATGAATTGCAGGGAGTAAGTAGATAATTTTATTTTATCATCACTGTATTGTTACTGTATTTGAAAAATTTTGGGATGAGGTATGCTTTGGATAAAATGTTGCATTATGCCAAGGTTCTGTGATGTAATGAGAGTTGTTAAATGTATGTGTGATTGAACAAGGTGAGTGCCATGCTTGTGGTGTCATGCCTTCCCAGTTCTCTTGTCATATGACATTTTGAAACTACTGACAGTTTTGGCATCCACACCTTCTCACTGTTCCAACCATCTACTACTTTTGTTTCCCAAAGAGAAATTTTCTAATTTGTTTTAGCAACTTTATTTCCTTAGCGTGTCTGTGACTGCCTATTTTTGAAGGTGCATGTTTCCAGAATTCTTCTTTGTCAATATTGTCGATTCCTGTTAATATTTTGAATGTAGTGATCATGTCACCTCTTTTTCTTCTATCTTTGGTATATTTCTTCTAT
>WNGS01167372.1:1854452-1861952 GCA_020271785.1 Procambarus virginalis | reverse complement strand
TAATTGGCATCGTCAGCAAACATTGAGAGAAATGAGTCTATACCCTCCGGTAGATCATTTACGTATATCAGAACAGGATAGGTCCAGTACAGAGCCCTGTGGACTCCACTTGTGACTTCATGCCAATCTGAGGCTCACCCCTCACTGTAACTCTCTGCTACCTATTTGTTGGTACTACCTATCACTGGAAACCCTTAAAAGTTACTCCTCCTGTCTCTCTAGCTTATAAAGCCTCTTAGGGGGTACTGTGTCAAAGGCTTCCCGACAATCCAGAAAATGGCAGTCCGCCCTGCCTTATCTTCTTGCTTAATCTTTGTCACCTGTCGTAGAATTCGATTAAGTCAGTGAAGGCAAGATTGACCCTCCCTGAACCCATGGTTGATTGGGTTTGTCACGAAGTCCTTCTCTCCAGATGGTGTTACTAGTTTTTTCTTCACGATCTTCCTCCATCACCTTGCATGGATACTATCCAGTTGCAGGCCATAACGGCCTGGGGCTGTAGTTCAGTGCCTACTTTGTATGCCACCCGTTTGATATGGGACCACATTAGCCCGTCTTCCATATTTCGTGGTAGGTCTCCCGTCTCGGTAACCTACTATACACTATGGGGTGTGGCAAGTTAAAGTGCCTCTGCACACTTTTCACGTCCCATGGTGAGATTCCGTTCTTGACCAACAGCCTTTCTCACATACCAGATCCAACATGTGTTCTCTTGACCTCATGTATGCGTAATATCGAATCCTTCCAAGGCCGCATGGTTTACTGTCCCCCTCTTCTAGCGCAGTGACCTCACTTTGTTATCTAATTGTGAAGGCCCTCCTGTAACCTCTTGTTGAGTTCCTCACACACTCTTTGGTCCATTTATAGTATAGCCTGGTCCGTTAGTTGTCATTACTTGTTCATTTCACTGTCGGTTCCTCCTGATGTGACTGTTGGAGAGTAGCTTGGTTCGAGTCTTGGCTTTGTTTGCTATATCATTTGTCATAACTTTTCTCTGACTGTCTCTTCTCACCCCCTGACTACTCATCTGGTTTCTCGGTATCTCTCTCTTCTTTCTGGTGTTCTTTTATTTTGGGAAGTTCCTCCACCCCCCCCTTTTGTTCAGTGTCCTTGCTTCCATGACATGCCCAATTAAATCATGGATTTTCTTTTGCTTGCTCGGATTTTTCCTTTTGGGGCGGGATTAAACTACAGTAGGTTTACTTTCCTCCTGGCCACTTTGGGGGGAGGTGGTTGACATCAGTCCATAATGTCTTAGGTACAGGCTTAGCTCTGAGGTCTGGTACCCATGGTATTGCCCTAGGAAACTTCTTATCTCATAATGTCTTTCTTTCGGTGATGCCATGCCTTTTGTTTTCTACTTCTTTTTTGGGGGGGAGATAAATCACTAGCTCTACCAGGTATCAAGATCAATAAACTGTGACACTCATTCCCAAGTGGTTCTCCTACTTAACTTCCCTGGATATTCCTACTCATTAGGGGTAATATCAGATCAAGCATTGCTGGTTCATCTTCGTCCTCCTCATTCTTGTCTGGTGCCTGACGTGTTGGCTTAGAAATTTTTGGTTGCTACGTCCAACAGCCTTATCGCTCTCCATGTACTCTGGTCCCCATGTGGGTCTCTTTTCTTTCTCAATCTATATTCCTGTGTTGAAGTTTCCCATTGATAGATGCGTCCAGATCCATTCTGCTACCGAACATAAGCTGCTCTCTCTATTATGGTAATGGTGGCATGTTGTAGGCTATCATATTCCTGCCTGGGTCATCTGTCATTTGGTGGTGTGAATATATGACTACAATTAATATTGTTTGTCCTCCAGTGTTGTATTGTAATCTGTTATGGATAGTTCACTGAAACCTTCAAGCCCTGAACACCAATCCTCACATCCCAGCCTTTTCTTACAGCAGGCTACACCACCCCAACCAGTCTTCCTTTCCCTCTCTTTCCTCAGCAAACATAATAGTCATGAGGAAATACTGCAAGTGTGTGTGTGTGTGTGTGTGGACTCACCCTATATATGTGGTACTTGCTGGGGGTTGGAGCTTCGGGCTCATTTTTTTGGACTCCCAACCCTACTCACCGTCAATCACATGAACTGTACAGATTGCCTGAGCCCTTCTGGAGCTCTGGCGTCATATCTACATGTGAAAATGTGTATGGGAGTCCAGCCGCCCACATCCCATGCATTCCATTTACTAACTACTCTGACACTGAAAAGTCTTTTCTAATGTCCCTACTGTGGCCATCTGTGGGTAACTCAGCTTCCACCTTGTGTCCCCTTGTATCCGGTCCCTCCAGTGTTGAATAGTTTCCTTGTTTTACCCGGTCGATTCCCCCGAGGAGTTTGTAGCTCGTGATCATGTCCCCCTTACTCTTCTGTCTTCCAGTGTCGTAAGGTGCATTTCCGCAACCTTTCCTCATAACTCATGCCTCTTAGTTCTGGGACTAGTCGCGTATCACTACCTTTGGACTTTTTCCAGCTGCTCTTGTGCTTGACAAGGTACGGCTCCATGCTGGGGCCGCATACTCCAGGATTGGTCTTACATATGTGGACGTACAAAGGTTCTGAATGATTCCTTACACAGGTTCCTGAACGCCGTTCAGGAAGGCGGCGTTAATGTGGTGGTGTGGTGTGTTGTGTGTGTGTGGAGTGTGTGTTGTGGTGATGTGTGGGTGTGTGTGTGTGTGATGTGTGTGTGTGTTGTGTGTCGTGTGTTGTGTCGTCGACTACGTTGGCTTCCGGGGAGTGAGCATGTGCTCTTTGGTCTCCGGTCCCGTCAACAACTGGTGAATGTGTGGGGTTGTGGCATAGTAACCACGTATTATTAGGATAGGAATTAACTAGCTTAGCGCTTTCGACCGTCTCAGTTGATCGTGAACATATATGTGAGTAGAGTTAGGAGGAGCAAGGTGGTTCTTCCCTGGTGGGTTGTCAACTGTTGTCTTTGAGAGATGAGTGATCCGACCTGGTCCGAGCCGTGTTTCCATGTGTGGCTTAAATTTTAAGTTATTCCTACACAAGCCTAGCAATTAAGCATCTTTTATTCAGAGGCAGCTTGGCAAGTGTGAAGAGTTGAAAGGTGCTTGGAACCACCTTTCCTTAACTTATTTCACAAATGTGATACTCACCACCTCCAGAAAGCTGGGACTTTGTTTTGAGTTGAATTCAGTCCTCTAAGTGGTTGATGCAATACGACCTCACCACACCGCTGCTATGTGGAATGTCCGACTGGTGCCGCCCTCACGGGCAGCATCATGATAATTGATGACGAGACAGTGTAAGTTCGTCAGTGATAGTTCTCTGAGCAGGAATTAGAAGTCAAGTTGTCACTAACACGTATCCAGGGAGAGGTTTAACACTTTCATAGTTGTTGACTTTAGGAGTGAGTCGTATTCCATTAATTTCGGCTTGTCGAGGGAAGGTGCACACTTGAGGAAATAGGTAAGTCTGGGCAAAGCCAGGCAACTTGTGAGAAGGTACAAAGTATCGTGAGCATCTATATATGTATAAAGTTGTGAGGTATCACCTCTTGTGCAAGTGTAGGGACCCATAGCCTTGGAGGAGAAAATAAGGAGTATTCAGAGAAGACCTTGTGGATTCTCACTGAGCACTTTAATATTTTTTTATCCTTCCACCTCCATTCTTCTGTATATGTACTTATATATATATATATATATATATATATATATATATATATATATATATATATATATATATAAAATATATATATATATATATATATATATAGAGGTGGTACCCTATATATATATATATATATATATATATATATATATATATATATATATATATATATATATACCTCTGGCTGGAAGAAGGGGGACCCATAGCCTCGGAGGAAACCACGCATAACGCATTAGAGGGAATGTTTAGATCCCCTCCAATACAGTTTCTGTGTGCTTATATATATATATATATATATATATATATATATATATATATATATATATATATATTGGAAAAGTTGGTCGAGGGTGCGAATTGGCAAGAGTGTTCCACTGACCAGTTCCATCCGCAAATTTGGGATCACGAATCCCAATGGAGTTCCTTAAGTATTCTAGTAGTATTTCATTCACTAATTCACTTGTAGCACAGGTAGGATTTCCTTCACCAGGTTGTCAGATGCCGCTGAAGAGGACAGGAACGCTGGAACGGCAAATTTGCGTTGCTGTGCGAACCCGAGGCCCCCGCGTCTGACAGGAAGGGAGGCCTGTTTCCACTGTGAGTCGCTGAGAGAATGGTTGAGGACTTTTTCTAAATTTGATTTCAGCAAGCTGTCGTACTCTTCTAATTTAATATTATTGAAAGATGGCGAACATCTAAGAAAGTAGGTCAGCCTGGGAAGGGACATGCAACTGGTGATGAGGTAAAGTTCATCATGAGCATCAATGTCTTCAATCCTCTCATCCATCCTCATCAGGTCAGCAGTCTTCTTACCCAAGACCTCGTCGATGGCCTTCCCTCCAAGAGGAGCACCAAGGAGTGTGCTGTCCTCAGGGTTGGTTGTATGAATATCAGGCAAAACATCCATTATTCGCTCTATTATGTGCTGGTTGGTGGAGGTTATTTCGCACTTGGAAGAGTTCAGGGTGAGGCCTAGACTTGCTCCTTGCTCCTGAATTATTCTTATGTCATCCAGGAGAGAGTCTGGGGAGCCGGCTAGAGTACCATCGTCCAAAAACCAAATGTTGAGCTCACTGGACAGGTTATCGGTGACTTCCTTGATGACTAGGCAGATAAAAGGGGGTCACCCTATTGGACACCTTCTTGTGATTCAATTTCATTTTCCCGAATAAAAGAGTTAGGTTCTAGACATGAGTTTACAAGCGGGTAGACGGAAAGAAAATAGCGATGAACCGTACTGAGTACTTCATCCCTTCTTATCAGATTGAAAGCATTTTATATCCAGTTTTATCAGGGCTTTTTCATCTGTAATGTTTGCATTGTAGGCCCTAACTGCATGAGCCGCTGCTTCACACCCTTATATATATATATATATATATATATATATATATATATATATATATATATATATATATATATATATATATATATAATATAATATAATATATATCCGCTAGCCGCTTGGATATGTCTTGGGTATGTCTCAATGTCGTGCTTTGTGAGGAAAATACACAGCTGCTTCACTGGTATCCTGCACAACGACTATTTTGTATTTTCTTATTTTATTTTAGGAAATCTTCCACTTGGAACATTCCATCTTCCAACACTGTGAGGAAATGTTATTATTGTTCCAGCTGACATAATAAGGAAATTTAAGAGATATGAGGTTATGAGAGTTATAATTCTTCTCATGAACAATAGAAGGCTGATAGAGGATTAGAAGAGACCACCACACCTCGAGCGGCAGGCATGTGGTGGTGCTTGAGGGGTGGTGGGGGATGGGGCGCAGGCACGGGGTTAGCGGGACGGGCCAGGCGGGTGACGGACGGGCGGTTGGCGGGAAAGGGCGGGCGGCGGGCTTTCGGAAAGCGTCGGGGCGGGCCGCACCGGTTATCACCTCATGTGTCGTCATTCTTGTCAGTTGAGACGGCCTGTAAACTGTCCTTTATGAGAACACCGCGTCACAAACATGTCCGGATAAACAAAGCGTCCGGTAAAGCCTTGAACTATTTCCCTCTCTGCTCCGGCCAGCACATCTGCCACACACAGGTTTGATTGCTAAGTTTGAGTAAATAATCTCTGAGGTTTTAAGAGCACTGAGAGTGAAAGGAAGTATATAATATAATTCGGCATTAATTATTATACACACACACGTTGATAGGTAGAACGACAGTAAATATTAAACACCAGCGAAGCACTATACATTCAACAATTTGAACCAATTGTTAACAATCAGGTCACACTCTGCCATCCTTAAGACCAAGAAAATGTCCAGTACACACTGCCTCAGCCAATATAAGAACATAGAAGTTTGGGAACTGCAGATGGCCCCTCACCACCTTCTCTATCCCTCACCATCTTTCTTACCTTTCACCATCTTCTCCACCCTTCTCCACTTTCCCTTCATCACTGTAATCTTAGTGTGGATAGAGTCTTTTATATGGCGACATTGGAAATTAGTATAATTTGTCATTTCATGCAAAGGAGGTAAGGAGGTCGATCCCAACCCATCTATGACCATCCCCGGACAAAGACCAGTCATCCTGCAAAGTTTCGTGAGGCTAACCCCAAGCGTCTGGCCCCCATCCTCGAACAAACAAACATATAGACAGATTATCTCTATAAATATATATACATATATATATATATATATATATATATATATATATATATATATATATATATATATATACATATGTATATATATATATATACATATGTATATATATATATATATATATATATATATATATATATATATATATATATATATATATATAAGTATACTTTGGTTTCCCATTAGACAAGGGGAGTCCTGGGTCCCATATCAGTTATAATAATAAAAATGGAAGATATTATTTGTCATTAGCTTTCTCTTCCTTGTTTTCACTTTTATATTTTTTGGACCAAATCATTTTAGATTAAGAGGTTAAGTGAGATTTAGTATAAGGTTTAAAAGTGACTCGGGGAATAAGTTGTGGTATAAGATTTAGGAGGTGGGACTGCCAGCCACCAGCCAGCCAGTGCTCACACTGTCTCCTTAACACCTACTCCTCTGCAAGCAGCGTGGCAGAGTAGCGCCTACAGCGGAAGCTATACACACAGCGAGTGTCTACAGGGGGGCATACATGACTCAAGAGACTGTTCCTTTACTTGACTTAATACCGTTGTTAACATGTTGATAGTGGACACCGTGACCAGCAGGAGGAAGGCGGTCTCCACCAGCGAGCACTTGGTCACCGGCAAGCAGCTGTAGATAGAGCGGCCCAGCGGGATGAGAATGGCTGCCCGGCCGCAGTCCACCAGAGCCTGGTGGAACAACAGCCCCTGCGACCACCTGTGAAACAGAGCGAGAGACAGACATTAGTGGGAATCATGTACAATACATGAACACTGGTGCTCTACGAACGAAGTAATAATAATAATAATAGCTAGTGAGTGAAATAGTCCTCGCTTGCTGCCCTTGGAGAGCAAGTCCACTATCACGACTCAGTGACACCCACATCATGGGTGTTACAGGGCGTCAGTATGATACACTGCATTTACACATCGCACAAATAAATAAGTTTTCTAAATCATCACTCGCCATTCGCGTAGTAAGGACTCCAATAGGAAAAACTGATGTTAACATCATTAATCATATCGATGATGAATTCTGGGTTCATGAACACAGAGGCGGGCAGGGCTCGCCCTGGCATCACTCGGGACCAAACAGTAACAAGATTCCTTAAGACATAACTAGAGCAGATTAAGAAGCATGAGAGAATGAACCGTGTTATTAAGTTAAGATATAAATATGCTCTTGACAGGTGAGGTAAATAGGGCAGGGGAGCCACAGAGGTCCCCCCCCCCCACC
>WNGS01167372.1:1833965-1853452 GCA_020271785.1 Procambarus virginalis | reverse complement strand
GTATTAAGGAGGGTCTATAAAGTAGATATGCAGCTGGTGCCTTATCGCATTTTTTAGTGCCACCTAGAGGGCCAAATTTCACACATAATATTGAGTAATTTCACATTATTTTGCTGTATTTTATTATATATCATATAAATGCATTTCCCAATGCCATTATTTCTTATGTCCCTTTGTATGAGAAGCTGTCAACCATTTTTTTTTCACCTTTGCTTTTCAGCTGATTTTGTTGTGCCTTCTACATCTTGGAGAATGCATACCTGTCACTAAGGATGTGAAGTTGGAACTAAATTAATCTACATGTGAATCAGCCACAGGTAGCAGAACTTAAAGATTTTCTCTGTTTATTATGCAAGTTACTTACAGATTTCAAACTATATTCTCTTTGTCTCTTTAGGTTGTTTTGCTGAATGGGGACCAGACGAGGGCCTTATCATGTATAGATGGGCAATAAAATTACTTAAATATACATGTTTGTTATTCCAAACCCATCATCCCTATCCCTATATATTTGTTTTTGTATGGTGGAATTTTTTGTTGAATTAATTTCAACACATATTGAACTACAACTTTCACATATTCGAGTACAAATGCCAAGCAATGTTTATTAAAACTTTAAAGGAAATCCATAATATTGTTGTTGTTGTTGTTGATTTAGGGGTGACGACGATCATAGGATCGGATGTGTCCCAGCGTACCCATATAGGGTTAATCACAAAACCGAATGACAGGCAGATAATTGGGGAGCCCCAGAAGTCCCTCAGGGTGACGAGCACCAACCCACCCCACACAGAGAACACTGGGTAGCAAAACCAAATACTTAGTCCTCAACTAAAATGCAAAAGTCATCCAGTGCCCCCCCAACAGAGCAGAAGCCAGCCGCCCCCCACAGCTGAAGGCACATCAGGAGTCCACCAAGATCCACCAATTCCCGGCATCTCTCTGCAAAGCCGGCACTGGACATTGTCACATCCGAATCGAAGCACATCTGACATCCTCGCCCGAGTCGAAGCATATCCGACATCCTTGCCCGAAGAACCAGCCAGAAAACGTTCAAAATCTATCAACGATCCTGTGACCCAAGGCAATATGTGCACCAGGCATCGTACAAACCGGACCGTTGAATAGGGATGCTAAACAGCAGTATCAAATCCAAAATCACAAAAACAGAACATGATCTGATGACTCCTAGGTGGAAGAGTTTTCCAGACGTCTGCTCTTCGTCAAGGTTGAACTAGGAGTCCGAAATCCAGAATGTAGAACGATCATATTCAATGTCGTGAACTTCATCTTCAATTTTCTCTTGAGCCACAGAAAATAATATGGTATATAAAGTAGATAAGTTCCAGCTGATAAGTTAATAGTTACTAGCAGTCCTTTTCAATCAGTGCCTTTAGCTCAAGGAAGCCATTAAATGTTTGTATACCTACCAGTCTATGATTACGATTGCTGGTCTGGTTAACAAGGCTGTTCAATGCGGCTGTTTGCAGCCTGACATATGAGTCACAGCCTGGTTGATCAGATATCCTTTGAAGGTGATTATCAAGTTCTCTTTTGAACACTAAAAGAGGTCAGCCAGCAAAGAAATAGAAATATTTTTATGTAAAAGAAAGATTGTTACTTATTGGAGTACTCACCTTGCCTTCAGGACGTACCAAGCAGGTGAGCAGCTGTGGTATCCATGGAAGCCACTGTATGGCTGGCACTCCTACACAATACCGGTCCACAGCTTCACTCAAGCTTCCTGCATCATCATCGTAACTCAGCAGCCATAGTACCTAATGTAATATGAATGTAATTTTTTTAATAGGGAAGATAAATTACTACATTTATTAACACTTTCTGTTCCACCATGCAGTCTCACCCTTTGATACAATTTTTTTTTTAAACTCTCCATACCACTGTTATCACTAAATTTATGAATTTTTCTAGGCCACAATATTAATTGGAAACTCCATTTCACGGATTTAAAGCAGTGCTCCAATTGGCAATTGTTTGGTAGTGAGACTTTGTGTTAAAAGCCCAAAGGTCCATAAAACTATCATAATCCATCCCACTCAGTAATTCTTGCAGAAAATTTTAGTTCCCTCTGGAAAACTTCAACTTTTGTTTCAACAATGTTTCTTATGCTGGCAGGAGGTCAAGACATGCTAATATATTGTCCACATGAGGTGAGATCTAGCTCTTTGGGTCATGCTTGATAGCTAACTGTAAACTATTGTTAAATTTCATGGTATTCAATTTCTTCATCATGTTACCTATTTAATTTGTGGATGGAGCTGACTTCAACTACTTCTTACACTGCATTTTACTTGTTTGCCATCTTCATCGTGTACATGTATTTTTTCATATATCTCAAGCTCATTTGATTTTCCAACCCTCGCCTATCTATAGTCCTGCACATGATTTGCCCTATCAGCTATACTACGTAATGGAGTAATAAAACTAAATGGTTGCTGGCTCTTAAAGGCAACTCATTATGTATTTTCTTAATGTTAGTCTCACTTTGCATAAACACTAGATCTGACATTGCTGATGGATCTATTCTTCATGTAGATTTTATAATATATGGTCTCAAGCAGAATTTCTTTGTCATGTACACCAGTTTTGCTCTCCAAATGTCATCACTAACCTACTGCATTAGGATCTTAGCCATCATTCGAGGAAAACACATTTTTCATTATATTCAGGTAATTTCTTTTCTTTGTGTCATATTCCTACCTGATCATTCTGATATTTAGAGATAATACATATCTACTTAACACTTTGACGCACCGTGCGCGGGACCTCCCCACTACCCCAGGATGCACTGAGCGTTCCGTGGGAGCGCAAGGGAGAGCGCGGTAAATTCTGAAAAGTGTATAATCTTTTCCACTTTGTCAGCTTAATTCTCGTCCTAAGATATTCAATTTGGTATCAATGTGTTCGCAATAGAATTGTCTACAGGACTAAATGCATATAAACTCCAAAAGCCCGGCTTACCATCCGTAACTAACAGAGAAAGTGAGAGAAAGTTACCCGGGAGCGCGCAAGAGTGATAAAATGTTTACACTCTTTTCAGTTTTGTCAACTCAATTCTCGTCCTAGGTCTTTCATTTTGGTATCAATGTGTTCGCAGTAGAATTCCCAACAGGCCTATATGCATATAATATAAAAAACAGCAGCGATCTCCATCCGCCGACATGATGAAAACAGGTCGCGGTTACAAGAAAGAGAGCGCTGCGCCACCCCAAGGCGCTTCTCATTCTGAAAAGTATATATTCTTTTGAACTTTGTCATCTCAATTCTCATCCTAGGTTTTTCAATTTGGTATCAATGTGTTCGCAATTGAATTCTCTACAGGACTAAATGCATATAAACTCCAAAAGCCCGGCTTACCATCCGCAACTAACAGAGAAAGTGAGAGAAAGTTACCCGGGAGTGCACAAGAGCAATAAAATGTGTACACTCTTCACTTTGGACATCTCAATTCTCGTCTTAAGTCTTTCATTTTGGTATCATTGTGTTCGCAATAGAATTCCCTACAGGAGCATGCAAATATAAAGCCCAAAAGCCCAGCGTACCATCCACAACAAGCATGGAAAGTGGCAGAGTTACCCGCCTTGAGCGCTAATAAAGACCAATAAAATGGGTAATCTGTTTTCAACTTTTTTACCTCAATTCTGGTCCTAGGACTTTCATTTGGGTATCAATGTATTCGCAATGAAATTCCCTACAAGTGTATATGCATAGAATGTCCAAAACCACAGCAAGACCGTCCCGAAAATGCCACTAAAGTTGCCGCACGGAGGACTCAATGCTGAGTCCTCGGTGGACTTGCCCCTGTTTTACTGAGGACTCAATGCTGAGTCCTCGGTACGCGAAAGTGTTAATACTTTAATACATACCTACAAAATACATATCTTGTAAGGTAGTTATCTCTGATAAAGAACACTGTATATACACTGTACTGTATATCCAAAAATCCCAGTGTTGAATGCACCAAAACGCCTCTTTCTGTGGAGAGCGTCATCGGCTCCCAGGAGCTATACCGGGTTGATGTGTATATATATTAGACTGTGGCAACAGTCAATTGAAGGAGTTCTAAGCCTACCGGGGACCAGACCCAGAACCTGGCCCCCCTCAAGAGAGGCACGAGGAGCAATGACCTAAAGACACCCTCGTGTAATTGGAAATAGTGTTTGTCTGCAATCTACCAGGTCAGTCACCCAGAAAGGTAGGAATTTCAAAACAAACTACTGCTGGTCAAAAATTTCAAACCGAAAGCCGAAATAGCAAACAGAACTCCCCAATCAAAAACCAGGAAACAAACATTATGTCTCCACAAACCGCCGCACATCCGTCTGTGTAACCACCCCCCCTCACCGGGAGGGGAACGGGGCGATCCCAGACCTCCACGCCGGCAACTCTCCTCAGTTCAAAGGCTGTTGTGATGGCAAACGGTTGATCGACTCTGGCTCCACTCTGTGCAGTCCTGCTTAGCGGTGTTGTTGCTCTGTATTGGTGGTGTGTGAGCCAAGAGTAACACAGGAGTACTGGGGCTGCATGCATCTAGAGCTACCTTCCCTAGGTGTCCCGTAAGTACTGCCTTTGCGGCTTCAGCGTTATCTTCCCTGAGCTGTTCAGGAGAAGCTACCTCCCTGTGGTTCTGTCGCTGCTCTGTGATTGCCCGCCCTTGGGGTTCAGCTGGGGCGGTTCTTACCCGTTTTTCCTTGGGTAGGAGGTAGTTTCGTCGCTGGCTGGGGCGCGAGGTACTGGGCAGCTGTCTGATATATGCATAGCGACCAGTTCTGTTCACCTGGAGACGTTGAACTTTTGCGCGATTTTTCTTTTGTATTTGTTTTTATTTGCCCGGTGTGGCGATAGGACCACTCGTAGGTTTTTGGTGGCCCTCCACTCGGTCCCCGTGCTTGCACACGTCACAGGGGTTCAGCATTTAGTTTGTTTGCTTGGTATCTCTGGGATAACCGGTTAGCAGTACCTCGCCTGGGCTTCCCTTAGCAGTCAGCCTAAGGGCCCTGGAAACCCCCATTGGGGCTCAGTGATCCTATGGAGGAGACCTCTGAGTTCCACCTCGCCTTGTACGAGTTTGAAGGTAGCTCTGTCCACCCTTGTGTCTTAGGGTGACACTCACCATCTGCCTCCACTTTGCTGCCTGTTGGGGTCAGTGACACCTATGACCCGGAGTCCTGCGAGTGGTGTTCTTTGCTTGTGCTCCATTCACACAGTCCTCTGAGACTGATAATTGGGTTTATCTTGAGATTATCTTGAGATGATTTCGGGGCTTTAGTGTCCCCGCGGCCCGGTCCTTGACCAGGCCTCCACCCCCAGGAAGCAGCCCGTGACAGCTGACTAACACCCAGGTACCTATTTTTCTGCTAGGTAACAGGGGCATAGGGTGAAAGAAACTCTGCCCATTGTTTCTCGCCGGCGCCCGGGATCGAAAACGGGACCACAGGATCACAAGTCCAGTGTGCTGTCCGCTCGGCTGACCGGCTCCCAGCCGGTCGGTCGAGCTGCCTATGTGCAGGCAGCTTTAGCGTTGCATGCGAGGTTTAGGTCACAGCAACGTGCGAGGTTGGTTGCCTTTCGGATACCCCGCAGCTGCCCCGCTGAATTATACTGGTACTGTAGTGAGACTCGGGCAGCTTCAGGGATTGCCCCTTCCGGATCGGCAGTGGAGGCATTCGAGCCTGTTCCTCCTGCTGGAGCTTTTGGGGTCATGCCAGCGGGCCCCCTTCATCCCCGCTTTTCCAGTGGACTCTGCTTTCTCTCCAGAGGAAGAGGGTTTGGAGGACGGCTCGGCCCCCGGGTTCTGATGTGGAAGATTCTGGGGCTGGCGAGGAGTTAACTTGAGGAGGCCTGGGTCCCACTTGTCCCTGCTTAGGTGTTTGGTACCCTCGGCATGGGGCTTGTTCTTACAGGGGGAGGGGTTTTCCTATTCCCTTCCCTGTACGATTTTATTATCAGTTCAACTCCTCCTCGGGTTCGGTTCTAAGTTCCTTTGAGTTCTTCGGTTCCCTCCTTCCGGAGGTTTTTTGGCTTCCCGCATCCCACTGAGGAAGGTGTGGGAGGCCCTTGCGGCTTACCTACTGCGAGACCTGGATTATACCTCGACAATGAAGCCTTCTTCTCTTGAGTTTGGCTCTTTTTTTTTCCTTTTTGGGTGCGTTACAAGGTGCCGGAGTCTTCCTGGCTGGCAGACTTCCTTTTCTTTCATTAGGGGCTTGGCATTCGTTCTGTCGGACCGCGCACTTGAATAGCGGGAGTTGACTGCGGTCGTTCAGGTTTACCTGGGGAGTGAGTTGGAGCACCTCAAAGCGTGCTTGTTCGTCCCCGTACTTCCTCGTGATGTCGGTCAGGTGCAGCTTCACATGCAGGTTCCCCCTCTTTCGGTGTCCATGGTGGCTGAGGATTTGTGCGCCCGTGGGCAGTTGGCTTCAGTCTTGCATTTCTTTTCTCTGCTGGAGCTGTCTTCAGACTGGCTCGGCTATGATGTGCAGGCACTGGGATCTGGGCCGGTGTTCGGTATGTTTGCTTCGGTGGCTTGGGCGTTGGCTGCCTTGTTGAAGTTGTTTGTGCCGATTCTGAGGGAGGCAGTATCTCTGTTCTTTGCTTCTCGCCTCGCGTGCTGACAGGTGGTGCTCGTCCACTCTTTGGAATCAGCTTGGGCCCTAGCTCTTAGATTGTTGTCCCTTTTTCTGTCCTTTGCTGTTTGCAGAGTCTGCAGTGGTGCATTTTCTGCAAGCGGCTTCGTCCAGTTGCCGGCCTATGTCGGACTTGTTGGTTCTCTGGGAAGGGGGGGGGGGCCATGGTGGTCCTGCCCGGAAGAGTCGTGCCAGGTCTTGGGGTTCCTTCGGTTGTCGTAAGCCAGTAGTGTCAGATTCGGGACTGGCACCTCCTGTGGATCCGTCGGCGCAGTGATCGCTCTGAGAGTTGGTCTGGCTCTCGTAGGGGTCTTTGGCCGTTTTGTGGGTTGCCCTGTTGACAGGGCGATGGGGGGAGGCTCGCGCTGTTTGCTCTTCCCTGGTCCCACGAGTCGTGGGCATTTCGGGTTACTTCCTCAGATCTGTGGTGGTGTTGGGTCACTCGTCCTCCTTCCAGGAAATAGGGGCTGGCAGGGCAGGACTCTTCTCTTGTGCTCTGTCGGGTCATCCTGGAGTGGGTTCTCTTGGGTGTGGTCGATATGAAAACGTCCCTCAGGTAGGTTTCTGCCTGTTTTCAGTTCTGAAACGGGACTGTGCGGATCTGCGATTCATACTGGACTTGTCTCGTCTGAATCCCTGGGTCTTTTGCCCCTCCTTTCGAATGACCAGGCTGTCTCACGTCCGGCTGCTTTTGGCGCCGAGTGCCTGAATGGTGTCTCTCGACCTCCGGGACGCGTACAGTGGTACCTCGGAATACGAGTGTCCCTGTATACGAGTTTTTCGGAATACGAGCAGGATTTCCTCGGAAAATGTGTCTCGGAAGGCGAGGGTTACCTCGGGACACGAGTTTGTTGATACGCGTACAGGCTGACCTAGCGCGTGGTGGCTGGGCGATCGTCGCCCCTCCGCCCGTCCGCCCCTCAGTTTACCATTGTCTCGCGCTCAGTGACTACCTCTCATCAATTCTTCTCGTGGATTTTCAGTGTATTGTTGGATTTTTGGTGATTTGACTATACAATTTGTTATTATATATCTCACCATGAGTCCCAAGAAAGCCAGTGGTAAGGATAAAGGCCAGAAAGCCCATGTGAGGATGACAATAGAGGAGAAACAAGAGATAATTCGGAAGCATGAGAACGGTACACGTGTTATTGAACTTTGTAGGCAGTACAACAAAGCCACATCAACAATATGCACTATACTTAAGAAGAAAAATGAGATTATGAGTGCTAAAGTGGCAAAAGGAGTAAGAACAATAATGAAACAAAGACCACAAATACTTGAAGAAGTGGAAAAGTTGTTATTAATTTGGATACATCACCATCTTCCATACGCCTACAGCATTCATCAGCAAGGTAAGTAATAACTTGAACATAGTTTTGTAGGTTTATTTAGATGAATTAGGTATAAAAATTTAGTTTGATATGGGGTTTCTGGGGTAGTCAGGAACGGATTAATTCATTTCCCATTATTTCTTATGGGGAAATTCGCTTCAGAATACGAGGCGTCTCCAGGAACCAATTAAACTCTTAAACCGAGGTACCACTGTATTGGCATATCGCGATTCTTCTGGGGTTCAGGGACTGGCTCGGTTTAGTCGTGAAGTGACAAGTTTATTGTTTTCGTTGCTTTCCAGTTGGTTTGAATCTGGCACCTCGCGTGTTCACATGCCTTACCTGGGTCGTGATGACCCGTTTGCATCTGTTAGAGGTTTCGGTTCTGGCTTAACTCGACAACTGGCTGGTGTGGGCTCCCAGCCAGTTAGCATGTCTGCTCGCCAGGGATTTAGTTCTTTCCCAGCTCGCCGGGTTCGAATTCTTTGGTGAACTGGAGGAAGTCCCTTTTGGTTCCCTCTCAGGTTCGGACTTGGCTGGGTCTTGTGTGCGACTCTCGGACCGCTTCCTTGTCTCTCCCTCCTGCGACGCAGTTGCGGCTGCGGTCCCGCCTACGACTGTTTTTGGAGGGCACCCGGTCACATGTCGGTTGTTAGAGCAGCTGTGCGGGACCCTGAACTTCGCCATGCTGGTCTACCCGTTGGGTCAGATCTGGCTTTTGTGCATGTTCTGGTTTCTTCAGGGTCGTCCATTCTGCCGCTCTCGCAATCGCTGGGATTGGATCAAGGGAGCCTTGCGTCGGCTGCTGCTTTGCCAGCTTCCTCTGCGGGTTACCTGCTTGATGGGGTTCTGGAGTTCTTCTACTCCCCAAGCCCGGCCCGAGGCCAGGCTCGACTTGTGAGAGCTTGGTCCACCAGGCTGTTGCTTGGAGCAGCCCGCAGGGTCACATACCCACCACAGCCTGGCTGGTCCGGAACTTCTCTTAGAAAACAGTCCAGTTTTCTCTTGAAGATGTCCACGGTTGTTCCGGCAATATTTCATATAGTCGCTGGGAGGACGTTGAACAACCGTGGACCTCTGATGTTTATACAATGCTCTCTGATTGTGTCTATGGTACCTCTGCTCTTCACTGGTTCAATCTTGCATTTTCTTCCATATTGTTCACTCCAGTACGTTTTACAGGGTGTGTGGCACCTCCACCTCCACACCTCCATATCTCCACTTACGGGGTTGTGTGGCATCTCCACCTCCACACCTCCATACCTCCACTTACGGGGTTGTGTGGCACCTCCCCGAGCCCTCGCTCGATGGTCCCACGGATGCCTCGTTTCTCGGCTGGGGTTGTGTGACAAGTGCTCACCAGGCTGGCCAGGGTCGGTAGGGTCTGTCCTTCCGTCGAGCTCACAGCACGGCGGGGAAGTTTGCGGCAGTGTGGCATTCGCTTCAGAAGATTCGTGTCGCTTAAAGAGCAACAATCCGGCTCCATTTGGACTGCTCCCCGGTGGTTCATTGCCTGAATCGCGGGGTGTGTGTGTGTATTCACCTAGTTGTGTTTGCGGGGGTTGAGCTTTGCTCTTTCGGCCCGCCTCTCAACTGTCAACCAACTGTTTACTATTATTTTTCCCACACCACACACACACACCCCAGGAAGCAGCCCGTGACAGCTGACTAACTCCCAGGTACCTGGTTGATACCTGGTTGATTTACCTGGACCTATTTACTACTAGGTAACAGGGGCATTCAGGGTGAAAGAAACTTTGCCCATTTGCTTCTACCTGGTGAGGGAATCGAACCCGCGCCACAGAATTACGAGTCCTGCGTGCTATCCACCAGGTTACCAGGCCCCCTGTGTATTCACCTAGTTGTGTTTGTGGGGGTTGAGCTTTGCTCTTTCGGCCCGCCTCTCAACTGCCAATCAACTGTTTACTAACTACTTTTTTTTTCCACACCACACACACACACCCCAGGAAGCAGCCCGTGACAGCTGACTAATTCCCAGGTACCTATTTACTGCTAGGTAACAGAGGCATTCAGGGTGAAAGAAACTTTGCCCATTTGTTTCTGCCTCGTGCGGGAATCGAACCCACGCCACAGAATTACGAGTCCTGCGCGCTATCCACCAGGCTACAAAGCCCCCTATATGTATATATATATATATATATATATATATATATATATATATATATATATATATATATATATATATATATATATATATATGTATGTGTGTAATTACCTAAGTATAGTTACAGGATGAGAGCTACGCTCGTGGTGTCCCGTCTTCCCAGCACTCTTTGTCATATAACGCTTTGAAACTACTGACGGTCTCGGCCTCCACCACCTTCTCCCCTAACTTGTTCCAACCGTCTACCACTCTGTTCGCGAAAGTGAATTTTCTTATATTTCTTCGGCATCTGTGTTTAGCTAGTTTATATCTATGACCTCTTGTTCTTAAAGTTCCAGGTCTCAGGAAATCTTCCCTATCGATTTTATCAATTCCTGTTACTATTTTGTATGTAGTGATCATATCACCTCTTTTTCTTCTGTCTTCTAGTTTTGGCATATTTAATGCCTCTAACCTCTCCTCGTAGCTCTTGCCCTTCAGTTCTGGGAGCCACTTAGTAGCATGTCTTTGCACCTTTTCCAGTTTGTTGATGTGCTTCTTAAGATATGGGCACCACACAACCGCTGCATATTCTAGCTTTGGCCTAACAAAAGTCGTGAACAATTTCTTTAGTATATCGCCATCCATGTATATAAAAGCAATTCTGAAGTTAGAAAGCGTGGCATAGGCTCCTCGCACAATATTCTTTATGTGGTCCTCAGGTGATAGTTTTCTATCTAGAACCACCCCTAGATCTCTTTCTTTATCAGAATTCTTTAAAGATTTCTCACATAATATATAGGTTGTGTGGGGTCTGTGTTCTCCTATTCCACATTCCATAACATGGCATTTATTAACATTAAATTCCATTTGCCAAGTGGTGCTCCATGTACTTATTTTGTCCAGGTCTTCTTGAAGGGCATGACAATCATCTAAGTTTCTTATCCTTCCTATTATCTTAGCATCATCAGCAAACATGTTCATATAATTCTGTATACCAACTGGTAGATCATTTATGTAGACAATAAACATCACTGGTGCAAGAACTGAACCCTGTGGTACTCCACTTGTGACATTTCCTATCTTTCTGGGTGCCCTCTCTGGTCAACCCTTCCTCTTAAAAATAACGTCACTTTTCACTCGTATGCGCACTATGGCCAAATTTGGACGTAATTTGAAATGAAATCGACTCACAAAAGTGACGTACTGTTCCGTTTTCTGTTTGGGTCGTCCAGCTTACTTGGCAAGCTTAGAACAGGCAACTTTCCATTAACGTTTTTCATACCGTTTTGAAACTTTATGAGAATTTCCTGCCCACCTAACCTATCAGAGGACCCTTAACTTACTGTTGCTGAAAAAAAAAAAATTATTTTCATTTTTTTTTTCATTTTTAAATTACGTCCATATTCGGCCATACTGGCAAACGGCCAAAAGCGACGTTCTTTTTAAGAGGACAGGTTGCTCTGGTGATGGCAAAGATGATATCCTTTAAATGTAAAGTGATCATAGGCAACTGCTCTCTACACCTGGTCAGCCGAGCGGACAGCTGCTCGGGAGCCGGTCGGCCGAGCGGACAGCACGCTGGACTTGTGATCCTGTGGTCCCGGGGTCGATCTCGGGCGCCGGCGAGAAACAATGGGCAGAGTTTCTTTCGCCCTATGCCCCTGTTACCTAGCAGTAAAATAGGTACCTGGGTGTTAGTCAACTGTCACGGGCTGCTTCTTGGGGGGTGGAGGCCTGGTCGAGGACCGGGCCGCGGGGACACTAAAAACCCCGAAATCATCTCAACATAACCTCAAGATAACCTGTCTGATTGGGGCCATGTTTTGGTGCGTGGTTCCCGGTAGGCAAAAAGAGCTCTGCAACTGATGACACTAGTTAGTATGGCACCTAATCACTGATGGTAGCTTCAGGGAGCTGATGGGGCACCCTATAGAAATGCCACTGCTCCATATGTCTTCATGAGGAGGCTAGATTCTGGTTCTTAGTCACTGGTAGGTCATAGAACTCTGTGACTGATGGGATCTAGTAGTATGGCACACTATCAGAGACAGCAGCTTCAAGGAGCTGCAAGGCCCCCCCCCCCCCAGAAAATTAGAAAACTAAATCAGAGACATTTATATAATTATGTAAAAAAATCTTTACATTAACTCCCCCATGCAGTTGACGAGACAAGTGCCTTCAGGCGACAAATCACTAGGCGCCTGTAAATTATAAAACTTCATCGCGCCATCACAACCAGTCACACAAATATTTTTTTTCGTGATCAGAGAATGCATTTTAACAATATTAGAAAGAAAAAAGTTGATGGGAATTCCTTTTCCATGCACTATGAGGTTGTCACAGTAAATGGAAGTGCAGTACATGGGTTAGGTATCAAGAGTTTATACAGTAATTGCTAGATATTACTATTTACATAAAATTTTTAAAATAAACAAACCTTTGCAAGATATTTTCTGGACTTTGATTCATTTTGATGTCGTGATGCATGGAGGTAACATGTGATGGCAAACACCCCAAGGTTGGTGTGCGTTGGATCACGGGTAAACAAAGCTTCCAAATAGTCTCCCCAAAGAGCCCAGGCTTTCACTAATGTATCATGAAGCTGGACAGCTGCACTCAGTGCTTTGTTAGCTTCCTCACTGCGACCTGACCATGAATTATGAATGTTTTAGCATTGAAAAATAAATTAATAGAGAAATTTAAAAGGCTTCTTAACATGCATGTATGACCTGTATAACAGAACATTTTTTACACCCAGAGTGATCTTTTAAAATAAATACTGTATATAACAATGAAAATTCATGACTTTTAAAGAGTTTTTTGTGTTGAATTAATGCCTGCAATGTGCTAGTGCAGCCAAAGTGCACATGCAGCAATGAGAGTGCATATGCTTCATAAATGAAGAGTTAATGTGAAATAAAGTGCAAAATTTTTTCAGCCCTCACTTACCTAGTTGAGATAAGAACATACCCTTAAGGGCATAAAATTCTGCTGTCATATCCTTGTTGAAAAATTTCAAATTAGTTGATTCAATCACCTCCAATCCCTGTTGAAATAAATATGGATGGTCAGTGAAAAAATTAATATTTTTGAATTTTTATCAGAACTAACATAAACAACTAACTAGTTCATTTATTTAAGATCAGGAAAGGAGGCAGAAACAAAAGTTGTTTTCCAACTCGACATATTTTATTCTATACTAATTTTCTAACTTTCCATGTCTCAACCGTTGGACATGGTGCCATCAGTCACAGTTCTCATTGGCCTATCAAGAACCAGGAACCACAAGTCAGAACCTGGCCCCCTATGAGAGGTGCAGAGAGTAGAGGCACTATGAAAATTTTGTTTTTAAATTTATCCATGACTGCCACCACCACCACCAAGACAAGGCACCTATAAAGTCAGCGAAAATTGGTTAGAGATGAGACTGCAGGCTCAAAATTGCAAAAGGGCTCACCCAACAATGTAAACAAATGACCAGAAACTGAGAAACAATGATGAAAACACAGATAAGAGCAGAAGGCATGCCAAGACACCTTCTACTGTAGCTGAAAGAAAGACAACAGGTGGGACACCATTAAACCAGTCACCTGATCACCAAAGAGGTGATACATACATATAAAAATAACAGCAAACATCAAGAGCAGAAAAGGTCCAACCAGCAAAGTACGTCACTGGTCTTACTCTCTGAAAGAGGCAGAGCCATGGAAAAATGCCCAGGTTCAAACATCAAGCAAGCAGAGGCTGAAACCAAGCCTGAGCCAGCCACCAAGGTGTCTGAAGGGTGATCACCCTTCCCCTGGAGGACTCCAAATGTGCCAGAACATGAAGCAAAAGACAACATGAGGGAAAGAGGTACTGATATATACCCCCATCTCGACCAGTCTAGCTGAAAGGCATCTACAACTAGGGCCTCACTGTTAGGGAATAGCACTGCATATAGAGGAAGACACCGAGACCATGTCGACACGAAGAGATTGATGAGCAGGCCTCTGAGCGTTCAACAAAGCCACAGGAATGAGGAGGCATCAGCAGTCCATTCCAAGGAGACAGGAACAAACCAGGGCAGGCCATCGGCCAGGAGGTTGGACACTTCCTGAACTTGAATGGTAAAGAAAGCCAAACCCCAAGAACCCAGCAGACGAGCTATTTGAAGAGACCAGCTCCAAGAAGAGGAAAGGTAGGTATCAAGAGTTTATACAGTAATTGCTAGATATTACTATTTACATATTTTTTTTTTAAATAAACCTTTGCAAGATATTTTCTGGACTTTTGATTCATTTTGATGTCGTGATGTATGGAGGTAACATGTTATGGCAAACACCTCGAGGTATTTGCCATAACATGTTTGCCATAACATGTTAAATATGGCATAACATGCCATATTTCTATTGAAATATTGAACCACTGGGGAATAGTCTAAATGGAACCGGATCACGATCAAAAATCAAATCAAGATGGATGAGGTGATCCTCCTCATCATGAAATGAGGTGATCAAAAACCACCTCAAGATAAGGTATCACAAAGCCCAGTGGAATCTAAACCTTCTGCAGCACCTGCCTCATAGCCTCAAACTTGCAAACCATAACATACTGTGAGCCAAACAAACGTTTGGAGATCACTGATTCTGGCAGGACTGGTGAGCGCTGGTTATAAAACCTCAGCAGATAGCTGACATCCATGAAGATGTCAAGTGAGAGCGGAGGAAGGCGCCATGGAATCAAATCCCAAAAAACCTGAAAGGGAAACCGGTGACGCAGCAGCCAGGGACGGGATCCCCAGATTCCTCACCCAGAGATTGTGAGAGCAGCAAAAGAGGCTGCCCCCCCCCCCCAAAAAAAAAGAACAGCCTCCAAAGCCAAACTCTGCCCAGAGGAAAACAAGAAGGGTGAGGTTCAGGCTCCTGCACATCTGCTCAAGCAACCGTCGAAACACCCGGTGCCTGCTCAATATCAAGAGATGGCTGCTTTGGGTGACTTGTCTGCTGAGTTCTCGGGGTTTGGCTCTCCCTGGCCGTTCACGTTCGAGGGGTGTCCAACATCCTGGTAACCTTCAGGCAGGAAGTTGTTCCCTGGCACACCACTAAGGTCGAATGAACTACAGTGTGCACCACCAGACAAGATCATTCTTGTCCCAAAAAGCAGAGGGAGAGCCTGGGACAAGTGGCTTATCTGAGGGTGAGGTGCCAAACTAAGCAAGGAGACTCCCCATGGAAGTGAACCTTGAACGTTCAAGGAAAGTGAACTCTGGCAGCACAAGGGAAGTGCTCAAAGAACGCACAGGGAAGGTAACCCTGAGCACATGCAGCTCCGACCACACTACATTCCTGGCTCACACTGTGCATACATGCACAAGACCAGCTACAAAGTCAAAATACTTAGCAGAAAAACAGAAGACCGAAGTCAGAGCGACTTGGCCAGAGTCAGAGCGAGTGACCAACCATGCATCTCAACCATCAGAAATAGAACTGAAAGTGGAGCAGCGCCGGCTGACCTGAACTGCCTCCCTCCGCCCCTCAAATGGGGGGTACGTGAACAAGCTAGCCCTTGTTTTGTGAAATTTAAATCATTTGTTTACATTGTTAAGGGAAGTTCTTTTTGCAATTCTGGAGGCTACAGTCTTTCTTCTGACTAAGCAGTGGTCTAATTTGTTTCACTATATTCTGGGTGGTTTCCCTGGTGATGGCAGACATGAATAAATTCATAGAAATATATTCATAATGGCTATTGCTCCTTGCACCTTTCCAAGGGGAAACTATATTCTGGTTCATGGTCACTTGAAGGTGAAAACTGAACTCTGATGGTGCCTAGTAGTTTCCACTAAATTAGATATAGTAGCTTCAGGGAGCAACAGGGGGGCTCCCTCCAGAAAACAAGTGAAAAAAACCAGCGTTGAATGTAATGAAACGCCATTTTCTGGGTGAGTCCCGGAGGCTCCCCGGAGCTATCCCAGGCTGATATGCTAATGTCAGACTTTGGCATCAGTCATGTGTATGGAGTTCTTAGGCCTACCGGGGACCACAGCCAGAACCGGGCCCCCTCAGAGAGACAAGGGGAGCAATGGCCTATAGAAGCCCCCGTGTGATTGGAAGCATTCTATGTCTGCCATCGACCGGGACAGGCACCCAGAAAGGTAAGCGCCCCAAAACAAACCCCTATTCTGGTTAAAATTGCTACCAAAAGTCGAACTAGTGGATAGAACTCCCCAACAGCAAAACAAGCAAACTAGTATGACGTCACACGTCACCGCGCCGCTGTCTGCGCAGCTCCCCCCTCCCCGGGAGGGGGAAGGGGGAGCCCCAGACCTCCCACACCGGCTATCCACCCATCAGTTCTGAGGCTGGATGTCAAGACACGCGAAAAACCGCCGACCGGAGGGAGGGAGGGTTGCCGGGGAGCCTCCGGGACTCACCCAGAAAATGGCGTTTCATTACATTCAACGCTGGTTTTCTGGGGGGAGCCCCGTCGGCTCCCCGGAGCTAACTACCCACAGAGGAAGATCAAAAGGGACGGAACCGGGAGGCGGACACCACGCACCCCTCCCCTGGAAGCGAGACAACCGGCAGCAACGCCAACCCAAGGCGCCACAGCCCCGGACAGTCCCGGGAACAACACAACAACGAGCCGCAAGGCCCCCGAACGAACACCAAAGATCCATGCCCAAAAGACTGCGAGAACACGTCATCCAGACGGCAGCGAGAGCAGCAAAGCCACGAACGCCATGGGCAGGAGGGAAGAACACAGGCAGCCGAGCCGCAAGAACACGGCTGACAACCCGGGACACCAGCACAGGCGAACCGGGAAGAACAGAACCGGATCAACGCAAAATGCGCTCCGGACACAGACGCCGTGGCACACAACCGCGGAGACCAGGATGGTGCAAACGGCGCACGAACAGGCCGGAGGTGAAACGACGCACAAGACAGCTTACTAACGGTGTAGAAGCAACACCAAGACCGAAAGCAAGCCAAAGCGGCCCCGCCAGCGCCGCACAAAAAGAGAGAGGCGACAGTATGTGGCACGACGACGGCCCCCAACCCCCACCAAAAACCAAGCCGACGCTAACAAGAGTAACCACCTAAGAAGGGACAGGAAAAGGAAGGACCGCCAAAACACCCCATACTGCCGCCAAGAGAAACACGCAGGTGGGACACCGACCACCAGCTGGAGGCGAGACCATGAGGCAGACGGAAGCAGCCCCGACAAGGCCCCTCCGAGCCCAGGAAAAGGCGGAGCCGCAAGAAGATCTCGGGCGCGACCACCGAACTCAGGTGGCACAAGGAGATGGAACGTCTGCCGAACAGAAAAACTCCAAGCAAGCAAACCCGCCAGGAGTTCAGAAATGACAGGTCCGACGCGGGACATCGCCAGACCCCGAAAAACCATTGGCAGGGCAAGCAAGGAAACCCAAGAAGGCGGACGGGTTGCCGCCAGAACTGTACCCGAACCAAGAGGTACGAGCAACTGCAACAGACCGATACAAAGAAGCACACCACAGGACACAGGCCGAAAAAGCCTAGAAGCCAAGGAACACACGCAGAACACCCCTGTGGCAGAGGAGGAAAACAAGGGAACGCACAAGCAATGAAGTGTGGAAACCGACCACGCCCCCCCCCAACATAGCAGCAAGTGCAGGCAAAACAGACAAAAAGAGATGCCAGGAAAAACAACTGGGGTGAGGCAGGACGAAAGAGCAGAAACATAAACCCAGGAATAAGGACACGCCACCGCGAAACACGGTACTAAAGCACACGCAGTAGTAGCAACAGGCACCACCGCAACATGCCACAGGTAAAGAGCAACGCGCTCCGCAAAGGCAGAGAACGGAGCAGACAGACCCCAGACAGGGCCCACGGAGACACGACAGAACCAGCAGGCCCAGGAACCCGCATACCAGGCGACCGACGGCGAGAAACCCCGCCCAAAATCGGCAGGATGGGGAACTAGGAGCTCATGTACACCCAAGCCAGGCCCGAGGCCAGGCTAGACCGGCCAGGAGGAGGCCCACCAGGCAGCCGCATGGAGCGGCCTGCAGGCCCACAGACTCCTCACAACCAGGATGGCCATAACTAATTCGAAAGCAAGCTAGCGTGCCCCGGAAGTCCACGGACGGACCATAAGGGGCATAACTGGCAATCCCCCACAGTGTTCAGCGTTGTTATACCTATAATAGGTTAAGTAACAATTGTAATTACGAAACCATAAGATGCTTATTTTAACATGCTAAGTAGGTTAAGTAAGGTCGGTGTTTCCATGAAGTTTTGAAAAGGAACGATGATGCATGTCACCCATGCACGTAACTAAAAGTCAATAATGACTTATTAAATTTGCGAGGACGGGGTGGTACAAGAGAGAACTGGAGAAGCACCTCCAAAGGATACCTGATCAACCAGGCTGTGACTCATACGTCAGGCAGCGAGCAGCCACGTCCAACAGCCAGGATGATCAGTCCAGGAGGCCTGGTCAATGACCGGGCCGCGGGGGACGCTAAGCCCCAGAAGCACCTCGAGGAAAACCCCAAGGTAACGTACCAGCAAGAAGGCGTATGCTCGCAAGTAGTGCGTGTAACAACTGCAGACCTTAATTACCTAAGTGTAGTTACAGGATGAGAGCTACGCTCGTGGTGTCCCGTCTTCCCAGCACTCTTTGTCATATAACGCTTTGAAAACTACTGACGGTCTTGGCCTCCACCACCTTCTCACTTAACTTGTTCAACCGTTTACCACTCTGTTTACAAACTGAATTTTCGTATATTTCTCCGGCAGCTTTGTTTCGTTAGTTTAAATCTATGACCTCTTGTTCTTGAAGTTCCGGGTCTCAGGAATTCTTCCCTATCAATTTTATCGATTCCTGTTACTATTTTGAATGTAGTGATCATATCACCTCTTTTCTTCTATCTTCTAGTTTTTGCATGTTTAATGCCTTTAATCTCTCCTATAGCTCTTGTCCTTCAGTTCTGGGAGCCACTTAGTTGCATGTCCTTGTACCTTTTCCAGTTTGTTGATGTGCTTCTTAAGATATGGGCACCATACAACCGCTGCATATTCCAGCTTTGGTCTAATAAAAGTCGTGAACAATTCTTTAGTATTCTCCATCCATGTATTTAAAAGCAATTCTGAAGTTAGAAAGAGTAGCATAGGCTCCTCGCACAATGTTCTTAATGTGGTCCTCAGGTGACAGTTTTCTATCTAAAACCACCCCTAGATCTTTTCGTTATCAGAATCTTTAGATTTCTCACATTTATAGTTGTGTGTGGGTCTATGTTCTCCAATTCCACATTCCATAACATGGCATTTATTCACATTAAATTCCATTTGCCAAGTTGTGCTCCAAATACTTACTTTGTCCAGGTCTTCTTGAAGGGCATGACAATCATCTAGGTTTCTTATCTTTCCCTAT
>WNGS01167372.1:1818040-1830774 GCA_020271785.1 Procambarus virginalis | reverse complement strand
TTGAAGAGCCAGAGTCCAAGCTGAATCCAACGAAAGAGCCAGCACAGTGTGTCGACACGCCACACAGAGGAAGGGTGCAAACAGCTGCAGTTAGGCAGACAACAAAGAAGCAGCCGAGACAAAGACCTCAATCGAGGGCCCGCCGCCCCACGACCCTGCATCTTCTGAAAGCCAATCCGAAGAAAACGCTAGATGACAGAAGAATTGCAAGACAATGGCCAAATGGCCGTAAGTCCTCAAATCATCAGCCACCAAAACAGCCAAAAGGGTAGGGAACTGAGCATGAAGCTGCACCAGACCAACATCATGAGGAAGCACAAGGTAAAGAGGGACTCGCTGAGAAACTCTAGAGAGCCATCCAAGAACACCTACAACACACAGGAACCTCCCACCACTCAAGTGTGTGGTTATGACAAAAGCCACGCCAAGCTCAAAGAGAAAAGAAGGGACAGTTTGCCAGCCAGGAAGACACCAGAACCTTGGAATGCGCACAATGAACGAAAACAACACTTCTTGTTCAAAGAACAAGGAGAAGCCCCTGCACTAAATGAGGAGTCAAACCAAGCAACCTTGGAGGATTTTGACCTCACTAGTGATGATGTCAAAAGGAATCTATTGGAGCTGAATGTGACAAAGGGTATTGGGCCTGACAGAATCTCACTGAGGATACTAAAAGAAGGTGCAGAAGCACTAAGCGTGCCACTCTCTATGGTATATAACAGGTCACTGGAAACAGGAGACCTACTGGAAAGCTGGAAGACAGCTAATGTAGTCCAATATACAAAAAAGGTGACAGGCAAGAGGCACTGAACTACAGGCCAGTTTCCCTAACTAGTATACCATACAAGGTGATGGAGAAGATCGTGAGAAAAGGCTTCTAGAGCATCTGGAGGAAATAGCTTTGTAACACACCAGCAGCATGGGTTCAGAGATGGTAAATCATGCCTCGCAGGGTTAATAGAATTCTATGACCAAGCAACAAATATTAGACAAGAAAGAGAAAAGTGGGCAGACTGCATTTTCTTGGACAGTCAGAAAGTTTTTGACACAATACCCCATAAACGGCTGTTACGAAAGTTGGAGCAACAGGCAGGAGTAAAAGATAAGGTGCTCCTGTTTATGAGGGAGTATCTGAGCAACAGGAAACAGCAAATAACTGTGAGGGGAGGGGAGACATCAGAGTGGCAAGATGTCACTAGTAGAATCCCACAGGGCTCTGTACTTGGACCTATCCTGTTTCTAATACAGTATATGTAAACAATCTTCCAGAGGGTATTGAATCGTTCCTCTCAATGTTTGCTGAAGATGCAAAAATAATGATAAGAATCAAGACAGACGATGATAGACAGAGACTACAGGATGACCTGGACAAGCTGGAGGAATGATCTAGAAAATGGCTACTAAAGTTCAACTCAGGAAAGTGCAAAAGTAATGAAATTAGACGAAGGGAGCAGAAGGCTGAACACAAGGTATCATCTGGGAGGTGAAATCCTACAAGAGTCAATGAGAGAGAAAGATCTTGGGGGTTGATATCACACTGAACCTGTCCCCAGAGGCCCACATCAAAAGGATATCATCAGCGGTATATGCTAGACTAGCCAACATAAGAACTTAGAAACTTATTTAAGGAATCGTTCAGGACCCTGTATACTACTTATGTCAGACCAATCCTGGAATATGCAGCTCCAGCTTGGCATCCATACTTAGTTAACCACTTAACTGTGCCAACCGAGTATTCTCAGTCGGCGGGAAACTGCCCCAACCGAGAAAACTCTTTTTGATTTTTCAGTACCAATTCTAAATGTGTACGAGGTTGGTTGTGCACGAAATGGACTCTTAGGACCTCCAGTGAGAGGCAGCCATGTTGGAAAAAAATCCCAGAATGCCCTAGGGCTGCTGGCTGGGTTAGTACTGAAAGAGCAACCATGGGTGGCACACGCGCCTCTGGCTCCCAAACACCTGTCCGACGCGACGTTGAAAGATAATGCTCTGTCGGTGAAATTCAAACCTTATTGTTTGAAGAACATAAGGGTCATAATATTGGTGAAGTTAGGCACAATAAGGACCTAACACAAAGGTCAGATGCAAGTGATACAGCTCCTATGAGGACGATACAGTGAGAGTATCCAGTTGTAGCTCTGAACGTCACCCTTGCAATCCTATGCTATCTACAATTTATTTAGACGATACATAGATGAATCGTTTTCTGCGTTCAGTGATGATGCATCTGATACAAATAGCATAGATGAACAGTGTTAGCGGCTTCCATGGTGGTGTTTTCCATAGATATTTTCAAGAATACCTGAATCTCTTCCTAACTGATGGACACTCTTGAGGCTGGCTGAATCTCTTTCTGACTGACGGACACTCTTGAGGTAAGCTGAATCTCTTCCTGTGTGAGACCATTCAAAGCGATCTTTTCAAGACTACCTTACAAATTGATCTCTTCCTATAATCTTTTCAATACTACCTTATGCTTTACAAGCTTGGCTACATACAACCTACAAGTACTAAAGCCAAGGGTGTACGTGAGTGTGTTATTTGCAAGCACACAGAATGAAGAAACAGGAAGCGAAAATTTATCTGTACCTAGTGCACTGAGAGTGAAGTCGCGCTGTGTACCATGGGCTACTTCGTTGATTATTACTCACTTCTGAAGTACTGAGTGAGTAATACAGTGTGTTACTGTGTAAATAGTGTGTGAAACTGTACATATTGTAATTTGAGTGAATTTTTAACAGGTAATATTGCGACAATAAACATTTATTGTGGACACATTACTGACACATGTATCACAGTTCCAGGGAACATTATGAACGTCCTACTGTATACATGTTGTAAAGAACACAAATATGCATCATATACGATAAAAAAAAAATAAAACTGCATTGGAAATACATAAAACAAATACAGTGGTACCTCGGAATGCGAGTAATTACCTAAGTGTAATTACCTAAGTGTAGTTACAGGATGAGAGCTACGCTCGTGGTGTCCCGTCTTCCCAGCACTCTTTGTCATATAACGCTTTGAAACTACTGACGGTCTTGGCCTCCACCACCTTCTCCCCTAACTTGTTCTAACCGTCTACCACTCTGTTTGCGAAAGTGAATTTTCTTATATTTCTTCGGCATCTATGTTTAGCTAGTTTATATCTATGACCTCTTGTTCTTAAAGTTCCAGGTCTCAGGAAATCTTCCCTATCGATTTTATCAATTCCTGTTACTATTTTGTATGTAGTGATCATATCACCTCTTTTTCTTCTGTCTTCTAGTTTTGGCATATTTAATGCCTCTAACCTCTCCTCGTAGCTCTTGCCCTTCAGTTCTGGGAGCCACTTAGTAGCATGTCTTTGCACCTTTTCCAGTTTGTTGATGTGCTTCTTAAGATATGGGCACCACACAACCGCTGCATATTCTAGCTTTGGCCTAACAAAAGTCGTGAACAATTTCTTTAGTATATCGCCATCCATGTATTTAAACGCAATTCTGAAGTTGGAAAGCGTGGCATAGGCTCCTCGCACAATATTCTTTATGTGGTCCTCAGGTGATAGTTTTCTATCTAGAACCACCCCTAGATCTCTTTCTTTATCAGAATTCTTTAAAGATTTCTCACATAATATATAGGTTGTGTGGGGTCTATGTTCTCCTATTCCACATTCCATAACATGGCATTTATTAACATTAATTCCATTTGCCAAGTGGCGCTCCATGTACTTATTTTGTCCAGGTCATCTTGAAGGGCATGACAATCATCTAAGTTTCTTATCCTTCCTATTATCTTAGCATCATCAGCAAACATGTTCATATAATTCTGTATACCAACTGGTAGATCATTTATGTAGACAATAAACATCACTGGTGCAAGAACTGAACCCTGTGGTACTCCGCTTGTGACATTTCTCCAGTCCGATACATTGCCTCTGATCACTGCCCTCATTTTTCTATCAGTCAGAAAATTTTTCATCCATGTTAGAAGCTTACCTGTCACCCCTCCAATATTTTCCAGTTTCCAGAACAACCTCTTATGTGGAACTCTGTCGAAAGCCTTTTTTAGGTCCAGATAGATGCAGTCAACCCAACCATCTCTTTCCTGTAATATCTCTGTTGCTCGGTCATAGAAACTGAGTAAATTCGATACACAGGATCTTCCAGATCGAAAACCATACTGTCTGTCTGATATTATATCATTTCTCTCCAGGTGTTCTACCCATTTAGTTTTAATTATTTTTTCCAATATTTTGACTATTACACTTGTCAATGATACCGGTCTATAGTTAAGGGGGTCTTCCCTGCTTCCACTTTTGTAGATTGGAACTATGTTAGCCTTTTTCCACACATCAGCTACAACTCCTGTAAACAGGGATGCCTGAAAAATCAGTTGAAGAGGAATGCTGAGCTCAGGTGCACATTCTCTCAGAACCCATGGCGAAACTCCATCTGGACCAACTGCTTTGTTCTTATTTAGCTCCTTGAGCATTTTTTCCACTTCGTCTCTAGACACCTCTATGTGCTCTATGTTGTTCTCTGGAATTCTTATTGTATCTGGTTCCCTGAAGATTTCATTTTGTACAAACACACTTTGGAACTTTTCGTTTAATGTTTCACACATTTCCTTTTCATTTTCCGTGAATCTATTTCCCATTTTCAACCTCTGAATATTATCCTTTACCTGCAATTTGTTGTTTATGAATTTATAGAATAGACCTGGTTCTGTTTTACATTTGTCTGCAATCCCTTTTTCAAAATTTCTTTCTGCCTCTCTCCTCACTGCCGTGTAGTTGTTTCTCGCATCTTTGTATCGCTGGTATGTTTGGGGGTTTGGCCTCTTCCTGTATTGATTCCATTTTTGTGACTTTTGGTCTCTGGCCCTCTCGCACTTTCTGTTGAACCAATCCTGTTTCCTAGTTCTGCTTCTCTGTTTTGGTATAAATTTTTTTGTTCCTTTATCATATATTTCACAAAACTTGACATACATCTCATTCACTTCCTTGCCTAGCAACAAGTCTGTCCAATTATACTCACTAAAAAAATTTCTAAGGTTGCCATAATGTCCTCTCCTAAAATCAGGTTTTTCAATTGCATCGACTGTCATATTTTCTTCCAGATTATATCGCATTGCATACTTTATTCCCAAAAAGACATGGTCACTTTTACCCAAGGGAGGAAGGTACTGAATGTCAAATATTTCTTCCTCCTTCCTGGTAAATATCAAATCTAGCATGGAGGGAACGTCCCCTTCCCTCATCCTCGTAGCTTGTTTAACATGTTGATACAAGAATGTTTCCAGGATGAGGTCTACAAATTTACAGGTCCAGAAATCTTCTGTTTTAGCTTCATATGCCTCCCAGTCTATGGATTTCAAGTTGAAGTCGCCGACTATCAACAGCCGTGAACTATCGTTATCCGCTCTTGCTATGATCTCTCTCATTATTGTTATAAGACCTTCTCGTTTACTATCTAGCTCCTCTTTTGACCATGTGCTGCTTAGCGGTGGACTATATGCATTTATGATCATTAGTTTATCATCCTCATGGCAGATCTCTAGTGCTATTATATCAACTTCTTGTGGATTGGCAGTCATTATTTCGTTCACCTTTAGGTGTTCTTTCACCAGCACAGCAACGCCACCGCCTTTCCTGATTTTTCTGTCCCGTCTCCAAATTGAGTAGCCCCTTGGGAATATGACCTCATTTAAAATAACATCTTCAAGTTTTGTCTCCGTGAGTGCAACAATGTCTGGTGTCTGCAGCTGTATTATATCACTTAACTCCAGTATCTTTGACCTTACTCCATCTATGTTGGTGTATGCAATCTTCAGGAACTTGTTCCCCCTCTTCTTATTTTTCACTCCCCCTTTCTCTAATGATTTTGTTGGTTTGCCTTTATGTACCACTTCACTGGTCTGCCTACTCCTATCACTTTGTAGAAAAAAGAATTGATATCTTCTTCATTCCTGCTCTCATTTAAACGTTTTGCCTCGGCGAGGTTCAGTTTCAGCTTCTCTCTATCTTCTTTTGAAAGATCTCGTCTTAACGACCACACTTTCCCATCCTCATCATTACGTAATTTTTAGCATTCCTTAGTACTTCTTCCATCTGTTTGGCACCATTTAGGGTGATCCTCAAGGTCGATCTTTCCCTTTTACATATCGGCCTATTCTCCTGTAGTCGCTCACATTCTCTATGGTTGTAAGACCTTCCACGAGGCCAACAATTTTATCTACTACTTTTGCTTCTTCTACAGCTCTTTCTGACCTAGATGTTATCTCCTTTTCTTTGCAGCCAAAAATGATCAGGGACTTACTTCGATCAACTGTGTTTTGCACAACTTCGGGTTGGATGCCAATTCTTTCCTCACTTCTAGCCTAATGTTTGTTTTATCCTGGTTGCTGCAGTGTTGGGCTTCCTTTACTGCTTCTTCCAATTTTTCCTTCTCCTTGGCCACTTGCGCATAAGTGAGTTGCATATCTTTCTTGCACTGTTCTATACCCTGTGTAACTTCCTCCATCTGTGCTGACAAAAGCTGTTTCTCCTGATGAAATTCCTTACCTAACCTATTGTAGTCATCTATGTTTAAATTTACTTTAACTTCTTCCAAAGCTATTTTTAAGAGTCTATTTTCTTCTTCCATGGCTTTGCAATTTGTTTCCAATTGAATCTTATCCTTGCACAGGTCTTTGACTACACCCTCAAGACATACAACTTTGCTATTCAAATGGTCATTACTTTTTTCAATTTACTAATTAATTCTACATGAGAGGTCACTATAGCATCTAATTTTACCAACTTGTTGTGTAGACTGGTTTCTCAATGCTTTCTTCACTGAATCCAGTAAAATCAAGCTCTGTTGTGTATTTCCTCTTGCCGCCGGCGGCCATCTTGAATGTTGTTCTCTGCACTGTAAACACTAGGGGTAACTTTTTCTCATCCAATTTTTTACTTCCCTTGGCACATTCCTGTTATCTCACCTATTTTTCAAAAGCACTATACCTTTATGTTCTCTGGGACACCACTCACTATCGTCATCCTGTACTACAATACTTAGGATTGTTGAAATATGCTGGAGCTCCTCTTGTCTGCCTCTTGGGAGTGTCCCTGTATGCGAGTTTTCGGAAGACGAGCAGGATTTCCTCGGAAAATATGTCTCGGAACGCGAGGGTTACTTCGGGACGCGAGTTTGTTGATACGCGTACAGGCCGACCTAGCGCGTGGGGGTTCGGCGATCGTCGTCGCCCCTCAGCCCCTCAGTTTACCATTGTCTCGCGCCCAGTAACTACCCCACATCAATTCTTCACGTGGATTTTCAGTGTTTTGTTGGATTTTTGGTCATTTGACTATACAATTTGTTATTATATATCTCACCATGGGTCTCAAGAAAGCCATTGATAAGGTTCAACCTAAGAAAATAGCTGTGAGTATAGGCAGTAGAGGATGTCCCTTCTTGATTAAGAAAATGTGTGAAGTATGGGAAGAACTGCAAAGTTTTGTTGAAAAAACTCACCCAGATAAAGCTGTAGCAGGCCGTTGCATTGACCTTTTAAATGATAATGTGATGTCTTACTACAGACAAGTGTTAAAATGTAGGGAAAAACAAGTGTCTTTAGACAAATTCTTAGTAAGACAAGCAAGTCCTAGTGGTATGCAGGCAAAATGTGCCAGTGTGTGCATACCAGTGAAGTCCTCACTGCCTGATGTGATAATGGAAGGGGACTCCCCTTCCAAACAGTAACTCCTCTCCTCCTCCCCCCTCCTCACCATCTTCCATACGCCTACAGCATTCAAGAGCAAGGTAAGTAATAACTTGAACATAGTTTTGTAGGTTTATTTAGATGAATTAGGTATAAAAATTTAGTTTGATATGGGGTTTTTGGGGTAGTCAGGAATGGATTAATTCATGTCCCATTATTTCTTATGGGGAAATTAGCTTCAGAATACGAGTTTTCGGAATACGAGGCGTCTCCAGGAACCAATTAAACTCTTAAACTGAGGTATGCCTGTAATTGAAAATATATTTGTGGCAACACCCGGTGCTTGAATGGCCCGCGCGACCGTGTCTGGGCGATTCACCCATAGGCGATCAGGCGCTGATGACGTCACAGCGCACCTTGTCCACATCCCCACAGCCAAAGTAAGTGGAATTTGGTATTTATTTTTACATAGACATGTCCAGGGAAGGGAATTTATCATTTTACGAAGAAAAAGAATTTTTTGGGAACACTTTATTTCATGCGCACCGGGGGAATTTCACAATAAACTCTGTGCAGCATGGTGGTTAAACACAAGACAAAGTTAGAGAAGATTCAGCGGTATGCCACCAGACTCGTCCCGGAACTGAGAGGTATGAGCTACGAGGAAAGACTAAAGGAGCTGAAACTCACATCCCTGGAAGACAGAGGAGTACAGGGAGACATGATAACCACCTACAAAATTCTCTGGGGAAAATGACAGGGAGGACAAAGACAAACTCTTTAGCACGGGCGGAACACGAACAAGGGGGACACAGGTGTAAGCTGAGTACCCAAATGAGCCACAGAGACATTTTTTTTCCGAGATATATACAAGAGTTGTTACATTCTTGTACAGCCACTAATACGAGTAGGGTTTCGGACAAGTCCCTGGAATACGACCCCCACGAAGAATCATTTTTACAACCAAGTACCCTGGAAACACAAACAGAAACTCTCTCTATTGTCAGCTTGTTATAACTTGTAATAAAGTTGTTACATCTTGTCTTAACGTGTTTATAACGTATTAGAACGTTGTTACAACTTGCTATACTGGTTGTTATAACTGGTTAGGTGTTAAAACTTGTTCAAACGTTGTACCAACGTCATAGTTCCGGTGTGTGTTTGGCAGGTACCCATTTTACTGTTGAGTTAAACAGACGCTACAGTTAAGGATTTGCGCCCAGTAAATCCTCCCCGGCCAGGATACGAACCCATGACAAAGCGCTCGCGGAACGCCAAGTGAGTGTCTTGACACTATACCACGGAAACTGTGTTGACTCGGAGACACTAGAAAGAACTTTTTCAGTATGAGAGTAGTTAACAGATGGAATGCATTAGGCAGTGATGTGGTGGAGCACAACCCCCGCAAGCACAACTAGGTGAGTACAATACAGAGAAGAAGAATCAAACTCAAAAGAAAGCCAGAACTAACACAGAGGCATAAACCGGGTCCTGCAGGAGGTGAGCACCGAGCACCTACCAAACCTCCGTAGGGAAAAATCCGAGAGGAAGAAAACCTTAGGAAAGATGAATCCAAGGAACCCAAAGGCACCAAGAAACGAACCTGGAAGTAAGCCCTACATAACTCAAACTCAGAAAGAGGAGGAGGGCACAAAAACCTCCTTGGCCCAAGCGGAGTCAAATAGAACTCAAGAGCTCAACTCCGACTTCCCCGAGCCCTAGAAACCGTCAGCAAAGGCCCAGAGGCAGAACCCTCATCCACGCCCACCACCCGAGAAGGAAAGGTGGACTCTAGGAAAAAAGCTTCGAAGAAGGGAGTCGGTTAGAGACTCAAAACCTTGTCAGAAAGAAAAGGCTCAACCACCTCCACACCCGTATCGGAAGGGGCTGCCCCAGAAGCACCCAAGCCTCGCCCTGAGCTAAATCCCACCTCGACACCGAAACCCACAGAGACATTCGGGAGCCAGCAGCAGGGGGCTGGGAAAAGGGCGAACACGCCCACCAAGGAAGAAAGAGGGGGGGCGCAGACTGAACCACAGCCAAAGTGACCAATGCACCCCCCTCTTTCCCAAAGCAAAGTCCCTAAAACCCAAGTGAGGCAGCTCCGGGGCTTCGAAACTGGTACACAACCTATCATGTTGCAGGTCCTGGAGTCCAACAGGACTCTGGGTCAGAGGTGTCACAAAACCCCAACAGATAGCAAGGTGGAGGCAGAATGGATTATCATTACCCTGAGATAGGGGCGATGAGTAAACTATGAATTTGCACAAGGCGAGAGCGGACTCAGAAGGGATACCATTGTAGAACCAAACCCACTGGGGTTTTCCAGGGCCTGTAGGGTGAATGAACCCCACAGGAAGCCCCAGGCACTTGGGGCTTCCTGTGGGGTTCAGCAAAGTCAGTAAACCCTGTGAATGCAGGCAATCCAACCATAAGCAGCTGGAGAAAAGCCTCGGGGGGCAACAGAGAAAGCCCACCACCACACCCTAGGCAAAGTCTAATCAGGTGAAAGGCAGAACTCCTCCACCAAAAAACCAGCATTGAATGTAATGAAATGCCATTTTCTGGGTGAGCCCCGGAGGCTCCCTGGAGCTTATCGGGCTAATGTATGTTATATTAGACCGGGACATTAGCTATGGAGTTCAGACCTACCAGGGACCATGAGCCAGAACCTGGCCTCTTCAGAGAGGTTTCAGGGAACAATGGCCCTGGAAAACCCTCTGTGGTTGGGATTTTTCCTTATCTGCCATCGACCTGGTTGATACCTGGTTGATTGAGTTCTGGGAGTTCTTCTACTCCCCAAGCCCGGCCCGAGGCCAGGCTTGACTTGTGAGAGTTTGGTCCACCAGGCTGTTGCTTGGAGCGGCCTGCAGGCCCACATACCCACCACAGTCCGGTTGGTCTGGCACTCCTTGGAGGAAACAATCTAGTTTCCTCTTGAAGATGTCCACGGTTGTTCTGGCAATATTTCTTATAGTCGCTGGGAGGGTGTTGAACAACTGTGGACCTCTGATGCTTATATAGTGTTCTCTGATTGTGCCTATGGCACCCCTGCTCTTCACTGGTACTATTCTGCATTTTCTTCCATATCGTTCACTCCAGTACATTGTTATTTTACTGTGTAGATTTGGTACTTGGCCCTCCAGTATTTTCCACGTATATATTATTTGATATCCCTCTCGTCTTCTTTCTAGTGAGTACATTTGGAAGGCTTGAGACGATCCCAATAATTTAGGTGCTTTATCGCATCTATGCGTGCCGTATATGTTCTCTGTATTCCCTCTATTTCAGCAATCTCTCCTGCTCTGAAGGGGGAAGTGAGTACTGAGCAGTACTCAAGATGGGACAACACAAGTGACTTGAAGAGTACAACCATTGTGATGGGATCCCTGGATTTGAAAGTTCTTGTAATCCATCCGATCATTTTTCTAGCTGACTCAATATTTGCTTGGTTATGCTCCCTAAACGTTAGGTCGTCAGACATCATTATTCCCAAATCCTTTACATGCTGTTTTCCTACTATGGGCACATTTGATTGTGTTTTGTACCCTGTATTATGTTTAAGGTCCTCATTTTTACTGTACCTGAGTACCTGGAATTTATCACTGTTAAACATCATGTTATTTTCTGATGCCCAGTCAAAAACTTTATTAATATCAGCTTGAAGTTTTTCAATGTCTTCAGCCGAGGTAATTTTCATACTGATTTTTGTGTCATCTGCAAAGGATGATACGAAGCTGTGACTTGTATTTTTGTCTGTATCTGATATGAGAATAAGGAAAAGCAGCTATTCACCTATTCCCTGCACCTTTGTGAGGGGCTTGTTTCTGGCTCTGGTCCCATTAGGCCAAACAGAACTCCGCAGCTGACGTGACGTAGTATTTGGGAGCCATCAGAGGAACATAATTTCAGAGGACCACTGGGCTCATCCAGAAAGAGGCATTTCATTACATTCAATGCTGTTTTGTTTTTAGTATGTTTTTATGCAAAATCTTATATTTAAATAACTGGCAAGTCAGAGTTTGGAAAATACATAATTGCCAAATTTTGGTGTTATAGAAGAGGAAAGCAAATAATTCTGTCGCCATTAGAAGCATTAACTGGATCAAAGTACCTGTATTGAGGGTCAAAAGACATGGGCAAACATTATATGACTTTTAAAGTGTCATTAAAGGCACATGGACAGAAGTCGCATATCATATCCAAAGCCCTATTTCCTTGATTCGATTCCTAACGCATTAGGCAGCCAAAGAATTAAGGTATAAAAGCAGAGGGAAACAAATTTAAAGAGAAAGGCTGAGGGGATGGAGGGAGATAGAAAACAAAAACACTGAATTATTGAATGATAAACATACCAGTTTTGATTCTTCCCCGCTGTTCTATTTTAAGAGTGAGGTACAATGTCCTTATTGGAAATACACAGCTTGAGGGAACATTCGCCCCACTTGGTTCAGGAGGTTGATGATCACCTGCAAAAAAATATACCATTTATTTCCTGAATATACAGCATATACTATAAGGTATACTTAAAATATTTTTTTGAATAGCACAGTACATCCCTATAAAGAATTTAAATGAAAACCAGAACACAGCAAATGTCAACAACTCAGTGTTGTTCACATATTAAAGTGCCTTCAATAGTCAATAAACAATTTTGTCAATAAAATCTTGACAAGTTGGGAAAGCAATGCTGTTGCAAATTTAATAACTTATTCTGAAAGGGCTGCATTTTATCACAGGTTTAATTTATACTTAGGATTTGGATTTACAGTACTTTAAATTCCCCTCATATTGCAAATCCTTTAAGGAGTCGGAATCCAAAAAATATTCATCCAAAATAGAAATACAGTATACTGGCAAATGTAAAACAAATCTCACGTTATTTGGCTTCAGCATCGTGAAAATTTCATCCCAATATGTTAAGAAATAGATTTTATACGAATTATTTTAATAATAAATCCGTGCGTGGCAGACCACAATCAGTACTGATAATAAATGATACACACAAACTATTTACTGGAACTCGGGGATAATGAAGGGATAAAGAG
>WNGS01167372.1:1790536-1811525 GCA_020271785.1 Procambarus virginalis | reverse complement strand
TTTTATGCTCAGTTACACTTTAATACAATCTCTTCAGTCTACTATCAATCAGTTTTTCAATGTACCTAACCATCTGAGAAAGCTCGCTTCACCATAGCTTATTGCATTCCACGTCTATAACATTTTAATTGCTAACTTTATCTATTCTCTTAACTGACTTATGCTTCTTAGATTATCAATTTATACTCAATAGTACAATAGTGTCAGTACTACCACTCCTCAGTAGGTCCCCCAGCTTATGGCACATCTCATAATGCTTTCCGACCCCTTGAGACATGTACCATTCCAATGATTCAGTCTCATCTCTTCATGACTGGGAGTTCATAAGGATCAAATACCGACTCACAGTTGAGGCAGATTCCCCACAACAATGAAAGTCACAAAACATATATCCCACCAAAATTTTAAAATTGTTTTCCTAGATTGGTAATTTAATCATTTAATTGTCAAAACACACCTAATATGCCACCTCACACTTTACCAACACCACCTTTCTGAGGGAGCTCCCTGGTGGCTATTGTAATTTATCTTACTATAGGGTCACATCAGTTGCAAGGTTCTGTTTAGTTTACTAGGACCCAGAGCCAGAACAGAGGCATAGAGAGTAAGTGACAATTTGACACCCCACAGGGAAAGTATCCAGAAAGCATATAAGGAAACTATATGGGGCTGTACCCTGGTTATTTCCGAAGCAACGGTATTTCCGAAGTTAAGTGTTAGTAATTTTTCAAGTAACATTCAGGTATGATATATTTTGTGCAGACATCCACTTGGTCCACCACTCTAGTGCCTTCTCTACCCTGTGACGTCACAGATTCATGGCACATTGCTTTGATTTGTCATGAGGCTGGAGTGTTCATTCCGTGACTTTGTTGGACATATCTGCCCATCAGGAACATCCGTGCACCATATGCACCAAAGGGCCGGTCAGCCGAGCGGACAGCACACTGGACTTGTGATCCTGTGGTCCCGGTTCGATCCCGGGCGCCGGCGAGAAACGATGGGCAGAGTTTTTTCACCCTATGCCCCTGTTACCTAGCAGTAAAATAGGTACCTGGGTGTTAGTCAGCTGTCACGGGCTGCTTCCTGGGGTGGGAGGCCTGGTTGAGGACCGGGCCGCGGGACACTAAAGCCCCGAAATCATCTCAAGATAACCTCAAGATGTTGGTTCCAAATGCACTCATTGTGTCAGTGATGGCTGACTGGTGGGTGGATGGGCAGGCAGGCAGGCAGGGATGGAGAGCTGAAATGTAGGCAGGCAGGCAGTAAGAGGCTGGGAGGTAGGCAGGGAGGGAGAGGCAAGAGGGAAGCAGGCAGGCAGGCAGAGCTTGGAGGGAGGCAGGCGCAGGCAGAGCTTGGGAGGGAGGCAGGCAGGCAGAGGCTGGGTGGTAGGCAGGAAGGGAGAGGATGGAGATGATGGTAGGATGGAGATGGATAGATGGATTGATGGATGGAGGGAGGGAGGGAGGGATGGATGGAGAGAGGGAGGGAGGGGAGGGATGGGTGTGAGATGAGGCGAAGCAGAGAGAGCGTGTGTATGGGATGTATTGGGGTGGGGGGAGGGACCAGCTCACTCTGATAAGCCTAAGACACCTGACCCAGTTAACCCTTAACTGCGCAACGCGCCTGCAGGCCCACGTCTGGGGCGCGCTACGCGCCTCCGGGTATTTGTATTTTTCACGTTCCATTCAAAACTCCCGCGGCTACATGGGGTTCACATCAGCTTCCTCAGGGCTCAGATGCCAACTTTTCCTCAAACAGATGCCATCTTTAAAGAAAATCATGGTCCACATTTCCGGGTGTGAGAGCCTCAGTAGTGAGTGAGCAACCAAGGCTGGTGCTCGCAGCATGAGTGCACAGCACTGCTGTTCAGCGTGTGACTGAACAGCAGTGCTGTGCTCCACACTCTGCCATTTACGACTTGAGCTCAGACGTCCACAAACTTATTTCACAAGCGAGACGTCTGCCCACTTCCTTTTTCATGAAGGTATATCACTCAGGGGTTCTACTTCACCAGGGGCTCAAACGGAGCATGCCCTCCCCTCACGATTTCTTCAGCTCAAGTGAGCTCCAGCTCTTCTGAAGCGAGCCTCACTCCTCCAGCAAACCTCCCAATCCATGTCAAGTCATTTATTTACATTCTTGATCACTGCCCATATGAGTGATATATGGGCAGTGATCAATAGCGATTTCATACTCTTAAACTGGCTGTCAAATTTAACCCAGTGTTTAACATATATATATTCAGGTCTATATCTCCTTGACCTCTTAGTTAGGTCAGGTCTTGCAGAATAACTCAAGGGGGAGACTCATTTCTCCTGCAGGCTGAGATCATAACATTTGGCAGCTTTGTTTAGTTAGTTTAAATCTATGACCTCTTGTTCTTGAAGTTCCAGGTCTCAGGAAACCTGCTCTCATCCAATTATTTCACTTCCTCTTGCACATTTGTTTTATCTCACCTATTTTACAAATACACTACACCTTATGTTTCCTGGGACACCACTCATGGTCATCAACCTGTTCCACAATACTGGACTTAGGAATTTGAAATATCTTGGAGCTCCTTTGATGCAGATGTTGACTCTGGTTGTAACCCCCTTCCCAAAGTATGTGACTGCGTGTACATGTGCGGTCCAGCGTTTTTGCAATTAGGGATGGTTAAAGAAACAATACCACAGTGGAAAAGTGCATAATAGTGTATGAATGTCTGGCAAATACCCTGAAACGAAAAGTTAAAGAAACAAAACAGAAATAGTGTTTTTCGAAGGAAATAGTGCAGAAGCATATGGTGAGAGTGACCAATGTGAGAGGGTGATGGCAGGTAGTGACCTGAGACAGTAAGCAGTGAGGTCGCCATGAACCTACCACCTAAGATTTTACTGTGCGGGAAAATCAGCCATAACATTTAAGACCACAACACTAAGCCACTACTAAAGCTATCACCAACACCACCTAACTCCACTGCCTTCACCATTGCCACCAAGCACGTACCATTATTTAAGAATATTAACTAAATATGTCTACAGTAAAGATTTGCACAGAATGTAGCCAGTCCCAAATTCTAGAGGAAGATAATTCAGCTAATTTAATTTTAATAATAAAAAGATTAACTGGGAACAAATAAACAGACCTCACTCACAGATACAAGCTGGAAAGAACAGTTAGAAAATGCAAACCTATACCAGTGCCTCAAGAAAATAAGCTTAGTAGTACAGGTATTAGAAATATGCTCAAGCTGCATACCAGGGCAATGACCACAGAGGCATCAGCACCGCAGGTATCAAATTGAAGGGGATATCGACCTCCATGACACATAACCCAAGCAACATAAGGCTGCAGACAACTACGGATGTTATCAAGATACCTGGCAGCCAAGACTGTGTTTGACCTCCAAAACCCCCGCCAGAACCCATTCCAGGTATGATCCCGGTTATCCTCCCTCCCAACCAATTGCATCAGTTGGTCATGTCTTGGGCTCTGAACTGATCATTATTGACGTGAGGAATTGGCAGCTCTCATGGTGCTGCCATATGCTAGTGGCCAGCAGTAACTAAGAGGTAGACATGGGTAACTAGGCTCCTAACCACTGGGTGGATTGTTTGTCAAGTGGTTTCCTGCACTGGTTGTTTACTTATGTTTGTAAACTTTGTAATTGGCTTCCTTTCTAGGGTCTGTCTTTTCAGTGAGGGTGATCATGAATCCCTTGAGCCTCTGAGGTTGATACCTGGTTGATACCTGGTTGATGGGGTTCTGGGAGTTCTTCTACTTCCCAAGCCCGGCTGGAGGCCAGGCTTGACTTGTGAGAGTTTGGTCCACTAGGCTGTTGCTCGGAGCGGCCCGCAGGCCCACATATCCACCACAGCCCGTTGGTCCGGCACTCCTTGGAGGAATAAATCTAGTTTCCTCTTGAAGATTTCCATGGTTGTTCCGGCAATATTTTTTATGCTTGCTGGGAGGGTGTTGCACAACCGTGGACCTCTGATGTTTACACTGTACAGTGTTCTCTGATTGTGCGTATGGCACAATCAGAGAACACTGTAGAGAGAGGTGGGCTTTCTGCAGAACATTGCAAAGAGGGGGACAGGGTTTTGGTCTCTGTCTCCGGTAGACTATGAAGGACTCATGACTGATGTAAATTTGTATGTGTGGAGATATTTCAATGCATCTGGCAAAAGGGAGCCACCTAGGACCCCCCCCCCCCCCACCCCACATTGCCAGAAAGAGGCATTTCATTACATTTAATGCTGTAATTAGTTTTTGTTTTGTTTTTAGATTTTACACAATTAGCTGTTATATTGTACAGTATTTGTAAATAATTTTTAATTTTTTACAGCTCACTGTACAGCTTGCTCTTATTGGTTTAATGGAGTATTTGTTACATCTGACAAAGCTCTATCCAGACATGATGTACGTTCATCAAGACTCGGGACTTATCAATATTGCGTATTTCAAATTCGGCATGGATGATGCAAAAGGTTTGTTCAGTATTAATATTTTCATAACGTGTGTATAAAAATGTTATATGTATAATACATGTATGTACAGTAATGTTGGATGACACTTTTGTTGTATATAGATGGTATTAATATTATGCTAAAAAGTCTGTTTAATTTGAATGATTTTAGTAATTAGCATTGCTAATCAATATTCTCAGGTGAACTGGATGTCAACCGTCCTGTACCATTTAGATTGACACCAAACTTGGCTGAGCTTGTAACTAATATTGGAGTATCTGGACCATTCACTGCATCTATGGTTGCTACTGCACGATGCCTAGCTACTCCATCTTTCAAAGTTAATGCACTTCTTCGAGCTATAATGCGTGACGAAATTATAACGTGGCATAAGGTAAGTCTGGGCTTTGATGCTTATGAATTCTTCATGCTGTTGCCTTTGTTTTTTTTTCTGCAGGGGAGCCCCTTCAGCTCCCCAGAGCTATCCAGGCTGACATATGTGTACTCACCTAATTGTGCTTGCGGGGGTTGAGCTTTGGCTCTTTGGTCCCGCCTCTCAACTGTCAATAAACAGGTGTACAGATTCCTGAGCCTACTGGGCTCTATCATATCTACATTTGAAACTGTGTATGGAGTCAGCCTCCACCACATCACTTCCTAGTGCATTCCATTTATTAACTACTCTGACACTGAAAAAATTCTTTCTAACGTCTCTGTGGCTCATCTGGGTACTAAGTTTCCACCTGTGTCCCCTTGTTCGTGTCCCACCCGTGGTGAAAAGTTTGTCTTTGTCCGCCCTGTCAATTCCCCTGAGAATTTTGTAGGTGGTTATCATGTCTCCCCTTACTCTTCTGTTTTCCAGGGATGTGAGGTTCAGCTCCTTTAGCCTTTCCTCGTAGCTCAATCCTCTCAGTTCCGGGACGAGCCTGGTGGCATACCGCTGAATCTTCTCTAACTTTGTCTTGTGTTTAACTAGGTATGGACTCCAGGCTGGAGCTGCATACTCCAGGATTGGTCTTACATAAGTGGTATACAGGGTTCTGAAAGATTCCTTACACAAATTTCTAAAGGCAGTTCTTATGTTGGCCAGTCTAGCATATGCCGCTGATGATATTCTTTTGATGTGGGCTTCTGGGGACAGGTTCGGTGTGATATCAACCCCCAGATCTTTCTCTCTATTTGACTCTTGCAGGATTTCCCCTCCCAAATGATACCTTGTGTTCAACCTCCTGCTCCCTTCTCCTAATTTCATCACCTTACACTTTCCCGAGTTGAACTTTAGCAGCCATTTTCTAGACCATTCCTCCAGTTTATCCAGGTCATCCTGTAGTCTCTGTCTATCTTCATCCGTCAATGTGTATATCATTAGACTTTGGCATCAGTCACTGTGAATGGAGTTCTAAGCCTACCGGGGCCCACGAGCCAGAACCTGGCCCCCCTCAGAGAGGCACGAGGAGGAATGGCCTATAGAAATGCACATGTGATTTGGAGCATTCTATGTCTGCCATCGACCGGGCCAGGCACCTAGAAAGGTAAGTACTTCAAAACAAACCCCTATTCTGGTTAAAACGACTAAAATAGACAAACAAGTGGATAGAACTCCCCAACTGAAAACGAACAAACTAGCATGACGTCACACGAGCCACGCTGCATGTCTGCACAGCTATCCCCTCCCCGGGAGGGGAAAAGGGAAGCCCCAGACCCCAGCGCCGGCAATCTACCCTGCAGTTCTGTGTGATGTGATTGTAGCTCAGTCGTGTGGCTCCAGCTACAGATTCTCCCTGTGTTGTGCTGTGCCTTGTGTCCAGTACTACTATTACATTGGCATGTGAGCTGAGAGTAATATTCACAGGTACTCGGGCTGCATGTGCTTCCTCGGTAGGGGGAAGGGGGAGCCCCAGAACCCTGCGCCGGCTGTCCACCTTCAGTTCTAAGGCTGATGAGGTCGTGTGCTCTGGCTCCGGTGGTTGTTTCAGCACTGTACCTAGTGTACCTAGTGTGTGGTGACTGTCTTCTAGGTGGTGAGGCCACCTCCAGTACTCTCCAGTACTCGGGCTGCATGCGCCTAGGGTTTCCTTCCCTAGGTGCCCTGTAAGTGCTGCCCTTGGGGCTTGAGGCCACTTTCCACAAGTTCCATGGGTTCTGCCTCTGCTAGGCCATTTACTGCTTCGTTTTTGGCTGCCCTTTGTGTGCTAGGGTATTCTGTCTCCCTTGTTCGCATTAGGGTAGGGGGCAGTTTGCACTGGTAGGGACGCAGAGTACTGCGAAGCTTGTTTTCACCAATCATAGCGGCCGGCTCTGTTCCACCTGGATACATTGCCCTCTTTCAGATTTTCTTTTTCTTTTTGTTTGTCTGCCTGGTGTGGGGGTCTGCCTTGGTTCTTGCCCCCTGTGTACTGAGTACTCTTCCTTCTTCCGGTGGTTCCCCCCTGCTAGGTCCCCGTGAGTGTACCCGTCCCAGGGGTTCAGCTTTAGTAAGTTGCTTGGTATTTGTGGGCGCCGGTTAGCAGTACCGTGCCTGGGATTACCTGGGCATGAGTTCCATTAAACTCTCAGGACCCTGGGAATCCCCTAGGAGGCGCGTGAATCCAATGGTTGTGTCCCTGCAGTTTCCCCTCTCTTTGTGCGAGTTCGAGGGTTGCTCTGTCCCCCCTTGTCTCAGGGCGACTCGTTGTTTTTGCCTCCGTCTGCTGCCTGTGGGGTCGGTGGCACCTTCGACCCAGAGCCCTGCGAGTTTTGTTGCTTGTTTGTGGCTTGATTATCCAGTCTTATGCTGACTATGCGGGTGCAGGCAGCACGGGCATTATGCGTTGAGTTTCGGTGGTGGCAACACACTAGGTTGTTTGCTCCCCGGGATCCATGAGGCTGCCCCGTTTTGGTTGGTGTGACGGGCTTGGGGGTGTTGGTCACTTCGGTTTTGGTTTCCTTCCGCGCCCCCCTTGTCTTTCCCCTGTTGTGGTCTGGTCTGCCCCCCCCCCCTTTCCTCCCAGTACAGGTGGCATACGTGTTGCAAGCTAGTTAGGTTTCTGCAACATGCTAGGTTGGTTTCCCACTCGGATGCCCCGAGGCCGCCCTGTTTGGTTCGGTGCTGTTCGCCCCTTTCCCTCCCTGTTCCCGGCTCCGTCTGTCTGTGGGTTTCGGGGTCGGGGTGGGGTTTAGTTGGGGCAGAGACTCGGGCGATTTTCGGGGGCTGCCCCGTTCGGGTTGGGGGACGGAGGTTTTAGAGCCTGTTCCTCCTGCCAAGGCTTCTGGGGCTTACCAGCGGCCCTTTCTTGCTGCCTTTCCCATGGACTCTTGCTTTTCTTTAAGGGCGGAGGGCTTGGAGGACGGCTCTGCCCCGGGGCCTCTGTTGTTGGTTCCCGGGCTGTGGGAGATGCCTGCTAGCAGTTCTGTGGCGGTTTGCCCCTGCCTGGGGTTTCTGCTTTTGGGCGGCGTTTTTCGCCCATCCAGTCTGCTTGCTTCCCACTTTTGCTGGCATGTTTTTGTATATTTAGCGTCATTCACAGCCCCTGCTGGCGGCCATTTTCGTCTGCCAGTTTCCCGGCGTGGCCACCAGGGTGGCGTAGCTATTTGTTTACATACGCCTGGGTGTGCGAGTGAGCGTCTTGGGTGAGTTTTCGCCTTTTTTCAGGGTTTTTATTCTCCTGCTGTCGTTTCTTTGCTTTTCTGGTGTTTTCTGCCCGTTGCTTGTTCCTCTGGGAACGTTTGGGTGTTGTTTTTACACCGGTTTTCCATTTTGTCTGTTTTGGGTCTGGGCCTTTGGGTTTGGGCTCAGTGTCCCTGGCTGGTATGCTTGCTCCCACACCTCGTCCCTCGGTTTTCAGTCTGCTATGACCGTTTTCCCAGGGGGCTGTGCTTTGCCTTTCTGTGGTGTTCTCCGCCGGCAATATGTGGTGGTTTGGCCTCCCCCGGTTCGATTCTGGGTTCCTTTGGTTCTTTGGTTTCGTTCCGGAGGTTTCTTCCTCTTGGGCCCCCTTTTGTGGGTTCAGGGGACTTTGTTTCCTTGTGTGACCCAGTTCTGCCTTCTGGGGTTCCGGGATCTTCCTGGCTTGCAGACTGATCTATTTGGGTCTTGGTACATGTTGTGGTCGTGCTGGGACTTTGAGGTTTTGCTGTCGAGGTGGGCCTTTTGATGCAGTTTTGTGCCTTCTTTGCCTGGCCGGCGTGGTGCTCTCTGCCCACTAGTCGGCGACTTGTATATTTTTCTTTTACAATGTATGTACTCACCTAGTTGTGCTTGCGGGGGTTGAGCTCTGGCTCTTTGGTCCCGCCTCTCAACCGTCAACAGGTGTGCAGGTTCCTGAGCCTATTGGGATCTGTCACGTCTACACTTGAAACTGTGTATGGAGTCAGCCTCCACCACATTACTTCAGGGCTGGCGGGGTGGGCTTTTCCCCAGCGCCTCGTCGTGTCATCTTCGTGGGTGCGTTGGGCGTGGTCGATCAGTCTGCGCCCTGAATCCTATGCCCTCCTCGGAGGACTGTTGTCTCCTGTCCGGCTTCTGTTGGGGCCGGGTGCCTGGATGGTGGTCCTGGACCTCCAGGTCACTTCTTGGCATGTTCCTCTCCAGTTTTCTTGGACTGGCACAGTTGGTAGTGGGACTTCAAGTTTGCTGCTTTTGTTGCCTTCCCTATTTTGTAATGGGCACTTAGTATAATTTTGCATCTTTACCGGATCTTAGTGCCCTGTCTGCGTCTGAGATTCGGTGTCTGGCCTACCTCGACGACTGGCTGGTGTGGGCTCCCAGTCAGTCCGCTTGTCTGCTCGCCAGGGGTGTGGTTCCTTCCAGATCGCCGGGTTTGGTTTCCTGGTTATCTGGAGGCTTTTCTATCTGTTTCCTTCCCGGGTTCGGACCTGGGCCTTGTTTGGGGCTATTGGGCCACTCGTTGTCTTTCCCTCCAGCAGTGTTACTGCGGCTGTGGTCCCGCCTTCGGCTGTACATGAGGGGGTCCCGGGTTGTTCAGCGGTTGCTTGAGCGGTTGTGCGGAAGTCTGACCTTCTGCGTACTGGTCTGCCCGCGGAGTCGGGTTTGGCTTCAGCGTCTGTTGGTTCCTTCGGAGACTCCCCTTCCGCCTCTTGCATTCTTTGGGTTTGTTCCTCCGGGGAACTTGTGTTGGTGCTGCGTCACCAGCTTCCTCTTTGGGGTTTTCGGGGTTCCGTGCCTTGGCACCTCCCCGTGCCTTCGCTCGATGTGTTCACGGATGGGTCATCTCTCGGCTGGGGCTTTGTGACCAGTGTTCACCAGGTCGGCCGAGGTTGGTGGTGTCTGTCCGTCCGTCGGGCTCACAGCACGATTCGGGAGTTCGTGGCTGTCTGGTTTGCACTTCGGCGGGTTTGGGTCACTCGGTGCTCTACCANCATTCCCTGTCCACGGAGTGGACGGTCGACGACGACTCGTTTCGTTGGATCTGCCAGACGTACGGTCTCCCAGATGTGGACCTCTTCGCGTCGGCGTGGTCTCGGCGTCTCCCGATTTATGTGACTCCCTTCCCCGACTGCGAGGCGTTCGCGGTGGATGCCTTTCAGCAGGACTGGTCGAGGTGGGGTTACCTATACTCTTTCCTCCGGTCCAGCTGTTGCTTCGAGTTCTGGTTCCATTGGAGACTTTCTCAGGGAGAGTAGTCCTTGTGGCCCCTTGGTGGCCAGCCCAGCCTTGGTTTCCTGTGCTCCTCGCTCGGTGCCCGAACCCGGGACGTTCCCGCGGCTCCGCCTCTTTCAGAAGGTCGGTCCGGTCCGGTACAGGGCTGGTTCGCCTTCTCCTCTGCTCTTCGCGTCTGGTCTTTTTGACGCGGGTGTATCACCATTTCTATGGTGATCAGGTGGCTTCATTGATGGTGTCCCACCTGAGAGCTTCGTCTCGGCGGCAGTATGAAGTTTCCTGGCGTTCTTTTCGCCATTTCTGGCTCTTCGTAGGTTGTCTTTTCTTTCGGATCGGGTTGTTTTGTCCTTTCTTTCTTGGCTTTTTCAGGACCGTCATTTGATGCCTAATACTGTCGCCTCGTATCGTGCGGCGCTGGCGGAGCCGCTCGCGCTTGCTTTTGGGGTGGATGTCACATTCGCCCCTTTTCGTAAGCTTTCTCGTGCTATGTTTCACCTCCGGCCTGCTCATGCGCCTCCTGAGCCGTCCTGGTCCTTGGACCGGGTGCTCTCCTATCTTTCCTCCTCTCGTTTTGTGGTGGCCCTTCGGTCCTGATTGTTTTTCCAAGGCTTTGTTTTGTTGGCTTTGGCCTCTGGGGGCGGGTAGGGGAGCTTCATGCTCCTCCTCCGCGCAGGGGTTTCTGCTCTTTCGGTCCTGGGGGTAGGTTTGTCCGTTTACAGCCTTCTCCTTCTTTTCTGGCGAAGAACGAGACGGCTGCTTTCCGGAGGGGTCCATGGGTCATTGATGCTTGGTTGGTTCGGCCGGGGGTGCATCATGTGTTGTGTCCTGTTGCGGCGCTTCGCCGTTACTTGCGCGCTTCGGCCGGTGTGGCTGGGGATGCGCTTTGGGTTGATCCAGTTTCCCTCGTTCCCTGTTCCAGGGCTCGGGTCTCCCAGGTTGTCCGCAGGGTTATTAAATCTAGCCAGCCTGCGGTCTATCCTCGCGCCCATGACGTTAGGAAGTTTGCGGCTTTGGCTGCTGTGTTTGGTAATATGTCTTGGGCACATATTCGGGCGCGTGGTTTTTGGAAATCGAACAGGGTCCTGGCCGCCCGTTATTTGGTGAACGTCCTGCTCCTCGGCGTTCTTGTGTTGCTTTGGGTCGCAGGTTGCAGCCAGTTGTCTCGACTTCGCGTTGAGGAGTTTGTGGCCGCCGCCTCCGGGTAAGTCCCCCTTTTTCCTTCTCTTTGGGTAATTAGCTCCAGGGAGCCGTAGGGGCTCCCCACAGAAAACCAGCGTTGAATGTAATGAAACGCCATTTTCTGGGTGAGCCCGGAGGCTCCCTGGCTACCCTCCCTCCCGTCCGGTCGGCGGATTTTTCGCGTTGGTTGAAGCCTAGTTTCCGAACTGAAGGCAGCCGGCGCGGTGAGGTCGGGGCCCCCCCCTCCCCCTCCCGGGGAGGGGAGGGCTGCGCGGACAACCGGCGCGGCAGTAAAGTGATTGTTTGATTTTTTCCTTGTGATTGTAGGGAGTTTTTCTACCTTTCTGTTCGGTTTGTTGTAGTTTTCTACCATGTGGGGTTTGTTTTGTTACGCCTACCTTTCTGGGTGCCTAACCCCGGTCGATGGGCAGATAAGGAAAACCCCCAACTATATGGGGTTTTCCAGGGCCATTGCTCCCTGAAACCTCTCTGAAGGGGCCAGGTTCTGGCGCTGGTCCCTGGTAGGTCTGAACTCCATAGCTAGTGTCCCGGTCTAACATAACATACATTAGCCCGATAAGCTCCAGGGAGCCTCCGGGGCTCACCCAGAAAATGGCGTTTCATTACATTCAACGCTGGTTTTTTCACGGTTTCCGGCGGTGTGACTCGTCACGGAGTCACGAGAACAAAAATATTTGTATAAATTCCATTTTCGATCCGATCTACTTGGGGATGTTTGAAATGTTCACCATGAAATTTACGTTCTCTCTAATAGCCGAAGAGCTTATTTGGGAGAACAGCATGGCAGTGAATCATCGTGGTAAAACAATTGTATTATCGACACGACAAGTATGATCGACGAAGTTTTTATATTTGTTCCCGGTCGAACGCATCCTTATGTGACGTTTTATACTTATGTTCTTCTAGAACATTCTATTGCGAACACATTGGTACAAAAATGAAATACGTACATCGAAAAATAAAGTCAAAACAGTGAATTGAATATACACTTTTCGATGCGGTTTCGCCGATATGCCGCTGCGGGTAACACTTCGGCCACTTCCCACACTCTTGTGGGTCGGTTGTGACATTGATTCTATATTTATATGCATATGTCCGTGTAGAGAATTTTATTGCAATTTCAGTGATACCAAAATTAACAATGTAGGACAACTATGGGCTTCACAACTATGAAGAGAGTGGAAACATTTTGTTGCTGTTTGGCGCTCTCGGCTAGTGATCTCAATAGTTTTTTATTTGGTGTTGATATACCTTATGCTTTGGCGGCATTTTATAGGTATGCTCTTATAGACAATTCTATTGCGAACACAGTGATACCAAATTTAAATACGTACGCCTACAATTAGTGTCAGGACAGTCAAAAGAGTATACACTTTTCGGTCTTAACGCTTAGGCGCTCAAAACGCCGGCAGCACAAGGGGGAAGTGTTTTTTCAGTATGCCACCAGCGCCAAAGTGCTAAGATTTTTTTATTATTTTTCCCATGATCGGGGAACACAAATTAACAGGTTAAGAGGATTTTTTTTTGTTATGCGCCTGTGGGTGACAAAGGCCAAATAGCAACTCTAGGGTTAATGAAAGTTCACCACCGCTTCATCTGAAATGTTCACAGAAAACACTCCTCAAAACAAAAACAAAAAAAATAGAAATAGCAATTTGAATATAACAATCATATCCTCAATTGAAAAATGCAGAGTTAGAAACTGCAGTGTCAACATACACTCTGCCAAACATAGAGCATAGGTTATACCTGAACTCAGTATTACAGAGTTCAGATATAAAACAAGATCTTCCAAGCATTGGATTGGGAAATGCACATCTACCTTACCTTTCAGTGCATCCATCAAGTATTTCAGGCACAGTCCCCTGAACTTACCGGATCAGTGACATTATATGTTCTGACTTTAGCTAAGCTTTTGATACTCTGCCTTATAAAGGATTGAAGAGAAAGGCAGATGTGCATAGTATAGTATTGGGGGGAGGGGTTATCTCAGGTTGGATTAAGGCATGGATTATTTCAAAGACATCGTGAGCTCTCTCCTGGAACCTCTGTTGTTTACCATTTATTTAAGCAAAGTAGACAAAATTAAAGAGCAGTATCAGTAAATTCAACATTCATACAAAAGAGGGTGGGAAATAGATTTAGGCATTACATAGGCATTTAAAACGGTTTAAAGATTAGCAGATGCAACTCAATGCTGACAAATGAAGGGTTCTAAGCCTGGGAAATGTTAGACTACCAGATATCAACTGAGCAATATTGAAATTTCCAGATCTGCCAGCAGAAGTCTTGCTTTGAATGTAATGAAATGCTACTTTCTGTAGGAGCTACAGTGGCTCCCTAAGGCTATCTTGCTGAGATTGATCCATACTAAAAGGTCACATCAGTTGCAAAAGTTCCATTTGGCTTATCAGGAACCAGAGCCAGAACCTGGCATCCCTTCACAGAGGCACAGGGGGCGGGTGACAAACTGGCATCCTGTAGCATTTATTTATTTACCGGGTATTTATTTATTTATATACAAGAAGGTACATTGGATTTGTGAGAGTACATAATGTTGGTGTTCTGTAAACATCATCAGACTCATGTTGTGTACAAACTGTAACCGGTTACTGCCACAACTGTGAATGCCTAACGGCCTTCGACTGGTAATTTCCTAAGTGTAGTTACAGGATGAGAGCTACGCTCGTGGTGTCCCGTCTTCCCAGCACTCTTTGTCATATAACGCTTTGAAACTATTGACGGTCTTGGCCTCCACCACCACCTGACTTGACTGATTGTGACATGTGACTGAACACCGCTAGAATCCATTCTATAAGTTTTCTTGCTTATTGGGACTGATTAAAAGTTCTAAATCTGTATTCTCTAGAGATGCATAATAATCTACACGTGGAAGATATTAGAGTGACTAGTTCCAAATCTGAACATAGAGATTACATGACATGAAACCCGTAGGCATGGCAGGATGTACAAAAATACCCCCATTGAAAAGCAGAGATGCAATAGGTACTCTGAGAGAGAACTCCATCAACATCAAGGGCCCAAGACTTTTCATACACATAAGTGCATACTTGGCCAGCCTTTTACAGTGTTCAAGAAAGACCTCAACAAACCCCTCTGAAGAATACCTGATCAACCAGGCTCTGAATCCTACATTAGGCAGCGAGCAGCTGCATGTAAGAGCCTAGATGACCTACCGTGGGGCTTTTGATCCCTGGAAGCTACACAAGGTAGGTAAGTATGAGGAGGCCTGGTCGAGGACCAGGACGCTAAGCCCCGAAATCATCAATCATCGCAAGGTATGCCTGACTCACTTGTGATTGTAAATGCTGGCCTAACTGTGATTTGACCATGGCTGCCTCTGACTGGTTGTGACTAACTGTAACTAGCTATGACTAGATGCTGTATAACATAGGCAATGAAATCTGTGAAAGGAAAATGTAACAGCTGGTCTACCAAGGGCAAAGTTATCACAACAAACACAATAGTGACCTCCAGTTTAATGCAAACTGGACTCTGTAAACTCAATACCATATTCTGAACTTAACTGACAATTACTCTGTAAATAAGATGCCAGTTAACAATCTAAAATTCGGTCATTAGAATCGGCAGAACGGTAAATCAGAGGTCCCTAAATCGAGTGGATACGGTTCTCTGTGGGTGGTTAGCTTCAGGGAGCCGAAGGGGCTTCCCACAGAAAACCAGCGTTGAATGTAATGAAACGGCAGTTTCTGGGTGAGCCCCGGAGGCTTCGTGACACCCTTCCTTTCCCAGATCAGTGGTGTGTTTCTCAGTACAGAACTGAAGCCAGTCGGCACGGGGAGTCCGGGCCTGCTCCCACCTCTCCCCAGCGAGGGGGAAGAGGTGGAGTTAACTAGCAGGGGGGCTAGTTTCACTAAGTTTTGGTTGTTTCTTTTATTATTGGGAGAGTGTTTTTGGCGTTTTGTATGCTTTGGTCACATTTTTATACCAGGCAGTGTTTTGTTTTGATTCACCTATCTTTTTGGGTGCTCTCCCTGATGATGGCAAAGATGATAATCTTTAAATGTAAAGTGATATTAGGCAACCCCCTCTCTGCACCTCAGAGGGGGTCCAGGGAGGTGCATGGTTCTCAGTGAGCAAAAAGAACTCTGCAACTGATGACACCTAGTAGTATGGTACTTAATTAGGGATAATAGCTTCAGGGAGCCTCCGGGGCTCACCTAGAAACTGGCATTTCATTACATTCAATGCAGGTTTTATCTTTATGTATCCTAATCCACAACTAGTTTATGTTATACGTGCTGGGCAGTAAATAATGCATATGTTTTCTCAATCAGATATTATTTCACAAAATGAAACAAATGGAAAAAATGCCATCTTTGTTGAATACAAAGCTATATTTCAGTATCGTGTTTGTTCATTAGTGATCATTTTCCACCAGCAAGCAAGGCCACAATCCTAGCATACCTTGTACTGGTTCCGAAGATCATTGGCCCCACGGCCCATTTGAAATTCTTTTCCATTTTCTGGAGCTTGTCATGCAACTCCCTCAAAATGCTGTTATTATAGTCCAACCTTTAGTTGGGCACCTTGAAATATAAGAATTTTCTCTTGTGAGTAATTTAGTCAATAGTACGTGGATATTATAATTAAAAATGAGTGCTTCGGCTCATTGTCATGAATAAAGTATTCACTAAAAAGGGATAAAATCACTTAAAAATTAATTTTTGTTTTATATATTTTGCACATAGCATATATGATTTATTGTCATTGCATAATTTTCAAACAATTGCACATTATTAATTAGCATGTATAATTGCAAGAGTCTACTTATTTTACCAGATGGTGTGCTTCCGAGAATATTGGGACGAGGTCGTGCTGCGACAACTGAGACAAGCCCTCGCAAAATGTTATGCTGTAGCATTTGAAAACAATGCAGCTGTATCCGAGGCAAACATAACGCCACACACACTCTCATTTGTTAAAAAACTTGTTTCAACATTTGGCATTGGCATCGGTAAGTTTGTAGGCATGAGATTTGTAATGAAGTACAGTAGTTGCCTTAAGCTTAAAAGATGTATGTACTCAGCTAAAGAATTGAAACTGCATCTAGTAATCATTTCTTTAATATGTGAACAAATATTTGAATTAGCATGAGTAAAAAGGGTTAGCGTAAGTGTCATGATTATACATACAGTATTATAATAGTATATGTTTAATGCTGCATTTGAAATTGGACATTTTTTTTTTAAATTTCATGGTCCAACAGAAAATATCAGCAGCTCTGTAAGTGGTGGAGGACAATATGCAAGTGCTGCTTCTGAATCCTTAGCCAGGCGTGCCCAGGCAACCGTGCAGGACCCAGTGTTCCACAAGATGAAGGGGCAGTTCACAACAGATTTTGATTTCTCACAGTTAGGAGCTATGAAACTGCACAATCTTATTCATAAACTCAAGAAATGGATCAAGATTTTGGAAGCAAGAGTAAAGCTCCTTCCCAAGTAAGTAGGACAGATCTTAGCATTTTGTGAATTACTATAGCTTTTGTCTTCCAATGCTTATTCTTATCCAAATGAAATAGAAAGGCAGCATAGCCTAAACACAGAAATAATACAAAATAACTTATCAATGGAAAATATAAATATATATAGGAGAGCTACTAATATATTTTTAAATAACAGCATGAGTCAAATTAGAGCTTCTCATATCTTATCCAAGTTAATGAGAGGTCCATTCTTCCAGATACTTCACATTTATTTACATTTTATTCATGTCAAGTGTTTCCGATGTTGAGTTTCTTCACAATCAAGTACGGTCATATAGTCCTTTCCTTTAACATTAAATCATAGTCATATGTTCTTTTATTTTAGTAATCATGCAGGGTCATGCATTCCTTTTTCTTTCTTCACAATCAAGCATGTTCATGTATTAACTCTTTACACTCAAGGATAATTGTGTATTTTTTCTCTTGTCACAATCAAGATTGGTCATGTATTCTTCTTTATTCATAATCAAGAATGGTCATGTATTCATGTCTCTCTCACAATCAAGGATGGTTATATGTTCTTATCCCTTCACAAGCAAGCATTGTTATGTATCTTATCCCTCTTCGCAATCAGGAGTCACATAGGGTAAGATTGGTTATGCATTCTTCTTTATTTAAAATCAAGAATGGTCATGTATTCATCTCTCTTTCACAATCAAGAATGGTTATATGTTCTTATCCTTTCACAATTAAGCATTGTTATGTATTATTCTCTTTGCAATCAGGAGTCACATAGGGTAAGATTGGTCATGTATTCTTCTTTATTCAAAATCAAGAATGGTCATGTATTTATCTCTCTTTCACAATCAAGCATTGTTATGTATTATTCTCTTTGTACACAGGAGTCACATATTCTTCTCTTCACAATCAAGCAATCATGTATTCTTCTCTCTTCACATTCAAGAATGAAAATGATCATGTATTCTTCTCTTTTTCACAATTTAGAATGGTCATGTGTTCTTCCATCAACACAATCAAGGATGGTCGTGTATTCCATTTTGGCATATTTATTGGTATTCAATTTACATTTAGTTCATTGATTTGAATTTATTATCTGTTGATAACCATTTGATTAGAAAGGTTTTGTTAAAATCCATTTCATTAAAAAGTTAATGCGTGCCCGGGGTTCGGGTTCGGTGCCGCTTTCGGTCCCGCCTTCGTCTGGTTGGCACAGTGTTCGTTCTGTGCGAGGTTCTGGGTCTCGTAAGGGGCGCTGGCCCTTTCACGGATAAGGGGGAGGCTTGCGCTGTTCGCTCATGCTTGGTCCCAGGATTTGTGGCGTTTCGGGTCGTTTCTCTTGGCCTGCGGTGGCGTTGGGTGGCCCCTCCTCCTTCGGGAGGTTCGGGGCTAGTGGGGCAGGCCTCTTTCCCTGCGCTCTGTCGAGTCGTCTTGGAGTCGGTTTGCTTGGGCGTGGTCGAAACGACGACGACCCTCAGATGTGTTTCCCGTCTGTTCCCAGTACCGAAACGGGACTGTGCGGACCTGCGGTTCATTCTGGACTTGTCCCGTCTGAACCCCCTGGGTTCATTGTCCCTCCTTTTAGATGACTACACTATCCCAGGTTTACCTCCTGTTGGAGCTGGGCGCTTGGATGGTGTCCCTGGACCTCCGGGACGCTTATTGGTACGTCCCGATTCATCCGGGGTTCAGGGACTGGTTCTGGTTTGTTGTGGGACGTCAGGGTTACCGCTTTTGTTGTCTCCCATTCGGGTTGAACCTGGCACCTTGCGTGTTCACACGCCTTACACGGGTCAATGTGGCCTGTCTGCATCTCTTAGGTGTTCGGGGTGTTGGCCTACTTTGACGGCTGGCTGGTTTGGGCTCCCAGCTCGCCGGGTTCAGGCTCTTGTTGAACTGGAGGAAGTCCTATCTGGTTCCCTCCTGGGATCAGACATGGCTGGGTCTTGTGTGGGACTCTCAGACCACTTCCTTGTCTCTTCCTCTGGAGTCTCTCCTGCGGTCCCGTCCTGTGGAAACAGGTCCTTGCGCCTGTTTCTGCGGGGCTCCCGGGTCACCTGGCGGTTGCTCGAGGGTCTGTGCATGAGCCTGAACTTCGTGATGCTAGTCTACCCGCCGGGTCGGGTTTGGCTTCGTCGGCTCTTCCGGTTCCTTCAGGGACATACCTTCCCCCTCTCTCTCACGATTGCTGGGTTCGGACCCCTAGGGCCTTGCATCGGCTGCTGCGTCACTGGCTTCCTCTTCGGGTTTTTCGGGGTTCAGTGCCTTAGTGCCTACCCGAACCCTCGCTCGATGTGTTCACGGACGAGTTGTCTCTCGGCTGGGGTTTTGTGACCAGTGCTCACCAGGCAGGCCAGGGACGGTGGGCTTCTGTTGAGCCCACAGCACTGTGCGGGAGTTTGCGGCGGTGTGGTTTGCTCTTCGGAGGATTCGGGTCTCTTGTGGATCGACGATCCAGCTCCATTTGGACTGCTCCCTGGTGGTTCATTGTCTGAATCGGGAGGCTCTTTGGCGCTGGTCGCTTTGGGTGACTCATCTGCTGAGTTCTTGGGGTTTGGCTCTCCTGGCAGTTCACGTGCGGGGAGTGTCCAATGTATTAGCCGAAGGCCTGTCTCATTTCGTTCCCCCCCCCCTCATTATGGAATGGACGGTCGACGCCGACTCCTTCAGTTGGCTTTGCCAGACGTTCGGTCGCCCCGAGGTGGACCTCTTCTCGTCGGTATGGTCACGGCGCCTTCCCCTGTATGTGGCGCTCTTCCTCGACTGCGAGGCCGTTGGGGCCGATGCCTTTCAGCAGGATTGGTCGAGGAGGTTCCTGTACCTCTTTTCCCCGGTTCAGCTGTTGCTCCAGGTCCTGACTCGCTTGGAGACTTACCAGGGGAGAATTATCCGCTTGGCTCCAAGGTGGCCAACCCAGCCTTGGTTTCAGGTGCTGCTTGCTCGGTGTCTGAACCCGGAGGTTTTCTTGCGGCTCCGCGTCTTCCAGCAGATCGGACTGGAACGTCACATGGCTTGTTCTATCTTCTCCTCGAGTCTTCGCGTATGGTATTTTTGACTCTTGAGTTTATCATCATCTCTATGGTGATCAGGTGGCTTCCTTTTTAGTGTATGGAGCTCCCCCCTTCCCCCTCCCAGGGTGGGGGGAGCTGCGCAGACAGCGGCGTGGCTACGTGTGACGTTATGCTCGTTTGCTCATTTCTTTTAGGGAAGTTCTATCGACTTGTTCGGCTTTTGGTAGCAATATTTTCACCAGAATAGGGGTTTGTTTTGGGATGCTTACCTTTCTGGGTGCCTGACCCGGTCGATGGCAGACATAGAATGCTTCCAACCACACGGGGGTTTCTATAGGCCATTGCTTCCCATGCCTCTCTGAGGGGGGGGCCAGGTTCTGGCTCGTGATCCCCGGTAGGCTCACAGAACTCCATACACATGACTGCTGCCAAAGTCTGACATTAGCATATCCACCTAGAAAGCTCTGGAGAGCCTCCGGGTCTCACCCAGAAAATGGCATTTCATTACATTCAACACTGTTTTTCTGTGGGGAGCCCCTACGGCTCCCTGGAGCTTATCGGGCTAATGTATGTTATGTTAGACCGGGACACTAGCTATGGAGTTCAGACCTACCAGGGACCAGCGCCAGAACCTGGCCCCTTCAGAGAGGTTTCAGGGAGCAATGGCCCTGGAAAACCCCATATGGTTGGGGGTTTTCCTTATCTGCCATCGACTGGGGTTAGGCACCCAGAAAGGTAGGCGTAACAAAACAAACCCCACATGGTAGAAAACTACAACAAACCGAACAGAGAGGTAGAAAAACTCCCTACAATCACAAGGAAAACAATCAAACAATCACTTTACTGCCGCGCCGGTTGTCCGCGCAGCCCTCCCCTCCCCGGGAGGGGGAGGGGGGCCCCGAACCTCACTGCGCCGGCTGCCGTCAGTTCGTAAGCTAGTGTCAACCGGGATACACGCTTCTCTGGCCTCAAATTCCTTGGCGGTGTTTGCCTCGTGTGGCGTTCTCTGCTGTTTCTGTGGTTTTCGGTGGCCGGGAGTATTTCATCAGTGCCGGGGCTGCATGCGTCTAGGGGTTCCCTTCCCTAGGCGCCCTGTGAGTACTGCCCTTGCGTGTCAGGGTTATCTTCTCTGGGCGTTCGGGAACCGCTCCCGTAGTGGTTCTTGCTGCTCGGCATTTGCCTCGCCTTGGGCCAGCTGGGCTTGGGGCCCTTGTTTGGCCTTGGTAGGGAGTTGGTGTTG
>WNGS01167372.1:1776942-1790511 GCA_020271785.1 Procambarus virginalis | reverse complement strand
GGTTGTGCTGGTTAGGGCGCCAAGGTGTTGGGCTGCCTGCCACCTACGCGGCGGCGGGTTCCTGTTGCCTCTGGGGCGGTTGTACTTTGCGTGGTTTTTCTTTTGTGGTTTTTATTTTTTCTTGCCTGGTGGGGGTCTGCATAGTATGGCTATAGATTCCCCTAGATAGTAGTTTTTGGCAGCCTTCTGCTAGGCCCCGTGCTTGTTACACGTCCCGGGGGTTTTTCAGTATTAATCTTTTCCCTTGTTTTTGGGTTTCTTACCCGGTTAGCGGCAACACAACGTTGCATCGGGCTTCCCTTAGTTGCTAACCTACGGGCCATGGAAACCCTTGTCTGGGCTCGGGGGACCATTACATGTGTCTTCCGGGTACCAATCCATCTTGTACAGGATCGTTGGTTGCCGTGCCTTTGGTCTCTATGGTGACAGTCCCGCCATTTTCCTCCGTCCTGCTGCCTGTTGGGCCACTGATACCTTGACCCGGAATCGGGTGTGCCTAAGGGAGGGAGTATCTGACTTGCTGTATCTGACCAGTAGTACTCTGATGTTAATTACTGTTCAGAGTACAGGGTCGAGACACCATTAAGTGTTGCAAAGGCTAGGTTAGGTTGGCCGTGTTCAACAGTGTTCGGTTATGGTTTCCCACTCAGGATTGCCCCGAGGCCGCCCCGTTTTGGGTCGGTTGCTGGTTCGCCCTCCTCCCTCCCTGTTCCCAGTGGTTCCGTGGACTGTCTGACGGTGGGGTTTACGGATAGCTCGGGGGCCAGTGTGGGGTGAGGGTAGGGGAGTAGGTGGTTGGGCAGCAGGCCCTCGGGCGTGGTTTCGGGGGCTGCCCCATTCGGGTGGGGGATGGCGAAGTGTGTGGAGAGTAGGAGCCTGCTCCCCCTGCCAAGGCTTCTGGGGCTTCACAAGCGGCCCGTTTCTTTGCTGCCTTTCCCATGGAATCTTTCTTTTCTTTATGGGCGGAGGGCTTGGAGGACGGCTCTGCCCCGGGGCCTCTGGTAGCTGGGTTCCCGGGGCTGGTGGGGGATGCCTGCTAGCAGTCTGGGGCGGTTTGCCCCTGCCGGGGGTTTTCCTGCTTTTGGGCGGAGTTTTTAGGCCCATCCCGTCTGCTTGCTTCCCCCTTTTGCTGGGGTTTCTTTGTCTCTTAGCGTCAGGCACAGCCCTGCTGGCGGCCATTTTCGTTTGCCAGTTTCCCGGCGTGGCCCCCAGGGCGGGCGGTGCGGTTGGTTTACATACGCCTGGGTGGGCGAGCGAGTGTCTGGTCCCACCTGAGAGCTTCGTTTCGGCGACAGTATGGATTTCCTGGCGTTCTTTTCGCCATTTCTGGCTCTTTGTAGGTTGTCTTTTCTTTCGGATCAGGTTGTTTTGTCCTTTCTTTCTTGGCTTGTTCAGGACGGTCGATTGATGCCTGATACTGTCGCCTCGTCTCGTGCGGCGCTGGCGGAGCTGCTCAAGCTAGCTTTCGGGGTCGACGTTACATCCTCCCCGTTTCGTAAGCTTTCCTGTGCTATGTTTCACCTCCGGCCTGCTCATGCGCCTCCTGAGCCGTCCTGGTCCTTGGACCGGGTACTCTTCTATCTTTCCTCTCCTCGGTTTGTGGTGGCCCTTCGGTTCCTGATTATTTTCCCAGGCTTTGTTTTTGTTGGCGTTGCCTCTGGGGGCCGGGTAGGGGAGCTTCATGCCCTCCTCCGGCGCAGGGTTTCTGCTCTTTTGGTCCGGGGGGTAGGTTTGTCCGTTTGCAGCCTTCGCCTTCTTTTCTGGCGAAGAACGAGACGGCTGCTTTCCGGAGGGTTCCGTGGGTCATTGATGCTTGGTTGGTTCGGCCGGGGGTGCATCATGTGTTGTCCAGTTGCGGCACTTCGCCGTTGCTTGCGCGCTTCGGCCGGTATGGCTGGGGATGCGCTTTGGGTTGATCCAGTTTCCCTCGTTCCCTGTTCCAGGGTTCGGGTCTCCCAGGTTGTCTGCAGGGTTATTAAATCTAGCCAGCCTGCGGTCTATCCTCGTGCCCATGACGTTAGGAAGTTTGCGGCTTTGGCTGCTGTGTTGGTAATATGTCTTGGGCACATATTCGGGCGTGGTTTTTGGAATCGAACAGGGTCCTGGCCGCCCGTTATTTGGTGAACGTCCCTGCTCCTCGGCGTTCTTGTGTTGCTTTGGGTCGCAGGTTGCAGCCAGTTGTCTCGACTTCGCGTTGAGGAGTTTGTGGCCGCCGCCTCCCGGGTACGTCCCCTTTTTTCCTTCTCTTTGGGTAATTAGCTCCAGGGAGCCGTAGGGGCTCCCCACAGAAAACCAGCGTTGAATGTAATGAAACGCCATTTTCTGGGTGAGCCCGGAGGCTCCCTGGCTACCCTCCCTCCCGTCCGGTCGGCGGATTTTTCGCGTTGGTTGAAGCCTAGTTTCCGAACTGACGGCAGCCGGCGCGGTGAGGTCCGGGGCCCCCCCTCCCCCCCCCGGGGAGGGGAGGGCTGCGCGGACAACCGGCGCGGCAGTAAAGTGATTGTTTGATTGTTTTCCTTGTGATTGTAGGGAGTTTTTCTACCTCTCTGTTCGGTTTGTTGTAGTTTTCTACCATGTGGGGTTTGTTTTGTTACGCCTACCTTTCTGGGTGCCTAACCCCGGTCGATGGCAGATAAGGAAAACCCCCAACCATATGGGGTTTTCCAGGGCCATTGCTCCCTGAAACCTCTCTGAAGGGGCCAGGTTCTGGCGCTGGTCCCTGGTAGGTCTGAACTCCATAGCTAGTGTCCCGGTCTAACATAACATACATTAGCCCGATAAGCTCCAGGGAGCCTCCGGGGCTCACCCAGAAAATGGCGTTTCATTACATTCAACGCTGGTTTTTTCCTTCTCTTTGGGTAATTAGCTCCAGGTAGCCGTAGGGGCTCCCCACAGAAACCAGCGTTGAATGTAATGAAACGCCATTTTCTGGGTGAGCCCCGGAGGCTCCCTGGCTACCCTCCCTCCGGTCCGGTCGGCGGATTTTTTGTGTTGGTTGAAGCCTAGTTTCCGAACTGACGGCAGCCGGCGCGGGGAGGTCCTGGGCCCCCCCCTCCCCCTCCCGGGGAGGGGAGGGCTGCGCGGACAACCGGCGCGGCAGTAAAGTGATTGTTTGATTGTTTTCCTTGTGATTGTAGGGAGTTTTTCTACCTCTCTGTTTGGTTTGTTGTAGTTTTCTACCATATGGGGTTTGTTTTGTTACGCCTACCTTTCTGGGTGCCTAACCCCGGTCGATGGCAGATAAGGAAAACCCCCAACCATATGGGGTTTTCCAGGGCCATTGCTCCCTGAAACCTCTCTGAAGGGGCCAGGTTCTGGCGCTGGTCCCTGGTAGGTCTGAACTCCATAGCTAGTGTCCCGGTCTAACATAACATACATTAGCCCGATAAGCTCCAGGGAGCCTCCGGGGCTCACCCAGAAAATGGCGTTTCATTACATTCAACGCTGGTTTTTTGCTGGCTCTTGTTTCTTATTGTTGAGTTGGTGAGCTTCATGCTCTTCTCCATAGGTGGGGATTCTGCTCTTCTGGCCCTGGTGGGTATTTTCATTGTCTGCAGGCATCTCCATCTCCCCCACCACAAAACTCAGCATCTTTCTGGTAGAGCCCCGTTGGCTCATTGACTCTCTCTCCCTTCCTTCCAGACCGTTGGTTCATTGGGGTGTTTTATCTGCTTCAGAACTGAGTAGTGAGCTGAGATAAGACCGAGCTCTGGGCTGCCTAGTAGTGGCATTCCGTATTAAGAAGTTCTAGCCCATTTCAAGTGCATTATATTGTGGGATTGAATCATTTGGGAGTTGTTTGGTAGTTTCAAGGCTTCAAACCTTACAAACCCAGTAAGGCTTCGCTGACTTTCTGGATACTTTCCCAGTGACATGGCGAAATGTCATTTGCTCTCTTCACCTCTGTGAGGGGGCCAGGTTCTGATCCCCACTATGCCAAACAGAACTCCTGTGACTGATGTGACTTGGAGTATGGAGCAGTCTCGGCAAGATAGCTACTGGGAGCCACCAGGGCTCTACCAAACAGAGGCATTTCGTTACATTCAATGCTTGATATGCACAACTGGCTGTACATTGGCAACCGACCAGGAATGGGTGACCATACTCAACAATACAGTACAACCTCAATTCAACATACTATATGGGACCAACCCCAGTTCGTTGGAGTGTTGGATTCGTTGCAAGAGGTGACCTTCAGGAGGCGTTTGTGTCAGTCTTTTTTTTTTTCTTGTACACAATAAAAATGCATTATCATATTACATACTCTACCTATATATTACTTCTCTACTAAGAAATACTGTAATTCATAAATTTACCTTATTTTTGAAGTTATATCCATCTTGAAGTTTTGTGAAGTTGTGAATGCTCTACAGTAAATACGTACTGCAGTGCATTATGCCGTTAGCACTGTGTTGATTAAAAGTAGTTCTGCTGTATGTTGAGTACTACAATACAGTTTATGAAAACTATTGTACACAAAAATTACTGCAACTTTAATTTTAACACTGAGTACACACTTAAATTTAACACTTGTTCTAACTGTTCATGTTGCACACGATGTTTTTAGATGTTTGCATCAGCTTTGCTGGTGCTCGCTGCTGCTGTGAGTTCAGCCGCTTCTGAGCTGGTGCTGGCTGCTGTTGTACCAGTGCTGGGTACAACTGTGCTTGTGCTGGGTACGGCTGTTGTACCAGTGCTGGGTACAACTGTGCTCGTGCTGGGTATGGCTGTTCTCGTGCTGGGTACGGCTGTTCTCTTGCTGGGTACGGCTGTTCTCGTGCTGGTACAGCTGTTATCGTGCTTTGTACGGCTGTTCTCGTGCTGGGTATGGCTGCTGGGTACGGCTGTTCTCGTGCTGGGTACGGCTGTTCTCGTGCTTGGCTGTTCTCGTGCTGGGTACGGCTGTTCTCGTGCTGGGTACGGCTGTTCTCGTGCGTGCTGTTCTCGTGCTGATTTTCTGCTACTAGTTGTTGCAAAATATTGCTTCGCTTTTGGCATAAATAAGGCACTATTAGTAAGCCCCTGAGACATTTTGTTTTATAACCAAAGAGCTGTAGTAAAAAAATGGTCAATTCCACAATTATTCTTCCACCAGCGGATAAATACTGTACGTCAATCGCAGACAAAGCTAAGGGCACTGGGTGCATACTGTACGAACGCAGACTAAGTCTATACGCACACCCTTCAGTTGGCTGGTGTTTAAGCCTGATCCAGTAACATAAATTTCTCTTAAATATTCAATTTACATCAAATTATATATTTTTGTGTTATGTATTTAGTTTAGCAACATTATTACGATAATAAGAGCTATAAAAAATACTTATTTTGAAACTGATTTATTTATTTCATTATTTCGAAGCCATAGGTCACTGAAATGTGGCGACGATATCGAACAAAACACCGCCTGGTGTTGTGTTCGATTTCCAGTAGCATATGTTTCTCTCAAATATTCAATTTACATCAAATTATATATTTTTGGGTTACATATTTAGTTTAGCAACATTATTACGGTAATAAGAGCTATAAAAAATACTTTGGAACTAATTTATTAATTTTATTATTTCGAAGCCGTAGATCGCTGAACTGTGGCGACGAAATCGAACACAACACAACAAGCATGGTGTATGGACAGGGATTAGACACGTCCACTCGTGCTGGAGTTGTGCTGCCAATAACGTGAACAATTTCTCAAATAGGAGATATCTACCTTATTACAGCATATTTTTGGTCTTATTTAGTTTAGTTTAATTAGGATAATAGAGAGTTATTAAAACACCAGTTTTAGAAATGATTTATTAATGTGAAACGTTCAAAGTCATGGGTCACTGAACTATGACAACACAGACGAAAGTGAGTGAAACCTCACTGTAAAGTGAAGTTTACTGTACAGTATTCCCTTATCTGTCTACCCTCACTCGTCTTGTTTCATCACAGAAAATGTATAAGAAGATTTCAACATATTAGCTAGCTATTCACGCTTCAGCCTTTAAATTAATTTACAAAGATACGTGTGCCACAAATCGGTGAACGAAAATCATTGAAACTCAGTCGTTCACTTCTGTGGACCACTCTGGCTGGTGTTTGGTTAATATGCGTCACTTCTTGTGGACCATTCTGGCTGGTGTTTGGTTCATATGATTCACTTGTTGTGTGGTCCACTTGTGTGATCCAACTTGTCTTATGAAGGAATTATTAATTGTAATCTGTGATAGAATGAGACAGTTTTCCACCACTCTGTGAACTCTGTCCCAACGTCTCGACGTCGTAAGCAAATCCGAACATCCCCCCTTCGGCGAACCATTGTTCGTCGAACAGGGTGAGTAAATCCGGCCTGAAAAGTGTGCGAACTAGCCGGAGATTCGTTGAATCGGGGTACATTGAATCGAGGTTGTACTGTACAGTACTCTCATATACATACTGTAATGGTGCAAGTTGGAAACTTGGATCAGCCCAAAAATTAAAAAAATGCTTGTATGCAGTGAAAGTGGAATTAGCTGAAATCCGAGGTGGTGGTACTCGCTGTCATTAACAGTTTGATTCAAGAGTAAATATGACATAATAAATGCACTAGATTAATGAGAGATCACTAGAGACCATTAGATCATGAGAGGCAAGGTTTTTTAACTGGATGTTATGCTTTGCGGACACAGCTGTGTAAGTGCTGTTCCCACATTTCTATTCATACACCCATTCTCCCACCAACCAATCTATTTCTCTGATCAAAATTTCTTAGTATTTGGAGTTTAGCCCATCCACACTTCACCTGCTATTGTGGCTGCCATTAAAAAAAAATCCATGATAGTCATGGAAAAGGCATCTACAGTAGCAAGGGAAGGGAATGCTAATCCTCTTAATACTGTGAGGTTTCAGTTTCAGAATTATAAATTGGCTGGTGGGAGTACTGTATGGGTAGTCTTCCATCACCTCTCTCTCTGGTTCCATTGTTAACATTATGATTGAAGACTTTAGAATTGTGATCTTTTCCTGAGCTGCAGCCAAATTAGGTTGGACAAATTGTGTGTTGTGAGGACCATCCATGGCACACCAGGGGCCAGATTCACGAAGCAGTTACGCCAGCACTTACGAACCTGTACGTCTTTTCTCAGTCTTTGGCGGCTTTGTTTCCACTTATTAAACAGTTAATGAGCTCCAAAGCACCAGGAGGCTGTTTATAACAATAACAACAGTTGAATCGGAAGTTTTCATGCTTGTAAACTGTTTAATAAATGTAATCAAAGCCATCAAAGATTGAAGAAAGATGTACACATTTGTAAGTGCTTGCATAAGTGCTTTCATGAATCTGGCCCCAGGTCCTCTCAGAACCTGAATTTCTTTTGTTTTGAGGTTGCCATGTTAGCCATTAATATATCATGAATTGCTCAACAGGAAAATGTGTACTGTACACTATACTAATTCATCTAAAAGCAGCTCCTGAAATGGAGTCATATTATTTGTCAGATCAAGTTATGAACTGTTATTTCATATTTAAGTTATTTAAAATTGGCAGTTTTCAATTAAATTTTTATTCTTTGAAGGTGGTTCCTGATTGAGGAAAAGTGCCGTTATCTCAGCAACTTCAGTCTGCAAACTGCAGAGGTTGAACTTCCTGGAGAGTTCCTGTTACCAAAGGCAAGTGCTTGCAATATTGGCTATAGTTAAACTTACCATGAAAAACTGTATAACCAAAGCAGATGATTACAAATGTCAAAAAGTGAGGTGAGCTTCCCAAAAATAAAGTGGTAAGAGTAAGACCAGTAATTGGTTTTGCACTTATCACTTAGGGTAGAGCTCCCTATGCGCTTAATGCTGATAAGACCTGATGCTATAGAAACCTTAATATTTTGCATGGAATGAGCTCCAATATTGGTCTTGTGTAGTTGTAGTATTGTGAATGATTCCTTGTTAACATTCTTTAGGTTAACCTTGCACTTTCAGTCGTTGATCTTGCACATCTTAAATGCTTCACTTGACAGGCAGTTTGTCTGTGCCCCTTTTATGTATTTTTGATTACCTATGATTTACCTGTGCACTTACAGATGTAGGACTGTTTGTAGTGTCCCATCATCTTTATATATTTTGTCATTAATAATGTTGAAACTTCCATCACCTGGAGTTTGTTACACAATTACATTAATCTCGCTTAGTAAAGAAATAAATCCTTCAATACTTTCTGTGCCTTCTATACTATCTATCTGAAGAGATGAACAGTGGTTGCCTATTGTTATCATAACAAAATCGTACAGGGAGGGAGATAGGAAAACCCCTCCCCCTGTAACAACAAGCCCCGTGCCGAGTGTACCAAACACCCAAGCAGGGACAATTGGGGCCCAAGCCCCCCCCCCCCCAAGTCAACTCCTTCCCAGCCCCGGAATCCTACACATCAGGAACTGGGGCTGAACCGTCCTCCAAACCCTCTGCCTCAGGAGAAAAAGCAGAGTCCACTGGAAAAGTAGGGATGAAGGGGACCCACTGGCATGGCCCAAAAGCTCTGGCAGAAGGAACAGGCTCGAATGCCTCCGCCACCGATCCGGAAGGGGCAGTCCCCAAACCACTCGAGTCTCACTTCCAGTATAATCACAGCAGGGCAGCTGTGGGGCATCCGGAAAGGCAACCAACCTCGCACGTTGCTGCAGCCTAAACCTCGCATGCAATGCTAAAGCTGCCTGCACCCAATTATCAGCCTCAGTGGACTAGGTGAATGGAGTACAAGCAAAGAACACCACTCACAGGACTCCGGGTCAAAGGTGTCACTGACCCCAACAAGCAGCATGGCGGAGGCATACATACGGTGAGTGTCACCCTGAGACAAGGGGACAGAGCAACCTTCAAACTCGCACAAGACGAGGTGGGACTCAGAGGTCTCCTCCATTGGACCACTGAGCCCCAATGGGGGTTTCCAGGGCCCTTAGGCTGACTGCTAAGGGAAGCCCAGGCGAGGTACTGCTAACTGGTTATCCCAGAGCTACCAAGCCAACAAACTAAAAGCTGAACCCCCTGCGACGTGTGCAAGCACGGGGACCTAGTGGAGGACCACCAAAATCCTACAAGTGGTCCTACTGCCACACCAGGCAGACCCCCTCCAGGCAAATCAAAACAAAAACAAATGAAAACCTCGCAAAAGCACAACGTCTCCAGGTGAACAGAACCAGTCGCTATGCGTATTTAAGACAGCAACACAGTACCTTGCGCCCCAGCCAGCAACAAAACTACCACCTACAAAAAGGCAAACAGGAGTAAAAACCACCCCAGCTTGAACCCCAAGGGCAGGCAATCACCGAGCAGCGACAGAACGACGCGAGAAAGTTCCCGAACGACTCGGGGAAGATAACCCTGAGGCCGCAGGGGCAGCACTTATGGGGCACCTAGCTAGCCCTAGGCGCATGCAACCCCAGTACTCTTGGGTTACTCCTGGCTCACACACCACTAAAACAGAGCAACAACACTGCTAAGCAGCACTGCGCAAAGAGTGGAGCCAGAGCGATCGACCATTCACCATCACAACAGCCTGTGAACTGGGGAAGAGTTGCCAGTGTGGAGGTCTGGGACCTCCCCGTCCCCCTCCCGGGTAGGGGGGGGTTGCGCAGACGGATGCACGGCGGTTGTGGTGACGTCATGTTTGTTTTCTTGCTTTTGATTGGGGAGGTCTGTTTTCTAGTTCGGCTTTCGGTTTGCAATTTTTGACCAGCAGTAGTTTGTTTTAGGATTCCTACCTTTATGGGTGCCTGACCTGGTAGATGGCAGACAAAGACTGTTTCCAATTACACAGGGGTGTCTTTAGGCCATTTGGTCCTCGTGGCTCTCTTGAGGGGGTAAGGTTCTGGGTCTGGTCCCCGGTAGGCTTAGATTTTTTTTGATTGAATGTTACCATGGTCTGATATATACACATCAGCCCGGTATAGCTCCTGGGAGACAAAGGGGCTCTCCCAGAAATGAGAGGTTGGATAAAAAGAACCTTTTACACTAGAGATGTCATACTGATGATGATACTTTTCAAGATGCTAGTGCTCTCTAGAGCGGAATACTGTTGCATAATGACAGCCCCTTTCAAAGCTGGATAAACTGCTGACCTGGAGAGCGCACAGAACTTTACTGCTAGAATCCACTCAGTAAAACATCTAAACTATTGAAACCGACTAAAATGCCTAAATCTGTATTCTCTTGAGCGCAGGCGGGAGAGATACATAATAATTTACATGTGGAAAATAGTAGAGGGGCTGGTCCCAAACCTGCTCACAGAAATAACACCACATGAGACCAGAAGACATGGCAGGATGTGCACAATACCCCCGTTGAAAAGCAGAGATGCAATAAGTACTCTGAGAAAGAACTCTATCAACATCAGAGGCCCGAGACTGTTCAACACGCTTCCACTACACACAAGGGGCATAACTGGCCGACCCCTCACAGTGTTCAAGAGAAAACTTGACAAGCACCTCCAAGAATTATTTGGTGAACCAGGCTGTGACTCGTACTTCAGGCTGCGAGTAGCCGCATCCAACATCCGCATCCAACAGCCTGATTGACCAGTCCACCAACGAGGAGGCCTGGTCGACGACCGGGCCACGGGGACGCAAACCCCCGAAATCATCTCAAGGTAACCATCACCAACCATCTTCCCTACTCACTATCCTCATCACTAACCATCTTCCCTACTCACTGTCTTTATCACCCTAACCTGAATTAATTCTGTTCATCGTTTCTGGGAGGGGCCCACTCGGCTCCCTGAAGCTATAATATTGATTAAGTGCCATACAACTTGGAGTCATCAGTCGCAGAGTTCTTGTTGCCTACCGGGAATCACGAGCCAGAACCAGGTTCCCTCAGAGAGGTCCAGGAGCAATGACCCATGAATATTTTACATTTAAATTTATCAATTTGCCACCAAACAGGGAAGCACCAAGAATGGTAGGGGAATCAAAACAGACTACTGCATATTTGAAAAATGAGACCTGTACCCTAGAAATATCAACAAGAAAACATACAACGAAAACTTCGTCAAACCAGCCCTCTGCTAGTTAGCTTCACCTCCATCTCGTTGGAGGGAGGGGGGAGCCGGGGCGATATTGGTCAGTTCTTGGCTGATGTTCGTGCCTGACAGTCATTGGAACGCTCTGGCTTCAATCTCACTTTTCGGTGGTGTTCCCCTGTGACATGGGTCTTGTGTGTGCTGCATGCTCAGGTGCCCTTTCTTTCAGCTGCCTTGGTGTCTGATGACCTTTAGACTCGTACGCACTTGGCATCTGTTGTGTTGTTTCTTAAGCCTCCTGGAGCTGTCTTCGGATTGACTTTAAGAGGATGTAGGAGATGGACACTCCTGTCCAGGGGAGTGTCTATTGTCCTGGCGGACGGCCTGTCTCAGTTCTATTTACGGAATGGACAGTCGACGCCGACTCTTTCAGTTGACATTGTCACATGTTGAGCCCACGGATGTGGACCTCCATGTCAGCGTGGTTGAGGCGTCTCCCAATATCTGTGGCGCCCTTCCCCGGCTGCTGTGCGGTGGACACTTTTTGGCGCAACTGGTCGAGGTGGGGTTACCTGTACCTCTTCCCCATGGTCCAGCTGTTGCTTCGGGTTCTGGCTTGGTTTGAATCCTATCTCGTGAGTGTTCTCCCTGTAGCTTCTTGGTGGCCGGCCCAGCCGTGGTTTCAGTCGCTACTTGCTCGGTGTCCGAACTCGGTGCATTTTTCTGCAGCTTCGGCCCATCCAGCAGATCGGGCCGGTTCAGCACTTTGCTGGTTCAATCTATTCCTCCGCTTCGTGTCAGGTCTTTTTGATGTGAGTGTATCACCACTTGTGTGGTGATCAGGTGGCTTTGTTAATGGTGTCCCAGCTGTGGTCTTCGTCTCAGCAACAGTATGGAGTCTCTTGGAGTTCCTTTTAACATTTCCTCTCTCTTATAGGTTGTCTTCTGTTCCGTTTGGGTAGTTTTGTCCTGTCTTGGTTTTTTCAGGACCGTCTTATGTCGAATAATGTTGCCTCTTATTGTAATTACCTAAGTGTAATTACCTAAGTGTAGTTACAGGATGAGAGCTACGCTCGTGGTGTCCGTCTTCCCAGCACTCTTTGTCATATAACGCTTTGAAACTACTGACGGTCTTGGCCTCCACCACCTTCTCCCCAACTTGTTCCAACCGTCTACCACTCTGTTTGCGAAAGTGAATTTTCTTATATTTCTTCGGCATCTGTGTTTAGCCAGTTATATCTATGACCTCTTGTTCTTGAAGTTCCAGGTCTCAGGAAATCTTTCCTGTCGATTTTATCAATTCCTGTTACTATTTTGTATGTAGTGATCATATCACCTCTTTTTCTTCTGTCTTCTAGTTTTGGCATATTTAATGCTTCTAACCTTCCTCGTAGCTCTTACCCTTCAGTTCTGGGAGCCACTTAGTAGCATGTCTTTGCACCTTTTCCAGTTTGTTGATGTGCTTCTTAAGATATGGGCACCAAACAACAGCTGCATATTCTAGCTTTGGCCTAACAAAAGTCATGAACAATTTCTTTAGTATATCCCCATCCATGTATTTAAAAGCAATTCTGAAGTTAGAAAGCATAGCATAGGCTCCGCACAATATTCTTTATGTGGTCTTCAGGTGATAGTTTTCTATCTAGAACCACCCCTAGATCTCTTTCTTTATCAGAGTTCTTTAAAGATTTCTCACATAATATATAGGTTGTGTGGGGTCTATGTTCTCCTATTCCATTCCATAACATGACATTTATTAACATTAAATTCCATTTGCCAAGTGGTGCTCCATATACTTATTTTATCCAGGTCTTCTTGAAGGGCATGACAATCATCTAAATTTCTTATCCTTCCTATTATCTTAGCATCATCAGCAAACATGTTCATATAATTCTGTATACCAACTGGTAGATCATTTATGTAGACAATAAACATCACTGGTGCAAGAACTGAACCCTGTGGTACTCCACTTGTGACATTTCTCCAGTCCGATACATTGCCTCTGATCACAGCCCTCATTTTTCTATCAGTCAGAAAAATTTTCATCCATGTTAGAAGCGTACCTGTCACTCCTCCAATATTTTCCAGTTTCCAGAACAACCTCTTATGTGGAACTCTGTCGAAAGCCTTTTTTAGTCCAGATAGATGCAGTCAGCCCAACCATCTCTTTCCTGTAATATCTCTGTTGTCGATCATAAAAAATGAGTAAATTCGATACACAGGATCTACCAGATCGAAAAACCATACTGTCTGTCTGATATTATATCATTTCTTCCAGGTGTGCTACCCATTTAGTTTTAATTATTTTTTCCAATATTTTGACTATTACACTGTCAATGATACCGGTCTATAATTAAGGGGGTCTTCCTGCTTCCACTCTTGTAAAGGAAACTATGGTAGCCTTTTTCCACACATCAGCTAAAACTCCTGTAAACAGGGATGCCTGAAAGATCAGTGAAGAGGATGCTGAGCTCAGGTGCACATTCTCTCAGAACCCATGGTGAAACTCCATCTGGACCAATGCTTTGTTCTTATTTAGCTCTTGAGCATTTTTCCACTTCGTCCTAGACACCTCTATGTGCTCTATGTTGTTCTCTGGATTT
>WNGS01167372.1:1751695-1767485 GCA_020271785.1 Procambarus virginalis | reverse complement strand
GTTGCTTCGGGTTTGGTTCGTTTGGAGACATTCCCAGGGAGAGTACTCCTTGTGGCCCATTGGTGGCCGGCCCGGCTTTGGTTTCCGGTGCTGTTGACTCGGTGCCCGAAAACGGGACGTTTACCGCGGCTCCGCCTCTTTCAGCAGGTCGGTCGCTCTGGTACGGGGGCTGGTTCGACCTTCTCCTCTGCTCTTCGCGTCTGGGTTTTTGACGCGGGTGTATCACCAATTCTATGGTGATCAGGTGGCTTCGTTGATGGTGTCCACCTGAGAGCTTCGTTTCGGCGACAGTATGGATTTCCGCGTTTTTTCGCCATTTTCTGGCTCTTTGTAGGTTGTCTTTCTTTCGGATCAGGTTTTGTCCTTCTTTCTTGGCTTGTTCAGGACGGTCGATTGATGCCTGATACTGTCGCCTCGTCTCGTGCGGCGCTGGCGGAGCTGCTCGAGCTAGCTTTCGGGGTCGACGTTACATCCGCCCCGTTTAGTAAGCTTTCCTGTGCTATGTTTCACCTCCGGCCTGCTCATGCGCCTCCTGAGCCGTCCTGGTACTTGGACCGGTGCTCTTCTATCTTTCCTCTCCTCGGTTTGTGGTGGCCCCTTCGGTTCCTGATTATTTTTCCCAGGCTTTGTTTTTGTTGGCGTTGGCCTCTGGGGGCCGGGTAGGGGAGCTTCATGCCCTCCTCCGGCGCAGGGGTTTCTGCTCTTTTGGTCCTGGGGGTAGGTTTGTCCGTTTGCAGCCTTCGCCTTCTTTTCTGGCGAAGAACGAGACGGCTGCTTTCCGGAGGGGTCCGTGGGTCATTGATGCTTGGTTGGTTCGGCCGGGGGTGCATCATGTGTTGTGTCCAGTTGCGGCACTTCGCCGTTGCTTGCGCGCTTCGGCCGGTATGGCTGGGGATGCGCTTTGGGTTGATCCAGTTTCCCTCGTTCCCTGTTCCAGGGTTCGGGTCTCCCAGGTTGTCTGCAGGGTTATTAAATCTAGCCAGCCTGCGGTCTATCCTCGTGCCCATGCCGTTAGGAAGTTTGCGGCTTTGGCTGCTGTGTTGGTAATATGTCTTGGGCACATATTCGGGCGCGTGGTTTTTGGAATCGAACAGGGTCCTGGCCGCCCGTTATTTGGTGAACGTCCGTGCTCCTCGGCGTTCTTGTGTTGCTTTGGGTCGCAGGTTGCAGCCAGTTGTCTCGACTTCGCGTTGAGGAGTTTGTGGCCGCCGCCTCCCGGGTACGTCCCCTTTTTTCCTTCTCTTTGGGTAATTAGCTCCAGGGAGCCGTAGGGGCTCCCCACAGAAAACCAGCGTTGAATGTAATGAAACGCCATTTTCTGGGTGAGCCCCGGAGGCTCCCTGGCTACCCTCCCTCCCGTCCGGTCGGCGGATTTTTCGCGTTGGTTGAAGCCTAGTTTCCGAACTGACGGCAGCCGGCGCGGTGAGGTCCGGGGCCCCCCCCCCTCCCCCTCCCGGGGAGGGGAGGGCTGCGCGGACAACCGGCGCGGCAGTAAAGTGATTGTTTGATTGTTTTCCTTGTGATTGTAGGGAGTTTTTCTACCTCTCTGTTCGGTTTGTTGTAGTTTTCTACCATGTGGGGTTTGTTTTGTTACGCCTACCTTTCTGGGTGCCTAACCCCGGTCGATGGCAGATAAGGAAAACCCCCAACCATATGGGGTTTTCCAGGGCCATTGCTCCCTGAAACCTCTCTGAAGGGGCCAGGTTCTGGCGCTGGTCCCTGGTAGGTCTGAACTCCATAGCTAGTGTCCCGGTCTAACATAACATACATTAGCCCGATAAGCTCCAGGGAGCCTCCGGGGCTCACCCAGAAAATGGCGTTTCATTACATTCAACGCTGGTTTTTTGCATCTTTACCGGATCTTAGTGCCCTGTCTGAGTCTGAGATTCGGTGTCTGGCCTACCTCGACGACTGGCTGGTGTGGGCTCCCAGTCAGTCCGCGTGTCTGCTCGCCAGGGGTGTGGTTCTTTCCAGATCGCCGGGTTTGGTTTCCTGGTGATCGAGAGGCTTTTCCATCTGTTTCCATCCCGGGTTCGGACCTGGGCCTTGTTTAGGGCTATTGGGCCACTCATTGTCTTTCCCTCCAGAAGTGTTACTGCGGCTGTGGTCCCGCTTTCGGCTGTACATGAGGGGGTCCCGGGTTGCTCAGCGGTTGCTTGAGCGGTTGTGCGGGAGTCTGAACTTCGCCGTGCTAGTCTACCCGCCGGGTCGGGTTTAGCTTCGGCGTCTGTTTTGGTTCCTTCGGGGACGTCCTTTCCGCCTCTCTCGCGATCGTTGGGTTCGTCCTTCGGGGGTCTTACGTCGGTTGCTGCGTCACCGGCTTCCTCTTCGGGGTTTTCAGGGTTCGGTGCCTTGGCGCCTTCCCGAGCCCTCGTTCGATGTGTTCACGGACGCGTCGTCTCTCGGCTGGGGCTTTGTGACCAGTGCTCACCAGGCAGGCCAGGGACGGTGGGGTCCGTCCTTCCATCGGGCTCACAGCATGGTTCTGGAGTTCGCAGCTGTCTGGTTCGCGCTTCGGAGGATTCGGGTCACTCGGGGATCGACCATTCGCCTCCATTCGGACTGTTCTCCAGTGGTTCATTGCCTGAACCGCAGGGGGTTCTCTTCGGTCCTTGGCTCTTTGGGGTTGGTCCCTTCGAGTGGTTCGTCTGCTGGATTCTCTGGGTTTGGCTCTCCGTGCGGTTCACGTCCGGTGAGTGTCCAACATTCTGGCGGATGGTCTGTCTCGCTTCCTTTCCCTGTCCACGGAGTGGATGGTCGACGACGACTCGTTTCGTTGGATCTGCCAGACGTACGGTCTCCCAGATGTGGACCTCTTCTCATCGGTGTGGTCTCGGCGTCTCCCGATATATGTGACGCCCTTCCCCTACTGCGCAGCGTTCGCGGTGGATGCCTTTCGGCAGGACTGGTCGAGGTGGGGTTACCTGTACCTCTTTCCTCCAGTCCAGCTGTTGCTTTGGGTTCTGGTTCGTTTGGAGACATTCCCAGGGAGAGTAGTCCTTGTGGGCCCTTGGTGGCCGGCCCAGCTTTGGTTTCCGGTGCTTTTGGCTCGGTGCCCGAACCCGGGACATTTCCCACGGCTCCGCCTCTTTCAGCAGGTCAGTCCGGTCCGGTACGGGGCTGGTTCGACCTTCTCCTCTGCTCTTCGCGTCTGGTCTTTTTGACGCGGGTGTATTACCAATTCTATGGTGATCAGGTGGCTTCGTTGATGGTGTCCCACCTGAGAGCTTCGTCTCCGCGACAGTATGAAGTTTCCTGGCGTTCTTTTTGCCATTTTCTGGCTCTTCGAAGGTTGTCTTTTCTTTCAGATCGGGTTGTTTTGTCCGCAGGGTTATTAAGTCTAGCCAGCCTGCAGTCTATCCTCGCGCCCACGATGTTAGGAAGTTTGCGGCTTTGGCTGCTGTGTTTGGTAATATGTCTTGGGCACATATTCGTGCGCGAGGATTTTGGAAGTCGAACAGGGTCCTGGCCGCCTGTTATTTGGTGAACGTCCCTGCTCCTCGCGTTCTTGTGTTGCTTTGGGTCGCAGGTTGCAGCCAGTTGTCTCGACTTCGCATTGAGGAGTTTGTGGCCGCCGCCTCCCGGGTAAGTCCCCTTTTTCCTTCTCTTTGGGTATGTAGCTCCAGGGAGCCGTAGGGGCTCCCCACAGAAAACCAGCGTTGAATGTAATGAAACGCCATTTTCTGGGTGAGCCCCGGAGGCTCCCTGGCTACCCTCCCTCCCATCCGGTCGGCGGGGTTTTCGCGTTGGTTGAAGCCTAGTTTCCGAACTGAAGGCAGCCGGCATTGTGAGGTCCGGGGCTCCCCCTCCCGGGGAGGGGAGGGCTGCGCAGACAACCGACGCGGCAGTAAATTGATTGTTTGATTGTTTCCTTGGGATTGAAGGGAGTTTTCTACCTCTCTGTTCGGTTTTTGTTGTAGTTTCTTACCATGTGGGGTTTGTTTTGTCACGCCTACCTTTCTGGGTGCCTAACCCGGTCGATGGCAGATAAGGAAAACCCCCAACCATATGGGGTTTTCCAGGGCAATTGCTCCCTGAAACCTCTCTGAAGGGGCCAGGTTCTGGCGCTGGTCCCTGGTAGGTGTGAACTCCATAGCTAATGTCCCGGTCTAACATAACATACATTAGCCCAATAAGCTCCAGGGAGCCTCCGGGGCTCACCCAGAAAATGGCGTTTCATTACATTCAACGCTGGTTTTTTGCAATTCTTGAATATCATGATGAGTCTGCGCCTGGTGCATAGGATGTTGATTATGGCTACTTCATAGTTGAAATGTGGATAACATTCGTGTAGGATAACGTATAGGATAACATACGATATATGATGACCAAACCCATATATCTGATATATGGTTTGATGGTGGTGTCACATTCATAAAGAATTCTTTTCGATCATTGATCTGCAATGTGTTAAGGGGTTCACTGAAAACAAAATCATACTGTACCCTTTAATATTTCACTCATTTCTTTTCTGTCATCTGTGAAGGTTCTGTCACTCTTGCACAAGATTGACACAACACAGCATCTACTCATGGTTGCTGTGTTTGTACTGAGGCCCTCACACCCATGATTTTTTCAAAATGGTGTCTGTTTACTGGAGACCCTTGGAAGAGGATTAAACTCGCCCCATGTACCTACGAGAGTCTCAAATCTTATGCTAGACCTAAAAGCACCTCTGGTTGCTGTGAGCACCACCGATGAATCAACCTTATTCGCTGTGTGCAGCTGAAGGGTAAAATCATCCCCAGGCAGTTTGAGCAGATGTGCCAATCGCTCTCAAGGGATTGGACCAGTGTAAGGGTGTAATACCTCTGTATACTACTGTATAGTGTGTGTCAAATTAATTCTAATACTTTGGAAATTTTTAGGCACGTGGGTCTCAAGCATCTCACCAGGTGTTGAGGGACATTGTAAAGGAGGTGCAAAATGCCATGGTTCCAAGAACAATGCTGCGAGACTGGGCGTTAACTACCTACCCTAATCCTACCCATTACTGGACCTTCAGGAAAATAGTAAGTCAGTATTTGTTCATGTGTACATACATTTTCATTGCTCCATTCCCACTTTCATGGAGTGGGGAAGCATCATCCTAGGTAAGTAAGGGGAAAATAATCTAGTAAAATGTACAGATTTTCATATTACAGATGAAAAAATAAAATACAGTATCTCTCATCCATTCATTATATCATTCACAATATATAACAATGGATGAACAAGCACCACCATACTTCAGCAGTCATCCTTAGCAGCAACCTATCATTTCACGAGACCAGGTGCAGAGTGCTCCTTTGGATTAGCATATAGTGTATACAAATTTTGTACTGTATATTCCCTCTTCTTAAAAACTTTTTCACCCAGTTTTGTTCCTTACCATATCCTGTACATTGTTTGTGCTTCTCGCCTCCTCACACACTCACTATACCAGCCTACCTTCCTCTTTTATGCTCAGTTACACTTTAATACAATCTCTTCAGTCTACTATCATCTGAGAAAGCTCGCTTCACCATAGCTTATTGCATTCCACGTCTTATAACATTTTAATTGCTAACTTTATCTATTCTCTTAACTGACTTATGCTTCTTAGATTATCAAATTTATACTCAATAGTACAATAGTGTCAGTACTACCACTCCTCAGTAGGTCCCCACAGCTTATGGCACATCTCATAATGCTTTCCGACCCCTTGAGACATGTACCATTCCAATGATTCAGTCTCATCTCTTCATGACTGGGAGTTCATAAGGATCAAATACCGACTCACAGTTGAGGCAGATTCCCCACAACAATGAAAGTCACAAAACATATATCCCACCAAAATTTTAAAATTGTTTTCCTAGATTGGTAATTTAATCATTTAATTGTCAAAACACACCTAATATGCCACCTCACACTTTACCAACACCACCTTTCTGAGGGAGCTCCCTGGTGGCTATTGTAATTTATCTTACTATAGGGTCACATCAGTTGCAAGAGTTCTGTTTAGTTTACTAGGAACCAGAGCCAGAACAGAGGCATAGAGAGTAAGTGACAATTTGACACCCCACAGGGAAAGTATCCAGAAAGCAGATAAGGAAACTATATGGGGCTGTACCCTGGTCATTATTTCTGAAGCAACGGTATTTCCGAAGTTAAGTGTTAGTAATTTTTCAAGTAACATTCAGGTATGATATATTTTGTGCAGACATCCACTTGGTCCACCACTCTAGTGCCTTCTACCCTGTGATGTCACAGATTCATGGCACATTGCTTTGATTTGTCATGAGGCTGGAGTGTTCATTCCGTGACTTTGTTGGACATATCTGCCCAATCAAGGAACATCCGTGCACCATGTGCACCAAAGGGAGCCGGTCAGCCGAGCGGACAGCACACTGGACTTGTGATCCTGTGGTCCCGGGTTCGATCCTGGGCGCCGGCGAGAAACGATGGGCAGAGTTTTTTCACCCTATGCCCCTGTTACCTAGCAGTAAAATAGGTACCTGGGTGTTAGTCAGCTGTCACGGGCTGCTTCCTGGGGGTGGAGGCCTGGTTGAGGACCGGGCCGCGGGGACACTAAAGCCCCGAAATCATCTCAAGATAACCTCAAGATGTTGGCTCCAAATGCACTCATTGTGTCAGTGATGGCTGACTGGTGGGTGGATGGGCAGGCAGGCAGGCAGGGATGGAGAGGCTGAAATGTAGGCAGGCAGGCAGTAAGAGGCTGGGAGGTAGGCAGGGAGGGAGAGGCAAGGAGGGAAGCAGGCAGGCAGGCAGGCAGGCAGAGCTTGGGAGGGAGGCAGGCAGGCAGAGGCTGAGTGGTAGGCAGGAAGGGAGAGGATGGAGATGAATGGTAGGATGGAGATGGATAGATGGATTGATGGATTGATGGATGGAGGGAGGGAGGGAGGGAGGGATGGATGGAGGGAGGGAAGGAGGGAGGGAGACAGGGAGGGAGGGATGGGTGTTGATGAGGTGAAGCAGAGAGAGCGTGTGTATGGGATGTATTGGGGTGGGGGGGGGGGGACCAGCTCACTCTGATAAGCCTAAGACACCTGACCCAGTTAACCCTTTAACTGCGCAACGCGCCTGCAGGCCCACGTCTGGGGCGCGCTACGCGCCTCCGGGTATTTGTATTTTTCACGTTCCATTCAAAACTCCCGCGGCTACATGGGGTTCACATCAGCTTCCTCAGGGCTCAGATGCCAAACTTTTCCTCAAACAGATGCCATCTTTAAAGAAAATCATGGTCCACATTTCCGGGTGTGAGAGCCTCAGTAGTGAGTGAGCAACCAAGGCTGGTGCTCGCAGCATGAGTGCACAGCACTGCTGTTCAGTGTGTGACTGAACAGCAGTGCTGTGCTCCACACTCTGCCATTTACGACTTGAGCTCAGACGTCCACAAACTTATTTCACAAGCGAGACGTCTGCCCACTTCCTTTTTCATGAAGGTATATCACTCAGGGGTTCTACTTCACCAGGGGCTCAAACGGAGCATGCCCTCCCCTCACGATTTCTTCAGCTCAAGTGAGCTCCAGCTCTTCTGAAGCGAGCCTCACTCCTCCAGCAAACTCTCCACATCCCATGTCAAGTCATTTATTTACATTCTTGATCACTGCCCATATGAGTGATATATGGGCAGTGATCAATAGCGATTTCATACTCTTAAACTGGCTGTCAAATTTAACCCAGTGTTTAACATATATATATATTCAGGTCTATATCTCCTTGACCTCTTAGTTAGGTCAGGTCTTGCAGAATAACTCAAGGGGGAGACTCATTTCTCCTGCAGGCTGAGATCATAACATTTGGCAGCTTTGTTTAGTTAGTTTAAATCTATGACCTCTTGTTCTTGAAGTTCCAGGTCTCAGGAAACCTGCTCTCATCCAATTATTTCACTTCCTCTTGCACATTTGTTTTATCTCACCTATTTTACAAATACACTACACCTTTATGTTTCCTGGGACACCACTCATGGTCATCAACCTGTTCCACAATACTGGACTTAGGAATTTGAAATATCTTGGAGCTCCTTTGATGCAGATGTTGACTCTGGTTGTAACCCCCTTCCCAAAGTATGTGACTGCGTGTACATGTGCGGTCCAGCGTTTTTTGCAATTAGGGATGGTTAAAGAAACAATACCACAGTGGAAAAGTGCATAATAGTGTATGAATGTCTGGCAAATACCCTGAAACGAAAAGTTAAAGAAACAAAACAGAAATAGTGTTTTTCGAAGGAAATAGTGCAGAAGCATATGGTGAGAGTGACCAATGTGAGAGGGTGATGGCAGGTAGTGACCTGAGACAGTAAGCAGTGAGGTCGCCATGAACCTACCACCTAAGATTTTACTGTGCGGGAAAATCAGCCATAACATTTAAGACCACAACACTAAGCCCACTACTAAAGCTATCACCAACACCACCTAACTCCACTGCCTTCACCATTGCCACCAAGCACGTACCATTATTTAAGAATATTAACTAAATATGTCTACAGTAAAGATTTGCACAGAATGTAGCCAGTCCCAAATTCTAGAGGAAGAGAATTCAGCTAATTTAATTTTAATAATAAAAAGATTAACTGGGAACAAATAAACAGACCTCACTCACAGATACAAGCTGGAAAGAACAGTTAGAAAATGCAAACCTATACCAGTGCCTCAAGAAAATAAGCTTAGTAGTACAGGTATTAGAAATATGCTCAAGCTGCATACCAGGGCAATGACCACAGAGGCATCAGCACCGCAGGTATCAAATTGAAGGGGATATCGACCTCCATGACACATAACCCAAGCAACATAAGGCTGCAGACAACTACGGATGTTATCAAGATACCTGGCAGCCAAGACTGTGTTTGACCTCCAAAACCCCCGCCAGAACCCATTCCAGGTATGATCCCGGTTATCCTCCCTCCCAACCAATTGCATCAGTTGGTCATGTCTTGGGCTCTGAACTGATCATTATTGACGTGAGGAATTGGCAGCTCTCATGGTGCTGCCATATGGTAGTGGCCAGCAGTAACTAAGAGGTAGACATGGGTAACTAGGCTCCTAACCACTGGGTGGATTGTTTGTCAAGTGGTTTCCTGCACTGGTTGTTTACTTATGTTTGTAAACTTTGTAATTGGCTTCCTTTCTAGGGTCTGTCTTTTCAGTGAGGGTGATCATGAATCCCTTGAGCCTCTGAGGTTGATACCTGGTTGATACCTGGTTGATGGGGTTCTGGAAGTTCTTTACTCCCCAAGCCCGGCCGGAGGCCAGGCTTCTGATGTTTATACAGTGTTCTCTGATTGTGTCTATGGCATAATCAGAGAACACTGTAGAGAGAGAGGGGGCTCTCTGCAGAACACTGCAAAGAGGGGGACAGGGTTTTGGCCTCTGTCTCCGGTAGGCTATTAAGGACTCATGACTGATGTAAATTTGTATGTGTGGAGATATTTCAATGCATCTGGCAAAAGGGAGCCACCTAGGACACCCCCCCCCCCCCCCACATTGCCAGAAAGAGGCATTTCATTACATTTAATGCTGTAATTAGTTTTTGTTTTGTTTTTAGATTTTACACAATTAGCTGTTATATTATACAGTATTTGTAAATAATTTTTAATTTTTTACAGCTCACTGTGCAGCTTGCTCTTATTGGTTTAATGGAGTATTTGTTACATCTGACAAAGCTCTATCCAGACATGATGTACGTTCATCAAGACTCGGGACTTATCAATATTGCGTATTTCAAATTCGGCATGGATGATGCAAAAGGTTTGTTCAGTATTAATATTTTCATAACGTGTGTATAAAAATATGTTATATGTATGTTAAATGTTAAATGTTATATACATGTACAGTAATGTTGGATGACACTTTTGTTGTGTATAGATGGTATTAATATTATGCTAAAAAGTCTGTTTAATTTGAATGATTTTAGTAATTAGCATTGCTAATCAATATTCTCAGGTGAACTGGATGTCAACCGTCCTGTACCATTTAGATTGACACCAAACTTGGCTGAGCTTGTAACTAATATTGGAGTATCTGGACCATTCACTGCATCTATGGTTGCTACTGCACGATGCCTAGCTACTCCATCTTTCAAAGTTAATGCACTTCTTCGAGCTATAATGCGTGACGAAATTATAACGTGGCATAAGGTAAGTCTGGGCTTTGATGCTTATGAATTCTTCATGCTGTTGCCTTTGTTTTTTTTTCTGCGGGGGAGCCCCTTCAGCTCCCCAGAGCTATCCAGGCTGACATATGTGTACTCACCTAATTGTGCTTGCGGGGGTTGAGCTTTGGCTCTTTGGTCCCGCCTCTCAACTGTCAATCAACAGGTGTACAGATTCCTGAGCCTACTGGGCTCTATCATTTCTACATTTGAAACTGTGTATGGAGTCAGCCTCCACCACATCACTTCCTAGTGCATTCCATTTATTAACTACTCTGACACTGAAAAAATTCTTTCTAACGTCTCTGTGGCTCATCTGGGTACTAAGTTTCCACCTGTGTCCCCTTGTTCGTGTCCCACCCGTGGTGAAGAGTTTGTCTTTGTCCGCCCTGTCAATTCCCCTGAGAATTTTGTAGGTGGTTATCATGTCTCCCCTTACTCTTCTGTTTTCCAGGGATGTGAGGTTCAGCTCCTTTAGCCTTTCCTCGTAGCTCAATCCTCTCAGTTCCGGGACGAGCCTGGTGGCATACCGCTGAATCTTCTCTAACTTTGTCTTGTGTTTAACTAGGTATGGACTCCAGGCTGGAGCTGCATACTCCAGGATTGGTCTTACATAAGTGGTATACAGGGTTCTGAAAGATTCCTTACACAAATTTCTAAAGGCAGTTCTTATGTTGGCCAGTCTAGCATATGCCGCTGATGATATTCTTTTGATGTGGGCTTCTGGGGACAGGTTCGGTGTGATATCAACCCCCAGATCTTTCTCTCTATTTGACTCTTGCAGGATTTCCCCTCCCAAATGATACCTTGTGTTCAGCCTCCTGCTCCCTTCTCCTAATTTCATCACCTTACACTTTCCCGAGTTGAACTTTAGCAGCCATTTTCTAGACCATTCCTCCAGTTTATCCAGGTCATCCTGTAGTCTGTCTATCTTCATCCGTCAATGTGTATATCATTAGACTTTGGCATCAGTCACTGTGAATGGAGTTCTAAGCCTACCGGGGCCCACGAGCCAGAACCTGGCCCCCCTCAGAGAGGCACGAGGAGCAATGGCCTATAGAAATGCACGTGTGATTTGGAGCATTCTATGTCCGCCATCGACCGGGCCAGGCACCTAGAAAGGTAAGTACTTCAAAACAAACCCCTATTCTGGTTAAAACAACTAAAATAGACAAACAAGTGGATAGAACTCCCCAACTGAAAACGAACAAACTAGCATGACGTCACACGAGCCACGCTGCATGTCTGCACAGCTATCCCCTCCCCGGGAGGGGAAAAGGGAAGCCCCAGACCCCAGCGCCGGCAATCTACCCTGCAGTTCTGTGTGATGTGATTGTAGCTCAGTCATGTGGCTCCAGCTACAGATTCTCCCTGTGTTGTGCTGTGCCTTGTGTCCAGTACTACTATTACATTGGCATGTGAGCTGAGAGTAATATTCACAGGTACTCGGGCTGCATGTGCTTCCTCGGTAGGGGGAAGGGGGAGCCCCAGACCCCTGCGCCGGCTGTCCACCTTCAGTTCTAAGGCTGATGAGGTCGTGTGCTCTGGCTCCGGTGGTTGTTTCAGCACTGTACCTAGTGTACCTAGTGTGTGGTGACTGTCTTCTAGGTGGTGAGGCCACCTCCAGTACTTGGGCTGCATGCGCCTAGGGTTTCCTTCCCTAGGTGCCCTGTAAGTGCTGCCCTTGGGGCTTGAGGCCACTTTCCACAAGTTCCTTGGGTTCTGCCTCTGCTAGGCCATTTACTGCTTGGTTTTTGGCTGCCCTTTGTGTGCTAGGGTATTCTGTCTCCCTTGTTCGCATTAGGGTAGGGGGCAGTTTGCACTGGTAGGGGCGCAGAGTACTGCGAAGCTTGCTTTCACCAATCATAGCGGCCGGCTCTGTTCCACCTGGATACATTGTCCTCTTTCTGGGTTTTCTTTTTCTTTTTGTTTGTCTGCCTGGTGGGGGGGTCTGCCTTGGTTCTTGTCCCTTGTGTACTGAGTACTCTTCCTTCTTCTGGTGGTTCCCCCTGCTAGGTCCCCGTGAGTGTACCCGTCCCAGGGGTTCAGCTTTAGTAAGTTGCTTGGTATTTGTGGGCGCCGGTTAGCAGTACCGTGCCTGGGATTACCTGGGCATGAGTTCCATTAAACTCTCAGGACCTGGGAATCCCCTAGGGGGCGCGTGAATCCAATGGTTGTGTCCCTGCAGTTTCCCCCTCTCTTTGTGCGAGTTCGAGGGTTGCTCTGTCCCCCCTTGTCTCAGGGCGACTCATTGTTTTTGCCTCCGTCTGCTACCTGTGGGGTCGGTGGCACCTTCGACCCAGAGCCCTGCGAGTTTTGTTGTTTGTTTGTGGCTTGATTATCCAGTCTTATGCTGACTATGCGGGTGCAGGCAGCACGGGCATTATGCGTTGAGTTTCGGTGGTGGCAACATGCTAGGTTGTTTGCTCCCGGGAACCCTGAGGCTGCCCCGTTTTGGTTGGTGTGACGGGGCTTGGGGGTGTTGGTCACTTCGGTTTTGGTTTCCTTCCGCGCCCCCCTTGTCTTTCCCCTGTTGTGGTCTGGTCTGCCCCCCCCCCCCCTTTCCTCCCAGTACAGGTGGCATCCGTGTTGCAAGCTAGGTTAGGTTTCTGCAACTTGCTAGGTTGGTTGGTTTCCCACTCGGATGCCCTGAGGCCGCCCTGTTTGGTTCGGTGCTGTTCGCCCCTTTCCCTCTCTGTTCCCGGCTCCGGTCTGTCTGTGGGTTTCGGGGTCGGGGTGGGGTTTAGTTGGGGCAGAGACTCAGGCGATTTTCGGGGGCTGCCCCGTTCGGGTTGGGGACGGAGGTTTTAGAGCCTGTTCCTCCTGCCAAGGCTTCTGGGGCTTACCAGCGGCCCTTTCTTGCTGCCTTTCCCATGGACTCTTGCTTTTCTTTAAGGGCGGAGGGCTTGGAGGACGGCTCTGCCCCGGGGCCTCTGTTGTTGGCTCCCGGCGGTCCATAGAATTACCCAAATCTACCAAAAGTACCCAAAAGTACACAAATCCTCCTAGCATTACGTAAGTAATGAAGAAATATGGTATATTTACTTACTATAATGTTGGTGCTAAACGTAGAACATGATCAAACCTATTTTTACTCTGAAATAATCTAATTTCATAACGAAATTAGACGTAAATATGTGAGAGGTGACGCCATAGAAAGTCGACGGTCCAAGCGAATACTCTCACATATTTACGTCTAATTTCGTTATGAAATTAGATTATTTCAGAGTAATAATAGGTTTGATCATGTTCTACATGTAGCACCAACATTATAGTGAGTAAATTTACCATATTTCTTCATTACTTACGTAGTGCTAGGAGGATTTGTGTACTTTTGGGTACTTTTGGACCCTCTCACATATTGCGTCTAATTTCGTTATGAAATTAGACTATTTCAGAGTGAAAATAGGGTTGATCATGTTCTACGTGTAGCACCAACATTATAGTAAGTAAATATACCATATTTCTTCATTACTTACGTAATGCTAGGAGGATTTGTGTACTTTTGGGTACTTTTGGGTAGATTTGGGTAATTCTATGGACCCGTTCCCGGGGCTGTGGGAGATGCCTGCTAGCAGTTCTGTAGCGGTTTGCCCCTGCCTGGGGTTTCTGCTTTTGGGCGGCGTTTTTCGCCCATCCAGTCTGCTTGCTTCCCACTTTTGCTGGCATATTTAGCGTCATTCACAGCCCCTGCTGGCGGCCATTTTCGTCTGCCAGTTTCCCGGCGTGGCCACCAGGGCGGCGTAGCAATTTGTTTACATACGCCTGGGTGTGCGAGCGAGCGTCTTGGGGGAGTTTTCGCCTTTTTTCAGGGGTTTTTATTCTCCTGCTGTCGTTTCTTTGCTTTTCTGGTGTTTTCTGCCCGTTGCTTGTTCCTCTGGGAACGTTTGGGTGTTGATTTTACACCGGTTTTCCTTTTTGTCTCTTTTGGGTCTGGGCCTTTGGGTTTGGGCTCAGTGTCCCTGGCTGGTATGCTTGCTCCCACACCTCATCCCTCGGTTTTCAGTCTGCTATGACCGTTTTCCCAGGGGGCTGTGCTTTGCCTTTCTGTGGTGTTCTCCGCCGGCAATATGTGGTGGTTTGGCCTCCCACGGTTCGATTCTGGGTTCCTTTGGGTTCTTTGGTTTCGTTCCGGAGGTTTCTTCCTCTTGGGCCCCCTTTTGTGGGTCCAGGGGACTTTGTTTCCTCGTGTGACCCAGTTCTGCCTTCTGGGGTTCCGGGGTCTTCCTGGCTTGCAGACTGATCTATTTGAGTCTTGGCACATGTTGTGGTCGTGCTGGGACTTTGAGGTTTTGCTGTCGAGGTGGGCCTTTTGATGCAGTTTTGTGCCTTCTTTGCCTGGCCGGCGTGGTGCTCTCTGCCCACTAGTCGGCGACTTGTATATTTTTCTTTTACAGTGTATGTACTCACCGGTACATAAGTACCGGTGAGTACATAAGTATCTTTTACAATGTATGTACTCACCGGTACCGGCTCCCCAAAAGGGGAGCCGGTCAGCCGAGCGGACAGCACGCTGGACTTGTGATCCTGTGGTCCTGGGTTCGATCCCAGGCACCGGCGAGAAACATTGGGCAGAGTTTCTTTCACCCTATGCCCCTGTTACCTAGCAGTAAAATAGGTACCTGGGTGTTAGTCAGCTGTCACGGGCTGCTTCCTGGGGGTGGAGGCCTGGTCGAGGACCGGGCCGCGGGGACACTAAAAGCCCCGAAATCATCTCAAGATAACCTCAAGATCACCTAGTTGTACTTGCAGGGGTTGAGCTCTGGCTCTTTGGTCCCACCTCTCAACCATCAACAGGTGTGCAGGTTCCTGAGCCTATTGGGATCTGTCATGTCTACACTTGAAACTGTGTATGGAGTCAGCCTCCACCACATTACTTCAGGGATGGCGGGGTGGGCTTTTCCCCAGCGCCTCGTCGTATCATCTTCGTGGGTGCGTTGGGCGTGGTCGATCAGTCTGCGCCCTGGATCCTATGCCCTCCTCGGAGGACTGTTGTCTCCTGTCCAGCTTCTGTTGGGGCCGGGTGCCTGGATGGTGGTCCTGGACCTCCAGGTCACTTCTTGGCATGTTCCTCTCCAGTTTTCTGGGACTGGCACAGTTGGTATTTGGACTTCAAGTTTGCTGCTTTTGTTGCCTTCCCTATTTTGTAATGGGCACTTTGTATAATTTTGCATCTTTACCGGATCTTAGTGCCCTGTCTGCGTCTGAGATTCGGTGTCTGGCCTACCTCGACGACTGGCTGGTGTGGGCTCCCAGTCAGTCCGCTTGTCTGCTCGCCAGGGGTGTGGTTCCTTCCAGATCGCCGGGTTTGGTTTCCTGGTTATCTGGAGGCTTTTCCATATGCTGTAACCCCGAGGTAATTCGCTGTCAAGACAGGTGGTCCCTCCCGACGCTCTCCTCCCACCCTCCCGACGCTCTCCTCCCACCCTCCCGACACCACCCACCCACCCCACCCCCTCCTACACCATGCGCCTCGAGTCACGGGCAGACGGGATTAATACCGTATGGCCCGCCTCATGTTTTCATATACCTATATCCGTCCAAACTCTCGTTAATCCGGTTCCTGTGGCTATTTTGGCCGGATATTGTGATAACTTATTCGATTGCGATTTTGGCCGTATTAAGGCGTTTTTACGGATGTTCGAATCCCGGATAATCG
>WNGS01167372.1:1726394-1751670 GCA_020271785.1 Procambarus virginalis | reverse complement strand
GTGGTTCCTGGTTGATACCTGGTTGATGGGGTTCTGGGAGTTCTTCTACTCCCCAAGCCCGGCCCGAGGCCAGGCTTGACTTGTGAGAGTTTGGTCCACTAGGCTGTTGCTTGGAGCGGCCCGCAGGCCCACATACCCACCACAGCCCGGCTGGTCCGGACTCCTTGGAGGAATAAATCTAGTTTCCTCTTGAAGATGTCCACGGTTGTTCCGGCAATATTTCTTATGCTTGCTGGGAGGACGTTGAACAACCGCGGACCTCTGATGTTTATACAGTGTTCTCTGATTGTGCCTATGGCACCCCTGCTCTTCACTGGTTCTATTCTGCATTTTCTTCCATATCGTTCACTCCAGTACGTTGTTATTTTACTGTGTAGATTTGGACCTGGCCCTCCAGTATCTTCCAGGTGTATATTATTTGATATCTCTCTCGTCTTCTTTCTAGTGAGTACATTTGGAGAGCTTTGAGACGATCCCAATAATTTAGGTGCTTTATCGCGTCTATGCGCCGTATATGTTCTCTGTATTCCCTCTATTTCAGCAATCTCTCCTGCTCTGAAGGGGAAGTGAGTACTGAACAGTACTCAAGACGGGACAACACAAGTGACTTGAAGAGTACAACCATTGTGATGGATCCCTGGATTTGAAAGTTCTCGTAATCCATCCTATCATTTTTCTGGCTATTGCTTGTTATGCTCCCTAACGTTAGGTCGTCAGACATTATTATTCCCAAATCCTTTACATGCTGTTTTCCTACTATGGGTACATTTGATTGTGTTTTGTACTCTGTATTATGTTTAAGGTCCTCATTTTTACCGTACCTGAGTACCTGGAATTTATCACTGTTAAACATCATGTTATTTTCTGATGCCCAGTCGAAAACTTTATTAATATCAGCTTGAAGTTTTTCAATGTCTTCAGCCGAGGTAATTTTCATACTGATTTTTGTGTCATCTGCAAAGGATGATACGAAGCTGTGACTTGTATTTTTGTCTATATCTGATATGAGAATAAGGAAAAGCAGCGGTGCAAGGACTGTACCCTGAGGTACAGAGCTTTTAACTGCACTTGGACTAGATTTTATATGGTTGACCGTTACTCGCTGAGTCCTGTTTGACAGAAAACTGAGTATCCAGCGTCCTACTTTACCGGTTATTCCCATTGACTTCATTTTGTGTGCTATCACGCCATGGTCACATTTATCGAAAGCCTTTGCGAAGTCCGTGTATATCACATCAGCATTCTGTTTTTCTTCTAATGCCTCAGTGACTTTGTCGTAGTGCTCAAGTAGCTGTGAGAGGCACGATCTTCCCGCTCGAAATCCATGTTGGCCTGGGTTGTGAAGGTCATTGGTCTCCATGAAATTGGTGACCTGACTCCTAATCACTCTCTCAAATACTTTATGATGTGCGATGTTAGTGCAACTGGTCTATAATTCTTTGCCAATGCTTTGCTCCCTCCCTTGTGTAGAGGGCTATGTCTGCTACTTTAAGTGCATCTGGTATCTCCCCCGTGTCCAAGCTCTTCCTCCACACTATACTGAGTGCCTGTGCTACCGGCACTTTGCATTTCTTTATAAATATTGAATTCCATGAGTCTGGACCTGGGGCCGAGTGCATGGGCATGTTTTCAATTTCTCTTTCAAAATTTAGTGCGCTCGTGTTGATATCAGTTATATTTACAGGGGTTTGAATATCCCGCATAAAGAAATTGTCTGGATCTTCCACTTTCATGTTGTTTATTGGAGTGCTAAACATGTCCTCATACTGCTTTTTTAGGATTTCACTAATTTCTTTGTCATCCTCCGTGTATGAACCTTCACTTGTACGAATAGGTCCAATACTGGCAGTGGTTTTTTTGCTTTTGATTTCGCATATGAGAAGAAATATTTTGGATTTTTCTTTATTTCCTGAATTGCTTTCTGTTCTAACTGCCTTTCTTCAGTTTCATATGAGTGTTTCAATTTCCGCTCGATTTCTTCAATCTCCCTATTTAAATTATTCCTTCTTTGACGGGAAATTCGTGTCTGCATAAGCAGTTCTGTTATTTTTTTCCTGCGTTTATACTGTCGTCTGCGTTCTCTTTCTACGTTAGATCTCTTTCTGGCTTTCCTCAAGGGAACATGTTTCAGACAGACTTGATACGCTTCCGCAGTCAGTTTTTCTATTCCTTCTGTAGGAATTGTATTACTTAAAACAGTTTCCCATGGAATGTTTGTAAGTTCCCTGTTTATTATCTCCCAGTCTATCCTTTTATTATTAAAATTGAATTTACTGAATAGCCCCTCTCGCTTTATCAACGTTTTAGGTCTATTCTGAGTATTGATGGTCGTTTGCACTTCAATGAGCTTGTGATCTGAATATGTGGTATCTGATATCGTAATGTCTCTGATAATGTCTTCATTGTTCGTAAAGACCAAATCTAAAATATTTTCATTTCTCGTTGGCTCCGATATCTGCTGACTGAGTGAAAATTTGTCACAGAATCTAAGTAGTTCTCTAATCTGTGGTTGGTTAGGTCCCGATAGATTTCCTGGTATAATATTATTGTTTGCTATTTTCCACCTGAGACTAGGCAAGTTGAAGTCACCTAGGAAGATAATATCAGGTATCGGGTTCTCCAAATTATCAAGGCTATTCTCTATTTTGTTTATCTGTTCTGTGAATTCCTCAGCCGTTGCATCTGGCGGTTTGTATATTAGAATAATCACTAAATTTATTTTCTCTATTTTTAATCCCAGTACCTCTACCACCTCATTTGTAACGTTTAGGAGCTCCGAGCATACAAGGTCTTCCCTAATATACAGACCCACTCCTCCATGTGACCTACTTTTCCTATCACACCTGTATAGGTTATATCCTGGAATCCAGATCTCATTGTCCAACAATTCCCCTGCATGGGTTTCGGCCCATGCAGGGGACCTTCAGGTTCCCTTCTCCTGTGCTCTTCGCGTCTGGTATTTTGATGCGGGTATCACCATCTCTTTGGTGTTCAGGTGGCTTTGTTACCGGTGTTCCACCTGAGAGCTTCGTCTTGGTGACAGTATGACGTTTCGTATGCTTTCTCATGTTTTGTTTCCCTTCTGGCCTGCTCATGCGTCGCCTGAGCCGTCCTGGTCCTTGTTCAGGGTGCCTTCTTCTTTTATCCTCAGTTTGTGGTAGCCCCTTCGGTTCAGGTTTCTGCTCTTTGGTACTGGTGGTAGATTTGTACGTGTGCAGCCTTTCTCTGTCCTGGCGATGGTTGAGTTGGCTGCTTTCCGGAGGGGTTCTTTGGGTATTGATACCTACCTTGAGGATACCTTACCTTGAGGTGCTTCCGGGGCTTAGCGTCCCCGCGGCCCGGTCATCTACCAGGCCTCCTGGTTGCTGGACTGATCAACCAGGCTGTTAGACGCGGCTGCTCGCAGCCTGACATATGAGTCACAGCCTGGTTGATCAGGTATCCTTTGGAGGTGCTTATCCAGTTCTCTCTTGAACACTGTGAGGGGTCGGCCAGTTATGCCCCTTATGTGTAGCGGGAGCGTGTTGAACAGTCTCGGGCCCCTGATGTTGATAGAGTTCTCTCTCAGAGTACCAGTTGCACCTCTGCTTTTCAACGGGGGTATTCTGCACATCCTGCCATGTCTTCTGGTCTCATGTGATGTTATTTCTGTGTGCAGGTTTGGGACCAGCCCCTCTAATATTTTCCATGTGTAAATTATTATGTATCTCTCCCGCCTGCACTCAAGGGAGTACAGATTTAGGCTCTTTAGTCGGTCCCAATAGTTTAGATGTTTTACTGAGTGGATTCTAGCAGTAAAGAATCTCTGCACGCTCTCCAGGTCAGCAATTTATCCAGCTTTGAAAGGGGCTGTCATTGTGCAGCAGTACTCCACTCTAGAGAGCACAAGCGTTTTGAAAAGTATCATCATCGGTATAGCATCTCTAGTGTGAAAAGTTCTTGTTATCCAACCTGTCATTTTTCGTGCAGTTGTGACGGTCACTTTATTGTGTTCTTTAAAGGTAAGGTCTTCCGACATGAGTACATCCAGATCCTTTACATTGCCTTTTCGTTCTATGTTATGATTTGTCTGAGTTTTGTACGTGGTTTCCGTTTTTATATTTTCATTTTTTACATAGCGCATGAGCTGGAACTTATCTTCGTTAAACACCATATTATTTTCTGTAGCCCATAGAAAGACCTGATCTACATCTGACTGGAGGTTTGGCGTGTCCTGATTGATGCTTGATTTGTTTGGCCGGGGGGTGCGTCCTGTGTTGTCCAGTTGTGCTTTTTGCCGTTGCCGGCATACCGTGTCTGGGGAATGCGCTGTGGTTGATCTGGTTCCCTTCGTTCCCTGTTTTCAGGGCTCGGGGTCTCCCAGGTCGTCCGCAGAGTTTTTCATTCTTCATGCCTGCGGTCTGTCTTTGCGCCCATGCTGTTCAGACGTTTGCAGCTTTTGCTGCTGTGTTGGCGACGTCTAGTGCTCATTTCGGGCACAGGGATTGTGGGTTGCACAGGTTCTTGGCCGCCCATTCTTTATGCGCGTCTGCTCCTGTGCCTTCGTGTTGCCTTGGGTCGCAGGTTGCGACCGGTTGTTTCGGCTTTGTGTTGCGGAGTGTGTGGTGACCACCTCCCGGGTTAGCCCTTTTCTTTTCCTTCTCTTTGGGTATGAAGCTCCAGGGAGCCGAGGGGCTCCCCACAGAAAACCAGTGTTGAATGTAATGAAACGCCATTTTCTGGGTGAGCCCCGGAGGCTCCCTGGCAACCCTCCCTCCCACCGGTCGGCGTTTTTTTCGCGTTGGTTGAAGCTTAGCTTCCGAACTGAAGCTTGGCAGCCGGTGCGGTAGGTCCGGGGCTCCCCCCTCCCCCTCTCGGGGCGGGGAGGGCTGCGCGGACGATCGGCGCAGCAGTAAAGTGTGATGTTTGCTTGTTTGCTTGTTTCCTTGTGATTGTAGGGAGTTTTTACCTCACTGTTCGGTTTTTTGTTTTAGTTTTTTACCATGTGGGGTTTGTTTTGTTATGCCTACCTTTCTGGGTGCCTAACCCCGGTCGATGGCAGATAAGGAAAACCCCAACCACAAAGGGGTTTTCCAGGGCCATTGCTTCCTGAAACCTCTCTGAAGGGGCCAGGTTCTGGCGCTAGTCCCTGGTAGGTCTGAACTCCTTAGCTAATGTACCGGACTAATATAACATACATTAGCCCGATAAGCTCCAGGGAGCCTCCGGGGCTCACCCAGAAAATGGCGTTTCATTACATTCAACGCTGGTTTTTTAGGTGTAGATAGATGCAGTCAATCCAACCATCTCTTTCCTGTGAAATTTCTGTGGCTCGATCATAGAAACTGAGTAAATTTTTTACACAGGATCTTGCAGATCTTAAACCATACTGACTGTCTGATATTATATAGTTTTTCGCCACAAACACCTGATGTCGAGGGAACACTGTCATCATTGTCCTCTGGCCGCGTGACACGCTGCCGCTTGCCTTGGTGTGCTGCTGGGGCAGCAAAGCCCCACCTAGTAACACCCTCGCTGCTCGTACTCGGGTTGTCGACACTACTTGTATCAGAGCCTATGTCACTGAAGCCTGAGAATGATTCATCACACGTACTGTCACTGAATAAACTTGCATCAGAGGATACACATGGTGGTGATGACTCTAGTAGTGTAGACCCAGGGCGGCGAATTTTTTTAAAAAATGGCGGACGATCACTGAGGGCCCCTCAGGCATCCATTTTGTACTCGCGTCATTGCACACCAGTTTTGAATGGTACGCTATACCTATAAGATTCCTGAGGCATGTTGCGCACCACCCATCGAGCGCCTACAGGCACGTTGCTCAGTGCAGTGGCTAAAGAAATGTCTATGTTCCCCATAATGTCTTCTCCTGAAATCAGGTTTTTCAACTGTCTCAACCTCCTTTTCTTCCAGATTATAATGCATTACATACTTTATTCCCCAAAAAACATGGTCACTTTTATCCAAGGGAAGAAGGTACTGAATGTCAAATATCTCTTCCTCTTTCCTGGCAAATCAACCCGTTCTCGCACTTTCTTACAGTCAATATTGATTTATTAAATAAGTGCATATGTAACATGCTAATTTATTGTGAATATTTTAGTTTACCTTGAAAAGCTTCATAGAAAACATTGACTTTACCTAACCTTCTTAGTATGTTAAGATAAGCATCTTATTGCTTCGTAATTACAATTATTACTAAACCTATATAGGTATAGGTTAAGTAATAATTGTAATTTCGAAGCAATAAGATGCTTATCTTAACATACTAAGAAGGTTAGGTAAGGTTGGTGTTTTCTATGAAGCTTTTCAAGGTAAACTAAAATATTCAAAATAAATTAGTATGTCACATATGCACTTATTTAATAAGTCTATATTGACTGTAAGAAAGTGCAAGAACAGGTTGCAATATTAAATCCAGCATGGAGGGAACATCCCCTTCCCTCATCCTCGTAGCTTGTTTAACATGTTGAAACATGAATGTTTCCAGGATGAGATTTACAAACCTACAAGTCCAAAAATCCTCTGTTCTAGCTTCATATGCCTCCCAGTCTATGGATTTCAAGTTGAAGTTGCCGACTACCAACAGTTGTTATCTATCTTTATCAGCTCTCACTATAATCTCTCTTATTATTGTTATAAGACCCTCATGTTTATTATCCAGCACCTCCTTTGACCATGTGTTACATGGTGGTGGACTATATGCATTTATGATCATTAGTTTATCAACCTGATTGCAGATCTCTAGTGCTATTATGTCAACTTCTCGTGGATTGGCAATCACTATTTTCTTTACCTTTAGGTGTTCTTTCACCAGCACAGCAACGCCACCGCCTTTCCTAATTTTTCTGTCCCGTCTCCAAACTGAGTAGCCTGTTGGGAATATGACCTCATTTAAAATATCAAATTGTGACTGTTATTGCCTGTCTGACTGCAAGCTGTGACAGTGACTGCCTGCCTGACTGTGACTTGATCTTGGCTGCCTCTGACTGGCTATGACTGTGACTAGCTCCAACTCCAACTCTGTTATGCAGCAGCATAACAGAGGCAGTGAAATCTGTGAAGGGAAAATGTAACCCCTGGCCACAACATAATAATGTTGTTGTGACAACAGGTTGTCACAACAAACATAATAGTGGCCTCTAGCTTAATGCATACTAGACCTGTGTAAACTCAATACCATATTCCAGATTTAACAACCAATAACTTGGTAAATAAGGCACCAGTTAACGATCTAAAAATCGGTCGTTAGAACCGGCGGAACGGTAAATAAAAGGTTCTTAAATCGAGTTGATACGGACATTTCATTTGCGCTCCATACCTATACTAAACTGTACCTGTGTTTCCACTAGTATATAATATAAATTGCATTTTCATGTATATACATTTCTTTCATTGGGCCATGTGAATGGCTTCTTTATGTTTGTAAATATATTTCAATAAACTTGTGAACTAACCCTTCATTGAAGCAGTTCTCCAATATATTTCGACAGCAGCGTCAAGAGGGAAACACACTTGAAGTCACTCAAGGTTCTGGCCCCATGGAAGGCGAGGCACTAATTACACGAGTTAACAAGGCTGTCACTGCAATTACTACGCGTATCCAGTCCCTTGCATCTATTGATGGTGCAGACAGCAAGGTAAGAATACTCTGAATATCACTTGAAAATTTAAAAACTCTTCCCTTAGTCATTGTTAGCCGTCATGGCTTCTAATACAATCTTTCCTCACTTGCTAACAGCCAGGCCAGCCACCATCATCAACACTGTAATTGTTCTTTAAAGTGTTTTATAGTCATTGACCACAAGGACTGTCAAGCTTGAATTTGTGATATTCACCGTTTCTAGCGAACAAGCCGACAATACTTTCCATTCACTTCCGATATGTCGGTGCTTTTTTTAACCCCCTTATATTTTCTTTTATTGGATTAGTCTTAATTTCTTACTTTCAAAGATATTTTCCCAAATTATACCACCTGTGTATTTTATTGCTAATGCACAAGTGCCACTTCTTTCCAGCTATACGGTATACAGTTTTAACTATTATGTACCATTTGTAGGGTCAAGTTTAATTAACACTGTGCATTATTGTTTTTATTTTAGGTAACGCAGCTAGTGCGAGCAGTAAACTGCATAGACAACCTGTGCCGCATGGACCCAGCATGGCACCCATGGTTATAAACAATAATGCCAGTATTAATTATAATGGCATGCCAATTTCTTGGTAAGCCCCAGTGGCTCCCTGAAGAGATGAGGTGGCTCCCAATTACCAGATCACATCAGCCATAGGGTTCAGTTCAGCCTACCAAAAACCAGAGCCAGAACCCACAGAAGGGACAGACCAACTCCATTGCATGCTGTACGAAATTATCTGAAAAGTCCACAAATTGCAGGACCTGAAGCTAGCAACCAGGCAATATCCCCCCCCCCCACACACACACACACATATACACACATACATACATACATACATACATACATACATACATATATATATATATATATATATATATATATATAATATATATATATATATATATATATATATATATATATTTATTTATTTAGGGTACCACCACTGGTTTATTAAAGGGACCCACATCCTCGAAGAAGAAAATAAATAGTGTTCAGAGAAGACCTTGTGGATTCTCACTGAACACTTTAATCTTTTCCTCTCCTACCACCCCCTATTATTTTTTTAATATTTTTTTATTATTTTTATTTGATTTTATTGCAATGCTACAGTTTACAGAAAACACACACTTATATAACAATATATCAATCAGTTATATATATATATATATATATTATATATATATATATATATATATATATATATATATATATATATATATATATATATATATATATCAAAGGGGCAAACCACAAAAGGACCGGTGTGTGTACCACAGGAAGCAAGAACCCTCCATTAAGCATGAGTACAGTTCTGATCAGCAGAGGATGAACTATCAACAAGAGACACATGACCCAGAATCTGAGTCCACCAATGGCCTTCTTTGACCAACAGCAGGTGAAGCCCCTTGATTGACAGTTGAGAGGTGGGACCAAAGAGCTGGAGCTCAACCTCTGCAAGCACAACTAGGTGAGTACCTCCAGAAATGAGAGCAAAAACCTTGAGAACATAATTCCAAAAATGGCTCACAATAAGTGGCCGAAGATGACGGAAGTGACCAACAACATCCTCTGGAAAGAGGAGAGGTGAAAAAAGGGAGACAGACAAAGAGGGTCAAAGGGCTAAACCAAAGCTTGTCAACATGTGAGGCTGGCAGCATAGAACACAGCCTGGGTGTATACAACTTTGGCAAGGCCACCAATGATGTCACAGCAGGCACCAAAGCACCCACACCAGACCCAGTGCCAAGTGCCTCAATATTTTTGTGGAGTCACTCAGAGTGGAGCTCCATGAAAGCTAGAAACTGTATGACCTAAGCCAGATATGAGCAAGCCCAAAAGTACTCAATCATGAGGGCTGCCAATAGCAAGGGTACTTGGGTATGGAACTGCACCAAGTCTACATTCCAGAAAAAAATAAAAGGAAATAGACAATCATTGACCAGCTCAAAGGAAGGGTCCGCCCAAAAACACCTGAAGGATTGTTGACACCTTACGTCACTCGAGAATGTGGGAACATGAAGCCGCATCATGCCCCAAAATGCAAAAAAAAAAAAAGATCGTCCACTAGCCTGGATGAAAAGACCAGAAATAGATCATAAGCCACCAATAGAGGGACTTTTGATAGGAAGGAAATCTCCAGAAGGGTGGTCCCGACGGGCCTAGCAGCATGTGGAAACAAATCCTGGGGGCTGCTGGATTGAAATCAGATTTATACAAAGAGGGAGAGGCAAAAGGCCTTCACTGGAAAGGAATATTCATTTGAGGTTCAAGGGAACCTAAGGGCCTCCTATTTGACTCCATCTGCAAGACCCAGGTACCAACCAGGAAGGATTCAGAACAGAGCCGGTGTCATTACCTACCACCCCAGATAGAAAAGTAGAATCCAAGGAAGAGGTTTCAGAAGGGGCTGGCTAAAAAGAAACCCCGAAACCTCGGCAGGACCAGCCGGCTCAACTGCCTTAACGCCCAAATCGGAAGATGGCCAAGCCACATTGAGCTAATCCTCTGCCTCAGTCTGGAAACCCTCTGATTATTTCGGGGCCAGAAGCAGGGAGGGGGTGGAACAGCGGGACTGTGCTTGAAGAGCAAGGGAAAAGGAGGTGCAGACAGATCACTTTTGATCTGTCTGCACCTCCACTAACACCTCACTAACACCTCTAAGTCTGGGTCCCTAAATACAAGGCAGGCCAGCTCTGGAGCCTCCAGCCAGGCACAATCTAGACCACCAAAACAAACATGGGCAAAACAAACCCAAAAGTGGTAACTGCCTGATTCATATAAACTTCATTGAGAGGGTCAGATAAGAAACACCCCATGTGATGTGCAAATCCTGCAGGACTTCAGGTCAGGTCAAGGTGTCTTCAATCCAACAAGCAGTATGGTGGAGACAAAACGGATGATCGTTGCCCCCATGGCACAGACAATGAGGAACCTTCAAATTCGCACAAGGTGTGAATGGGCTTGGTGGATATATCGATTGGCTACACAAAACCCATAGGAAATTTCTAGGGGCCTGAAGCAGGAACCACACAGGACATCCAGGCACTAGAGACACTATGCTAGACCTAAAAGTAAGCCGACACAGCCTGGGCTACCCGGCTGCAAAGGCCTACCTCAATGCATTGTATGTACAAGCTCGCAAGCTACCAGCACATTCCACCAGCCAAAGCAACTCTAGTCAAGACAAGACCAGTCATGACATACTGATGACCTAGGAGCATACACCTACTGCAGATGTGTTGCAAACACTGCATCAGCAAAAGAACTGAATTCTTGAGCCAGTAGACAGCGTGAGGCCTGACCCCGTTATTTTCCCAAATGAGTGGGATGGGTGGGGGTGAACAAGTGCATGCTTGCTTCGAGGAATGCAATTGTTTACAGTGTTGGGGGAGTTATTCTGTAGGTTGTGATGCTTGGGTCTTTCATGAACCCAGCAGTGGTCGGCATTGGTTCTCTGACTTTCTGGATGCCTTCCCTAGTGAGGTGATGGAGTATCACCTGCTCCCTGCACCTCTGTAGGGAAGGGCCAGGTTCTGTCTGTGGTCCTCTGGTAGGCTGAACTGAACTCCATTGCTGATGCGATCTAGTAGTTGGGAGTAAAGACCTGTGAATGTAAATATGTTATTGTCCTATGCAGGTCACATTTTCACACCCATTATAAATGTCCTGTATTGTGGTAGGGAAAATATATATCCTTTTTAAAAGGGAATTTATAAATATTATGTAAATAGATGTCTGAAGGGTTGGTTTATCTATGAGTGTGTGCACACATGTGCAAGACATTTTCTGTACAGTATTTTTAGTAAGCAACCCAGCATAAATTGCTTGACTATTTATTTAAAGTGACTGATAAAAGAATCTTAACTCTGTCCCATATACTGTATATGAATAGAAAAAAATATTTATATTAAAGTTCTTGCTAGGTATTTGAGAGTTACTGAATTCTTCTGTGTTTTATATAGGTGATAAATTCAGATTATAATACTAATCTCCACGTCATGAACTTTGATGTCAAATATTGTTGTACCTGTTGTTGTCAAACATTTTGTACCTGTAGTTTTAATACAGAGTTTGTAAAAAAATGATTTTTAATAAGTATATGGTTTGAATATCCTATAATGTCTAATGGCACACGGTTAATCCTTCAACTTTGTAACACAACCAGGAATGGTCTCGCTAATTATCCAAAAGCTGCTCAATACAATCAGTGATGCCTTAAAGTACTACGTAATATTTAAAAGTCCTACAGGTAAATGGGGTTCACATGTGCCTCCTCAGGCCAGGCAAGATGCCTGGTAAATACAGTAAAGATGCCTGGTAAATACAGTAAAGATGCCATAATAACTGGAGATGGAAAACAATAACTGGCACCCAATTTGGATTTGAGGGCCTCAGTACTACAAAGAGAGCAACCATGAGTAAAGCATGCAGCAGCAATGTGAAAAGACAGCTCAATTGCCTCCACCATCTAAGTAGATGGGGCCATCCTTTGAGATGGCTGGGCTACCTCAAAAGCTAAACCCTGCCCAGACACTGAGACCCCTCAGTACCTTCAAAGCCAGAGCCCAACCCATCCTCAGACCAAGTCCATTCCACCCAGTTGTTGACCCTAAAGACACATTCGTCAGTTTTAATATGCTGTTAATTCAAAATTGTAATTCCCTAAATTTAAATTAATATTGTTATATATTAGCATACAGTGCATATTAGGCTTAGGTTAGAATAGGAGTTTAGGTTCTATTGGCGATTATTTGTATACTGTATGTAGTATGTGGGTGAAGCATTTACAGCATTGTGGTTCGAGCAAATGTCGTCAGTGAAGCACTTAATTATAATTATTATTATTATTATTATTTTTAATTACAATTAATATTCCAGACATCCTTGTGCACAGAAATCTTAACAGATATATTGAAAAAGGCAAACATAGTACCAATCTATAAAAATGGTAGTCAAGAAGAACCTCTAAATTATAGACCCATAATATACCATAATATAAGCATGGTAATCAAAACAACAAGAAACAATAGTTAAAAGCCAAATAGGTTGAACACTTGGAGAGTAATGACATAATATTTTATTTATTTATATATACAAGAGTTCTTACATTCTTGTACAGCCACTAGAACGCATAGCATTTCGGGCAAGTCCTTAATCCTAATTTTCACAAACACGCACATCCCTAGGAAGCAGCCCATAACAGCTGTCTAACTCCCAGGTACCTATTTACTGCAAGGTAAACAGGGGCATCAGGGTAAAAGAAACTCTGCCCATTTGTTTCCGCCTTCACCGGAGATCGAACCCAAACCCTTAGGACCACGAACATCGAGGGCTGTCCACTCAGCCGTCAGGCCCGTAAATTGTGCAAAATAACAGACTGTACGGTTTTCGAACAGGAAGTAAGTAATTATCAATAGAAGGCACCAAACCGGGAAGGCTATGTAGCACCATCAATTTCGAACAGGAAGATCCTGTGTAACAAATCTACTTAGTTTTCATGATATTACAGGAAAGAGGTGGTTGGGTTGACTGTGTATCAGGACCTAAAAAAGGCATTTGAAAGACTCTCCACACAAGGAGCTGTTTTGGAAATGAACATGCTGGAGGGGTGACATGAAAGATGTCTGACGTGGATGAAAAACTCTCTTGACAGACAGATGAGGGTAATAATCAGAGACAATGTATCCGACTGGAGGAATGTTGCTAGGAGTACCACATGATACTTGGTAGGTAGTTCTTGCACCGGTAATGTTCACCGTCTGCATAAGCAATCCACCAGAAGGAATAAAGAATTATATGAACATGTTTGTGGATGATGCTAAGATACTGTGTTAGACAGGAGATGCAGATGATTGTCATGCCCTTCAAATTGATCTAGATAAAATAGGTGCTTGGAGCATCAAGTGGTAAATGAAATTCAATGTGAATAAGTGCCCTGTTGTGGAATTGGAGAAAATAGACCACACACAACTTAGAAATTACTAATACTAGTATGTGGAAAGTAATTAAAGAACTTAGGGTGGGCTTAAGGGTGGTTTTGGACAGTAAACTGTCACCATGGGAACACAAAGAACATCGTGAGAGGAGCATATGGATCGCTTTCCAACTTCAGACTTGCTTTTAATTATATAGACGGTGAAATACTAAAGAAACTGTTAATGATTTTTGTGAGACCAACATTGGAATATACAGCAGTTGTATGGTGCCCATATCTCAAGAGCACATAAACTGTAAAAAGTGCAAAGGCATGCTACAAAATGGCTTCTGGAACTGAAAAACAAGAGTTACGAGCCATTAAACATACCAAAACTAGAAGAAGAAAAAGACGTGATACAGTATAATCATCACTTACAAAATACTAACAGAAATCAACCAAATTGACAAAAGAATTCCTTAACCCCCAAGCTGCTAAGGGCTATTTGGCCTTTGTCACCCACAGGCGCATAAAAAAAAATAAAAAAAATTTCTCTCTTATAAACCTGTTAATTTATGTTCACTGATCACGGGAAAAATAATAAAAAATCATAAGTGGCATATTTTGGCGGCAATAGGGCGGGGAAAGTCTGGCAAAAAAGAGGCACTGACTCAGCAAGCATCCCAGGCAATCTGCACTGCCCCAGCTGTCAGGCAGGCATTGCCACAAAGATATAATTACCTAATTATTTCAATGTCTCTGATTTATTTTTTCTTAATTTTTTGCTGTAATATTATTCAATAGTGTGTAGTGTGATACATTTATACAGTATAATAAAATGTGTGAATCATCGCTGTACTCAAAATTATTGTGTGCATATTATTGATTCAATTATTATGTTAATAAAACAATAAACAAATACTTTGTCGGTTATTACACTATATACACAGGTTATATATAAGTATCTGCACGTTATGTTCACCATAACGAACCACTAAGTTGATATTGTGAGTCAAAAAGCAAAGAGGAGTGGTCACCATATCTGCCAGTCAGCCTCTCACTGCCACTCCCTCAATGACTCCTCGCTCGCCCACATCCCCCTCCAACCATACTGTTTTTGCTTTTATTCACTATATACAGATGTTATATATAAGTATCTACAAGTTCTGTTCACCATAACTGTTCATCTAAGCTGGTATAGTGCACAAAGAGCATAGTGGCCATCCTTACACAGCATGACAAAGTCAGGAAGATGATGCCACCTCCCTCACCAAAATGGCCTCTCCCAGTGTAATAACAGCACTTCTTTTGCTGTTATTACACTATATGTACACGTTACATATAAGTATCTACATTTGTGTTCAGCGAACCACTAATCTTGTATGGTGACGGCAGACAGGTGGCCACACCCAACTCATGCTTCCTCCCTCCCTCCCTCCCCTCACTGGTTCAAGGCCAGATGCACTAACATTCCTCCTTCAAGTATACTGTTTGTGGTGTTATTATCCTATATTCACACATTATATATAAGTATCTACATGTTTTGTTCACCATAACTGTTCAACTAAGCTGGTATAGTGCCCAAAGAGCATAGTGGCCACCCTTACCCAGCATGACAAGTCATGCAGATGGTGCCACCTCCCTCACCAAAATGGCTTCTCCCAACACTCCCTTTGCTGTTATTACACTATATATACACGTCGTTATATATAAGTATCTACATTTGTGTTCACCATAACGAGCCACTAAGTTGGTATTCTGAGTGGCAGTGGCAGCCTGCCACTGGCTGCCACTCCCTCCCTCACCTCACCTGATTCGCCACCATTCTCCTCCCACCATACTGTTTTTGATTTTATTCACTATATGTTATATATATAAGTATCTGCATGTTTTGTTCACCATAGTGAACAACTAAGCTGGTACAGTGAGTCCAGACAGTAAAAGGTGGTCACCCAGAGTCAGCAGACAACGCTACCTCCCTCCCCACCAAGATTACTCCTCCAATTACAGTGCTAATTATCACAACAATCCTGCTATTATCAGAATCCTGGTCATTTTTATCAGTCAGGGGTCTTCTGTATAGGTCTATCATCGCTAAATAATAGCATGTACATATATATTCTGACATTTTTAGACGATGCTATGGTCACAAGCTGAACAGCAGTGCTGTGAGCTTATACTGTGTGTGCTGGCCTTGGTGGCTCACTCAGTACTGAGGCTCTCACACCCGGGAATGTTGCCCACGATTTTTTTGTTTTAAATGGCGTCTGTTTACAAGAGCCCTGATGAAGGTGAGGTGAACCCTGTGTATCCGCGGGCCATTTAAAAAAAATAACCCGTGGCTCACAAGTAGCATAATTAAATCAATCAACAAAAAACATGAATATGACAAAAAATTTAGGATTGGCCTAGTTACAAAGGAAGTAGTTAAAAGGTACTCATCAGTGCTAACCAGTATCATAAAAAAAGCTACTTTCATATTATGAGACTAGATTCAAAGAAGCAAAAGGCAACATGATACCTGGTTGATACCTGGTTGATGGGGTTCTGGGAGTTCTTCTACTCCCCAAGCCCGGCCCGAGGCCAGGCTTGACTTGTGAGAGTTTGGTCCACTAGGCTGTTGCTTGGAGCGGCCCGCAGGCCCACATACCCACCACAGCCCGGCTGGTCCGGAACTCCTTGGAGGAATAAATCTAGTTTCCTCTTGAAGATGTCCACGGTTGTTCCGGCAATATTTCTTATGCTTGCTGGGAGTACGTTGAACAACCGTGGACCTCTGATGTATGGCACCCCTGCTCTTCACTGGTTCTATTCTGCATTTTCTTCCATATCGTTCACTCCAGTACGTTGTTATTTTACTGTGTAGATTTGGGACTTGGCCCTCCAGTATCTTCCAGGTGTATATTATTTGATATCTCTCTTGTCTTCTTTCTAGTGAGTACATTTGGAGAGCTTTGAGACGATCCCAATAATTTAGGTGCTTTATCGCGTCTATACGTGCTGTATATGTTCTCTGTATTCCCTCTATTTCAGCAATCTCTCCTGCTCTGAAGGGGGAAGCGAGTACTGAACAGTACTCAAGACGGAACAGCACAAGTGACTTGAAGAGTACAACCATTGTGATGGGATCCCTGGATTTGAAAGTTCTCGTAATCCATCCTATCATTTTTCTGGCTGTCGCAATATTTGCTTGGTTATGCTCCCTAAACGTTAGGTCGTCGTTGAAAAGCACATGAAAAGCATATGAAAAGCATATGGAATACCATCTCTAATATCCTAGGAACTAAACAACACTCCCAGAACCAGATAACACTCTAAGGATGGCCTTACACCGTCATCTGATTTAGAAATGGCGAATGAATTTAATAGCTTCTTTTCATCGATTGGTGCTAACCTTGCCAGTAAAATCCCACAGACTCAGACACATATCAACACATCTCTCAGGCAGCTATCCAAACTCTCTTCTCCTTTCACCAGTCCGCCCGACAGTCCATCATACACTCACTAAAAACCAAAGCTGGGAACATCAGTGAAATCCCATCCATTGCCTACAAAAGCGCCTCCTGGTTGATACCTGGTTGATGGGGTTCTGGGAGTTCTTCTACTCCCCATGCCCGGCCCGAGGCCAGGCTTGACTTGTGAGAGTTTGGTCCACTAGGCTGTTGCTTGGAGCGGCCCGCAGGCCACATACCCACCACAGCCCGGCTGGTCCGGAACTCCTTGGAGGAATAAATCTAGTTTCCTCTTGAAGANCACCCTTGCAAACTCATTCACGTGAGAGAGACATACGAAGAGGACGTGTTCTGTTCTACCGGCCAATAGACTGATCACCGTCTATCCCTCACCGTCAAGTTAACTCAGCGTCTTTGCGATATACCACACACTCGCCAGAATCACGAGTGGGAATATATTGTTAGAAGCCTAAAGTGACAAATCTCCAGAGCGAAACAGACTGGTATCAGGTAACCCCTGGTGACAAAGATCGTTGTGAGTGACTCAGAGTGAACTAAGGCAGTGCCGCCGCCTAAGTAACCTGTGTGTGACCTTACCACAAGTGTACCTGCATGGTGTACCACAACAGCCGCCAGCGCCACTCATCCTGGGCGTGTACCTCAGTACCTCGAGCGCCGCCGCGAGCTGCTGCCAGCAGCCGCCCCCGCCGCGAGCTGCTGCCAGCAGCCGCCCCGCCGCCGCCCCTCACTCCTACGTGACGTCACCACCTCACGCACCGTCAGAGCCAGTGTGTGCGCGTGTGTCTGTCTGTTAAGCATACAGCACGCCCTACTCACGAAATCATCTCAAGATAATGCGAGTACCCTCCGTGTCTACGAGCGAAACCAGCTATCAGGCCACCTACGAGTGCTTGTATAACGAGTCTGAGTGAGTGCGTAAGGAAAGGTACCTTATCTGTAAGTACAAGATCTTGTCGTTGTTTTATTGTGTCTGTGTTGATCTGAGGGATCAACCACAGTTCTCACCTTCTTATACCTGTCGCAGGTTATAGGTGAATCGACGGTGAATGCGTGTTTATCTGTGTGGTATCACGGCATTTCACTCGTCTGTGAATGTGAGCTCACATACACCACACATTTAGTATTGTGTGATTATTATTGTGTTATTGCATATCATCATTACCGAGTATCCGGTTGGAACTCTTGTGATCCCTTGCATACCGGCAGTTAGGTTGCCGTGTAGTGATTGGCTGTCAACTGTGTTAAGTTAGGTGTTTCTCCACGAGTGGATACGAGTCGATTAGCCAGACGTCAAGAGTCTCGCTAATGCAACCATAGCTTTGCTGACGCCAATCGAAAGTAAATCAAGCACCCTGTGTATTAGTGGTTAAGTTAGTAAATAAACTACTGTTAAGCTTTATGCGGTGTTTCCGTTGAACCACTTCTGAATACTGCTAATATTACTCCAGCCTTCAGCTCTAAGTGTCTTCAACACCGAGTTGCCTGTAAGTCACTAAACTATAAATTTGATGAGGACCCTAGGAGTCCCTTAAAGTGTTACATCATTGAGGAGATTCCAACGACCAACGTGGAGCAGGACCAGGTGAGGCTAGTCTGAGAAGAGACCCACAAGGACTCTAACTCGACCTTGCTCCCAGGCCCTGTACGGTTGCTCTCGTATTTTCTATTTTGCTAATTCCGACAGCTTCGTGAAGCGTCTGCCACATGTACATTGGCGACGTACGGATTGCAGTCGTGACAGTAAAAAAAGGAAAACCCCCACAGCCGGGTTCGGGTTCCTGGTAAACTGGTGGAAGTTCCTGTTGGTTCCATCCAAGTTCGGACTTGGCTGGGCCTTGTGTGGGATTCTCAGACTGCATACATTTCACTCCCTCCCGCGACCTTGCTCTGGCTGCATTACCCCAGTCAGCTGTTTTTGAGGGTGTCCCAGGTCACTTGGAGGTTGCTTGGTTAGCTGTGTGGGAGCCTGGCCTTTGCTCCTCTGGTTTCTCAGCTGGGCAGGGTTTGGCTTTGCAGGCTGTTCTGATATCTTCAGGGCAGCATCTTTCGCTGCTCTCGCGATCTCTGGGTTCAATCCCTGGTGTCCTTTTGCCAGTTGCTGTGTCACCAGCTCCCTCTTTGAGGTTTTCGGGGTGCGGTGCCATGGCGCCTTCCTCCTCCCTCCCTCGCTCGATGTAGTCATGAACTCCTTGTCCTCATCTCCCCAGTCTGGCTTGTGGCATTGGTGGCTGTCCATGCGTCGGGCTCACAGCACGATAAGCACAGTTTGCTGTGTGGCTGGCGCTGCAAAGGATTTGGCTCCTTCGGGGTTTGGTGATCTGGAACCGTTCGGACTACTCCCACGGGGCTCGGTGATCAGGAAACCGTTCTGACTGCTCCCCTATGGTTCATTGTCTCAACCAGGGTGGGGGTTTCACTTCAGTCAGTGGCTCTTTTGGGCTGGTTGCTTTGGGTGCCTCTTCTGCTGAAGAGATAGTTGAGGAAAGCAACATGTAAAAGATCTGGGTATTATGATGCCTGATGACCTGACATTTAGTGAACATAACTGAGCAAATATAGTGGCGACCAGGAAAATGATGTGATAGATTATGAAAATGCTCAAATCTAAAAGATCCCATAGCAATGCTAATATTATTTAAATCACTGGTGCTGTCCAGTCTTGAGTACTGCTCAGTACTCACTTTTCCTTTCAGAGCAGGAAAGATCTCTGAATTAGAGGGAATACAGAGAACATATAGGGCACGCATATCAACAATAAAACATCTGAATTATTGGGACCGTTTCAAAGCTCTCAAAATGTTCTCTCTGGAAATGTAGAATAGAACCAGTGAGGAGTAGAGGTGCCATAGTCACAATCTGGGAATACAGAACATCAGTGGTTCACAGCTATTCAATACCCTCCAGCAAGCATTAGAAATATTGCCAGAACAAAGGTGGATGTCTTTAAGAGACACTTTGACAAGTTCTTGCAAGAAGTGCTGGACCAACTAGTCTATACTGGATATGTGGGCTGTAGGCCGCTCCAAGCAACAGCCTGTTGAACCTAGTTAACACAAGTCGAGCCTGGTCCCAAGCCAGGCTCGACTTGTGTTAACTTCGACTTGTCGAAAGGGTTTCGACTCCCAAAACCCTTTCCCACTATGCTCCAGGTATGGTCCAGTTGGAGCAGCCAGCTACCTGCAGGCTGCCTCCTTCCTTTCCCCTAAATGAGGTGGGGAGGTGGGGCAAACAAGCCGGCACTAGTTTTGTGAATTACTGTATAAATTGTTTGCTCACATAGTTTAGGGAGTTTTTGGCAGTTCTTGAGGCTGCAGTTTCATTTGAAACCAGCAGTTTATTTGTTTTGTTTCTTTGACTTTCTGGGTGCCTTTCCCAGTGGGTGGCATAAATGAATAACTAAATAAATAAATGCACACCACTCAGTGTGCCTCTGTGAGGGAGTCAGGTTCAGACTCTGGTCCCCGGTAGGCCAATAGAACTTCATGACTGATGGGGAACTAGTAATATGGTGCACTCTCAAAGATAGCGTCAGGTAGCTAAAAGGGGCTTCCTCCAGGAAAAACCCATGACCTTCCTAACCTCAAAACCTTACTGAGGAGTCAAACACTCATGTATTACTCAGGGTGAGGCACTCTCCACAGGATGTCAGAACTTTCAGAGACAATGTCCCAAACCCACCAGGAAAGGCATCCCTGACATGACAGAAGCAACATCAGGAAGCACTTACAGAAGGCAACCCTAAATACATACAGTTTGAGATGAATTTTTGCTCAGAGTCCACTCAGAAAGTGAGGCAAGTAAAATATGCACATGAAGCTATATTAAAAGTAGAACAATACATAAGCAAATGGTCCCCCACAGGACAAAGTCCAAATAGAGGCTAGCACTTTCCTGAATACAAATGGGACCAGAAGAACATGGTGAGATGTGGAGCACTACACACTATAGCACCAATCAAATGACTAAGGTCAGTCACCTCCTGACCCACTAGCTCTCTGAGCTGCCATCTAGTAGTGAGGTTGAACTAGCATTGATATTACCTGACTGAAGGTATAGTATTCTGTTTTGTTTACTTTTGCCGTACTGTTGTCTCTTTCATCTCACTATTTCTTAATGGCTATTTCCTCAGTTAGATTGATGTAGTATCCTCTGCTCTCTGTGAATCTTTGAAGGGACCAGAATTTAGCCTCTGGTCTCTGGTAAGCTCCTAATGATTTACAAAAGTTTGGTGTGATTTGATAGGTATGGAGCCATCATAGTAGCGAGCAACAGGAAGCCTCCTTGGATCCCATCTAGAAAAACACGCTTGCGCATCTTACCTCTTGCTTACCCCCAGGAAGGATTGATAGCACCAGTCCTTAAATGTTTATCCCTATTCACACAACAGTAATTGGGGGACCTAGTTGTAAATCAATTATTGTCATGTTCCAAGGAAACAAATAGGGTTAGGCTTACTATGAGCAATGGGAAAGCAAAGCCCTAAGCCTGCTAGCAGGCATCAGAATTTGCCTACTCCTGTATGGAAGGGTTATATGCATAATTATGTATTGTAGAGAAAAAATGAGTGTAAAGATTTTCCTAAAATTAAAAAATGTCAATAATTACTGTTATGTTGCAAGTGCAAAATTTCATACATCATTTTATGTTTTATAGTAGATCCAGCTGCTGTAGCTTCCCAAAAAATTCAGCAGCAGAATCAACAGCAACAGCAATCACAAGCACAGCAAACGCAACCTCAGCAGGCACAGCAGAGCAGTCAGCAACAGGCAACAGAAACAGCTGGCTCAATCAAGGCCACAGAGCCCATGTGGCGATGTTCTCGTATCATGCACATGCAGAAGGAGTTACATCCTACAGTGTTAGCATCTTTGGAAGGGATTGTAGATCAGGTAATTTTATTTCATTACTCTTATAATTGTTTTGTGTATTATCTCCATCTTCTTTGATAATATTCCAAGTGTATTGTTATCAACTTGTCTTTGCTCATGCTTGTCAATCATCCTTTTACATCATTGTACCATATATAATGTACTTCTGGACTTATGTTGGAAATACAGTACAGTACTGTACTCTATTTTTCCCTGTTGAAATAGTAACTACACCCTCATAGATAATTCTACAGTATAAACACACATTGCCAAGAGGCATGGGTCCAAGATTTGGTACTTTGCTCTTTGCAAACACAAGCATGTAGAAAGAAAAGAAAACACGGCTATCAACACCAGCTGGTCATGAACTTAACCCTTAAACTGCGTAACACGTCATATGACGTGTTGAGTAACTTACCCAAAGTTGCGCATCACGTCATAAGACGTGTTGGAGTACTACGCAAGATTTAAATGGCCTGTGGATACACGGGGTTCGCCTCACTTTCATCAGGGCTCTTGTAAACAGACGCCATATTTAAAAAAAATCGTGGGCAACATTCCCGGTGTTGGGCCTCAGTACTGAGTGAGCCACCAAGGCTGGCACATGCAGCATGAGCTCACAACACTGCTGTTCAGCTTGTGATCACAGCATCGCCTAAAAATGTCAAAATATATATGTACATGCTATTATTTAGCGATGATAGTATTACAGAAGACCCCTGACTGTGATAAAAATGTCCAGGATTTTGATAATAGCAGGATTGTTGTGATAATTAGCGCTGTAGTGGGAGGAGTAATCTTGGTGGGGAGGGAGGTAGCGTTGTCTGCTGACTCTGTCTGACCACCTTTTACTGTCTGGACTCACTTTACCAGCTTAGTTGTTTGCTATGGTGAACAAAACATGCAGATACTTATACATAATGTCTGTATATAGTGAATAAAAGCAAAAATCAGTATGGTGGGAGGAGAATGTTGGCGAGTCAGGTGAGGTGAGGGGGTGGGGAGGGAGTGGCAGCCAGTGGCGGGCTAGCTGGTGTGTGGTGGTCACTCCTTGCTGCTGTTTGACTCAGCATACCAACTTAGTGATTCCTTATGGTGAACACAATGTAGATACTTATATATAACCTGTATATATAGTGTGATGACAGCAAAAGGAGTGTTGGGAGAAGCCATTTGGTGAGGGAGGTGGCAACATCTGCATGACTTGTCATGCTGGGTAAGGGTGGATACTATGCTCTTTGGGCACTACACTGGCTTAGTTGAACAGTTATGGTGAACAAAACATGTAGATATTTATATATAATGGGTGTATATAGAGTAATAACACCACAAACAGTATACTGTATTTCAATGAGGAATGTAAGTGCGTCTGGCCTTGAAACAGTGTGGATGGGAGGGAGGGAGCATGAGTAGTGTGTGGCCGCCTGTTACTGTCTGCCATCACCATACAGGATTAGGGGTTCGCTATGGGGAACACAAATGTAGATACTTGTATATAACGTGTAGTTCCTAACGTGCATATATAGTATAATGACAGCAAAAGGAGTGCTAGGAGAAGCCATTTTGGTGAGGGAGGTGGCAACATCTGCATGACTTGTCATGCTGGGTAAGGGTGGCCACTATGCTCTTTGTGCACTATACCAGCTAAGATGAACAGTTATGATTAACAGAACATGTAGATACTTATATATAAAACATCTGTATATGGCGAAAAAAGCAAAAACAGTATGGTAGGAGGAGGAATTTGGTGAGTGAGGAATTTTTGAGGGAGGGAGTAGTAGCGAGTGGCTGGGTGGCCAGTTCTCGTTGCTTTTTGACTCGCATTATAAGCTTAGTGGTTTGTTATGGTGAACAAAACATGCAGATACTTGTATATAATCCATGTATATATTGTAATAACCGACAAATTATTTGTTCACTTTTCTGTGGGGAGCCTCTACGGCTCCCAGGAGCTTATCGGGCTAATGTATGTTATATTAGACCGGGTCATTAGCTAAGGAGTTCAGACCTATTAGTGTGGAAGCAAGCATAACAGCCAGGGACACTGAGCCCAAACCCAAGGGCCCAGACCCAAAACAGACAAAAAGGGAAACCCGGTGTAAAATCAACACCCAAACGTTCCCAGAGGAACAGGAAACGGGTAGAAAACACCAGAAAAGCAAAGAAACGACAGCAGGAGAATAAAACCCCTGAAAAAAGGTGAAAATTCACCCAAGAAGCTAACTCGCACACCCAGGCGCATGTAAACAAACCGCAACGCCACCCTGGTGGCCACGCCTGGAAACGGCACACGAAAATCGGCGCCAGAACAGAGGTCTGTGACCGACACTAAAGATACGAAAACACGCGAGCAAAAGTGGGAAGCAAGCAGACTGGAGGGGCGAAAAACTCCGCCCAAAAGCAGAAAACCCAGGCAGGGCCAAACCACCCCAGAACTACTAGCAGGCATCCCCCACCGCCCCGGGAACCAGCAACAGAGGCCCCGGGGCAGAGCCGTCCTCCAAGCCCTCCGCCTTAAAGAAAAGGAAGAGTCCATGAGAAAGGCAGCAAGAAAGGGCCGCTGGTAAGACCCAGAAGCCTTGGCAGAAGGAACAGGCTCGAAAACCTCCGTCCCCCAACCCGAATGGGGCAGCCCCGAAAACCATCCGAGTCTCGACCCCAACTAAACCCCGCCCCGACCCCGAAACCTGCAGACGGTCCAGAGCCGGGAACAGGGAGGGAAAGGGCGAACAGCACCTAACCAAAATGGGGCGGCCTCGGGGCATCCCAGTGGGAAACCAACCTAGCATGTTGCAGCAACCTAACCTACCTTGCAACACGGATGCCGCCTGTACTCTGAACAGTAATAACATCAGGAGAGTACTGGAGAACAAGCAGAGAATCTCTCTCGCAAGACTCCGGGGTCAAGGTGTCAGTGACCCAACACACAGCATGACGGAGGTAAAAGTGGCGACTGTCACCCGGAGACAAGGGCACAGCAACCAACAATCCCGTACAAGACGGGTTGGAACCCGGAAGACACATTCAATGGTCCCCCGAGCCCAGACAGGGGTTCCAGGGCTCGTAGGCTGACTGCTATGGGAAGCCCGGGCAAGGTGTTGCTAACCGGTTAAGAAACCCAAAATAACAAGAGGGTAGAGGATAGCACTGAAAACCCCTGCAACATGTACAATCATGGGGCGCTAGCAGAGGGCTGCCAAACACTACCAGTGGAACTATAGCCACACTAGGCAAACCCCCACCAGGCATGAAAATAAAAACAAAAGAAAAACCCCGCAAAAGTACACCGTCTCCAGAGGCAACAGGAACCAGTCGTCGTTTAAGTGGCAGGCTGCGCAACACCTTGATGCCCTAACCAGCACAATACCAATCCCTACCCAGGGCCAA
>WNGS01167372.1:1691380-1707787 GCA_020271785.1 Procambarus virginalis | reverse complement strand
TTCAGAGTAACTGAGCTCTTACCTCAGCTCATCACGCGAGAGAGATGAGTTGAGTGCAACGTTGAACATCCGAGTGCAAGCGTCATTTTCTCATAGCGTTCACAGTTAACGCTGAACACGTGCATATAAGTGACTGGTATGCGAGCTCATATATATATATATATATATATATATATATATATATATATATATATATATATATATATACATATACATACATATACGTGTGTGTGTACACATGTATATGCATGTGAGATTGATGTGCATTCGTGTATGCGTGACTACTAATTGTACAAGATAACAGGCAGTTCAGTACAACAGCTGTCAGCTTGTCAGTCGTGTAATTGCTCTCTCCTCCCCCTCCCCAGTCTCCTTAACCTCTCCCCTGACCTTCTCTCACCTTCCTCTCCCTCACTACCGCCCCTCACCACCGTCCCTCACCTCATTACTCCTCCTCCTCCTTGAAATAATAGTGAAATTATAGTGTCTCATTTTTGCCAATTATTCGGTCGTCAATTAACGTAAAGCACTTAGTTTAGTTTTGCTGAATTACGGTGGTGTGGAAGTTTGTTAGGGCTATGGAGAGGTGTTTCTTTCCTGCTGTATGTGTGTTCTTTTTCCCCTGAGGTGTTCAGTTCCACCCGGAGGTGGTATTTTCCACCTGAGGTGTCTCTCTTCCACTGAGGTGTTCTCTTCCACCTGAGGTGTTTCTCTTCTACCTGAGGTGTTCTCTTCCACCTGAGGTGTTGCTTCTTCCACCCCGAGGTGGTCTCTTCTACCTGAGGGTTCTCCTTCCACCTGAGGTGTGTCTCTTCTACCTGAGGGTTTCTCTTCCACCTGAGGTGTTCTTCTCTTCCACCTGAAGTGTTCTCTTCCACCTGAGATGTCACATTCCACCTGAGGTGTTCACGTGTCCACCTGAGGTTGGTTCAGTTCCACCTGAGGTGTTCAGTTCCACCTGAGGTGTTTCAGTTCCACCTGAGGTGTTTCAGTTCCACCTGAGGTGTTCTGTTCAACGAGTTTGACCCACCTACTAGTGAACAAGGACAACCTTCAACAAGACACAAGAACACCCAAGAGTGGAACCACTCCTTGTCCCGTTACTGACCACTACATTAACACTTACACACTAATATAATCAACAGATCTCGTTATAATCCTCCGCGCCTCTGCTGGTTCATCTCATCTTAGAAAGTTGCAACAAACTGTTCAATCAAGAATCTAAATCCTGTACTGAACACTCTGGCGTCATAGTGCAATCAGTGTCACACTGTAACTCTTATCCGTTAGGTTAGGCCAGGTTAGAGGAGTGGTGAGGTTGGGTTTGTTTATACGGTATCGATGACCGTAGAAGGGGTATCATATTTTCACAGGTTTTAGAGCCTACACGATCATTGTGGTAGAGTGGACCTTGCATGCAGTCGGGGACGTGACAAAGGATATTAATAGCAACATGTGGAGTCACATCTAGCTCTGTACACACACAACACACATATACACACACCACACACACACACATCAACACACACACACCACACACACACACACACACACACTACCAGAGGGGCCTCGTAGCCTGGTGGATAGCGCGCTGGACTCGTAATTTCTGTGGCGCCGGGTTCGATTTCCCGCACGAGGCGAGAAACAAACAAATGGGCAAAGTTTCTTTCACCTGTAATGCCCCTGTAACCTAGTAGTAAATAGGTACCTGGGAGTTAGTCAGCTGTCACGGGCCTGCTTCCTGGGGTGTGTGTGTGTGTTGTCGTGTGAAAAAAAAGTAGTTAGTAAACAGTTGATTGACAATTGAGAAGCGGGCCGAAAAGAACAAAGCTTCAACCCCCGCAAACAACAACTAGGTGAGATTACACACACACACACACACACACACACACCACACACACACATACACACACACACACACAACCACACACACACACACAAACCACCACACACACTGTACACACACACCACCTTGCGTCCTACCTCACCATCTAGCTACTATACCACGCTCCATCACCATCTTCCCCCATATCTACCCATCATCACCATCACTACTGCACCTTCACTACCCCCTCGACCATCCCTCCATCATCAACACTCCCTCACCTTGGCTGTGGTCGTCTGCTGGCCGGTCACTAACTCCCTCCCTCCAACAGCCGTGATTGATGATCTGGGCTCGAGCCGACGCCCAGCGATCATCACTAATCCTCAACTCTCTCGCGGTCATCAATCTCACCAGAACACCACAATAAGCACGGAACCTATTGTGCCCATCTGGTTGCCCCAGGTGGAAGACAGAGAAAGAGTACTGATGCAGTACATTTGGATCAAACTCCAGACGGAAACACACATGATGGGTATATCTTGAGGTTATCTTGAGATGATTTCGGGGCTTTAGTGTCCCCGCGGCCCGGTCCTCGACTAGGCCTCCACCCCCAGGAAGCAGCCCGTGACAGCTGACTAACACCCAGGTACCTATTTTACTGCTAGGTAACAGGGGCATAGGGTGAAAGAAACTCTGCCCATTGTTTCTTTCCGGCGCCCGGGATCGACCCCGGGACCACAGGATCACAAGTCCAGCGTGCTGTCCGCTCGGCCGACCGGCTCCCCTCGACCTCGGTAAGAACGACATTGAGTTAGGCAAGATTCCTCTCTACATCAGAGACACGTACATCCATTACCTGTACACTTACGTGTACAGGTAATGGTGCGAAACCTGTACATCTTTCTCTGGTCATAGCACCCAGTTTGTAATTATTTAACTCTTTACGATCTTGGAAACTTCATTATCAAAAGATATTATTGTTATAAACAATCTCGTATCACTTCGAAGTTCATATTTTGTTTTTTAATGAATGTAAACTAAGGGACCATGATTGAACAAAGATGCACAGGTTTCGTAATTAGACACGTAAATGCTTGATTAATATTGGCCCAGGTAAAGGAAAATTACCATTAGTTATTGTTAACGTCGATTTAAACTATAACTATGACATCTAATGGCCCAGGAAAACGTTTAACATAGAGGTTAGGGATAAACTATGTTCAACAAAGTTTAACATTATATATATATATATATATATATATATATATATATATATATATATATATATATATATAAACATATATATATAAACACATAAATAATGATCTTAGCTTAATAACAATAACAGCAGTATCATATTCTCTCTGCATCACATTAACTCGAGTAACTTTTTTAGCTGTGCCAGCGTGGTGCAATATATTATGTTGGGAGAACTGGGTAATGCTAGGATGATTCGCAGCTCTCCTCTGGGAGGTAACTTTACTAACCTTTACTTGTTGAATAATTAAAGTGTAGTAACGTGTCTTTATTTATATATTTGTGGAGTTAGAGTGTTGTTCAGCATAGTGGAAATATGTAGAGAAATATATATTGTCGAAATGTTTGAGGAAACAAGGTTTCAAGTTAATTAATAAGACAACCAATGGTTAGAATGGTGGGGACCAAGAGCTAACTGCGCGATCATTAGGTACAAATAGTAAACACACACACACACACACACACACATATTCAAGTGTAGATATGATATGGTTCCTGAGCCCAATAGGCTCAGGAACCTGTACACATGTTGATTGACGGTTGAGAGGCGGGACCAAAGAGCCAGAGCTCAACCCCCGCAAACACAACTAGGTGAGTACACACACACAGACAGACTAACTAGGAGTTTAAAGCCTTCTATTATTTCCACGTTTGTATCCCAAAACGCGTGCGAGTGACTGTATTCAGCTATTGTATTACGCTCAAGGCTTTTGTTATGGCGTTGTATTGTTATCATATTTCATTTTGTTTTATGTAAATTTTGTATTACCTTGCCCATTGTATTGTACGGCATGAATTTACAGCTCCTATAATAATAATAATAATGAGATAAGCCCATGATTAGACAAAGTATTCTTATACTGTGTAAATAAATAAAATATTGCATTTTATTGAAATAGTAAAATTGATCCCTGAACGAGCTAAACAAACTATGGGGTTCGGTTCCTGAACCCATTATATGCCTCTGTAGCCGTTCCCACCACCGCCCACGGGATGGGTATGGGGTGCATAATAAAGAAAGAAATTGAATGAGCCGACTGTGTCATAATATGTCATGACATCTTCTATGACAACACATCTGAATATAAACCACCCATGTTGTTACGACTGAACCAATTCTCTCACGTTATGTTATTTAGTTACCTCAATTAATGATATTCAAATTGGTTAAACCAGGAAGTGTACTGATTTTTTGTCTTTATTAAATTATTGACAGTGTAATGTTATATATATACATTATGCAACAAAGGAAGTTATTACAAATATTTAATTTTCAGAATTAGAGTTAATTTCGTATTAGGCAACATATTCGTAGATTCTGTTGCATTTCTTTGAGAATATTTTCAATTGGCAAGTTTGCCCATATTTGTCTTACTACCCGGAACCACGACCCTGTCCTAGCGTGGTGTACCAACGCCCAAGCCCCTTCATACACGTTTTTTTCTTGTTATAGCATCTGTTATCATTTCAGATTTGTCTAAGTTATTCTGAGCGTGCAACACTGAGCCTCCAGTAGTAGTAGGCATCCATCAGTCTCAGGAGACTATGGAGTTGCGCTCTGATTGTCGGTCTGGAGTGGCCTCCCCAGGGCGCAAAGCCAGGGTAGGTTGATACGGGGGAAGAAGTTGTTACCCATGCAGCAGGTTCTCCTCCGCTCATTTTTGGTTGTTAACTACAACCAAAAAATTAATTATGTCATCTGTATTACTAACAAGTGTCATCGCACTGGAATGAAAGTGAGAAACAATAAAGGAATTGTCTTTGACTGTCAAGTACAGGTTCTTGAAAGATAACAGAGATCACTGAACGGGGACATGACTAACGCAAACAGACCGTTCAGCTGAAAAAAAGTGTCTTACTCCGTTCCCATTGATAGAAACGCTGCTCCGACACGGTTAATTAAACATTCGGACCCAATCATTAAATTCTAGTACCAATCCTATCTTCTTGAAGACGTTTAATACAAACCCAACATCAAATGCTTCGGACCAATCGAGGATTATCATGGAGGAACATTATTTTCAGTCAATACTCATACAATACAATACTTATAATACAATACAATACTTATATTTAACTTCCCTTAATACAATATTACAATTTATTATGCATCTTCCCGGTACAGCACACAAAAGTTTCTTGTTATTATTTTATTCATTATTCACCAACAATTTTGAAATTATTAAATAATTCTGGTTGAGCATGGAAAGTGGTATCAAGTCCCTTAGAATGTGCAAATCCCAGCTTGTTAATAACTTAATAATCTCATGAGATTGCGACATGCTAAGCTGATTGTGCTTCATGGTGTACTTTATTAGGTAAAGTCTGATCCAATGACATTCCACAGATACAAATAAAACTGAGCCGATAACCCATCACGACCAGACGATTTTTATTACAATTACAACCGATTTTGGTATTTCTATCCCTTCAGGTGTTTGTATATATTGGTTTTTAGCTCATTGCTATTAATATTCTTTTCTTTAATTAAGATATGTTGACATTTCATCCTAATACGTCCTATCACTAAATTGAGGCGAATATTAATTCTTTTAGATATTTCATTAAAAAAGTAGTTTCTTCATATTTATCTAATCCCATATTAACCTCGGTATAGAGTTGTTATAATCTGTTTTATAACAAGTTCAAAAGTTCATATCTCTCAGCTGCTTCATATCTCAAAAGTTCATATTTCTCTCTTGGACAATTTTATAAACAACTTTTCATATTTCAACTTTTCACACGTCCCACCTACCGAAATACATGTGAACAGGTGTTTGTGCTTGACCACGTACTCCCACAAGGCACGGACAATTATCAGTGACACGGACAATTATCCGTGACACGAAAAATAATCACTCCCCAATTTACAGATTAAGTTCTACGACCCTTTCTACAATTTAACCTGATCGTTACCCTCAATTTTCACTACAACGATACAATGATCATTGTAGTGCTAAACTTTGTATGTAATCGGAATAGTTCTGCGAGAGCTAATCGTGTCACGTGATATATGCACGAATATTCAGTCAAGTCTTGCCCCATAATATTCGACAATACGAATATTCAGAGATACCAGCGTTAATAATTTACATTATTTTACAATATGTAAATAATAATTTACAGATGTGTTCGACTGATTGCTAAAATTCCTCACAGAAGAAATACATTTAAAGTCAATACCAAAAATAATATTCAATCTATGTGGCCGAGATTTTTTTTTTAAATAAAATGAGATTATAATACATATATATATATATATATATATATATATATATATATATATATATATATATATATATATATATAATATATATATTTTATATATAAGTCTGATATTCCGAGATCGAGCCGAGGCATGTACATTAATCAAAATAATTGCGTAAAAAAAAAATCTTGTGTACACAACCTCGCCATCTACATTCATCTCGGTATTAACGACTCTTAATATGGGGCTTTTTCTAGCAATCAATATCGTTTTGCCCACTTGCCAACAAAGTCATAGAATTTATGAGGCTTTAAATAATAATTCTGCAACAGAGCGTTTCATAGCACATTTAATATTGTGTTCCTGCTCAAAAATAATATTAAATTTATGATATTCTTACCAAAGAGACAAGTTACAACTGCTTGTTACGACAGCTAAGCCCATTGATGTTGATAGGTGCACGTGATTAAGTATCCCGATATAAAGATTTCATATGCAGAAATGATATATTATTGATCATGTTCCGGGGCCAAATTCACGGAACAGTTACGCAAGCACTTACGAACCTGTACATCTTTTCTCAATCTTTGGCGGCTTTGTTTACATTTATTAAACAGTTAATAAACTCCGAAGCACCAGGAGGCTGTTTATAACAATAACAACAGTTGATTGGCAAGTTTTCATGCTTGTAAACTGTTAAATAAATGTAACCAAAGCCGTCAATGATTGAGGAAAGATGTACACGTTCGTAAGTACTTGCGTAACTGCTTCGTGAGCCTGGCCCTGGTGTTTTGGAAAGACTGTAGGCCTCGGCAATAACGTTATTGAAATAGCTCGAGATTAATTTCCATACCATTATGTGCATACCCTAAGAAGTTGCAGTAGGAATGCATACACTAATTTAGTATTTTCTGAAAATAACCAGACCTTTTCTAATTGACCAATAGGCTGATAATCTCTTCGTTTAAATGTTGAAAGGGAATGTTTTAGGGATCGTTATTGATGTCAATTCGAATGCGTCAGTAGTTAGCTTGAAATAGGATATGTAAATTATGCAGACGATGAGTCACAATAACGTGGCTAAAGTATGTTGACCAGACCACACAGTAGAAGGTGAAGGGAAGACGACGTTTCGGTCCGTCCTGGACCATTCTTAAGTTGACGTTTCGGTCCGTCCTCGACCATTCTCAATCGACTTGAGAATGGTCCAGGACGGACCGAAACGTCGTCGTCCCTTCACCTTCTAGTGTGTGGTCTGGTCAATATGTAAATTATGTTAATGGAAATATGCAATAATGTATCGGGTAATTAGTCTCGTGTTCCAAATTACATGTCCTGTTCTTAAGGCTGTAGTTGTCTTTATGACTTGCATAGAGGTTAGTGAAATAGACCAAATGCAATAAGTATAATTATCATACCTTAATAAGAAAGAGTTATAGAGCTTGAGTGAAACTGTGGTTCACGTTTATATATATTTTGCCATAATGGTCAACACAGCCGGAAGATTTCCTAGCAATTGCAGACACCAGCTGGAGGTGCAACTCTGCCACATATTCTACCCACAGTTCAATAGTCTATAGTATGCATATTTCACCTATAACAATATGTAAAAAAAAACTATTTGAATATACTTTATACCTGTAAATTTGTCATTGTAGATGAGTAAAGATTAATATCAAAGGTCATGTTGCATGTTGTTTTGCCTGCACTTGGTGGGAAGCATTCATTTAGCAACACCAAGTGAGGAGCTGGAAGCCCTGCAGCTTCTTATTATATAAGTACTCTGTAGAATCTTGAGAGATTGAAAAGTTAGTTGATCTATGGAGATCGTATAGACTGGAACTGCGCTACTGTGCCTGCTACTTTGTAAGATTTAAGTACGTTTTATTCTTCTGTTTTAGCCAAATGTTTCAGGGTCAGATATTCAATAAGTGTTGCGAGAGAGTGTGTGTTCAGTGCTTCCGTTTATATTGTGATTATTGTCCATGTTTTGTGTAATAGTAGAGTGTACTGCCAGAAGATTAGCTATTAAATCCAGGCGCAGTAATAGATGGAAGTGCTTGCATAACTAATTATTTAATGCTGCAGAATTAGTTATTCGTTAATGTAATTTGGAACTGAGCCTTAGTGGTAACTAGAGATCAACTAAATCTTGCTAGGCGCCTGGAGATCAACTTGTAGTCCCCATCTGTTGTATAATCTTGCATCTTTTATTGTAATTTTTACGGCTATTTGGTAGTTTTAAAATCCACTTTCCTCATATCCTTAGACAGCCAGGCACTTAGACCTTCGATGATACAAGAAATCTTCAAAAGTTTCTTACCTCAGTGGCATGCCTTAAGCACAAGAGGAGGATAAGGGTGTATTTGCATTCTGCATGAGTAAAGCATTTTGATCCGTGGTACAACTTGTTCCATAGCTGTTCCATATTGAGCCTCACCAAGCTCAATGCCACCATCGGCAGCGCGGCCCAGGGCAACTGCAGTGTCGTGTGTCTCATCTTGAACCAACCCGTCCTCGCAAATTCGTATAGTCAATATTGACTTATTAAATACGTGCATAGGTGACATACTAAACATAATAGATACCCTTAAAAAGCTTCATAGAAAACACCGACCTTACCTAACCTTGTTAGTATGTTAAGATAAGCATCTTATAGCTTCGTCTATTGCAATTGTTACTTAACCTATTATAGGTATAGGTTAAGTAATAATTGTAATTACGAAGCAATAAGATGCTTATCTTAACATACTAACAAGGTTAGGTAAGGTCGGTGTTTTCTATGAAGCTTTTTAAGGGTATCTATTATGTTTAGTATGTCACCTATGCACGTATTTAATAAGTCAATATTGACTATACGAATTTGCGAGGACGGGTTGCTTGAACACATGTCCTGGTCTACCTCACTTTCACTAGGACAGGCTACTTCTCGTGCCCTTTCCTGAACAATTTCACTGGTGTTGTCCTGTTCTGCTTCACCTACGCCGCCCTGAACTACCTCAATTACACAACCCTGAACTCCAACACTCACACACTGGTAGAGTCGTTTCACTGACAGAGTTTTGGCTTCTGTCGCATTGCCTTGTACTGTCGCCTGTACTTCGGAAACTGACAGTGCTGGGATACTGTCTAAAAGTAACTGAGGGAAGGAAACTATCAGGGGGAGAGCGCCAAGCCATTATGACTATATAGCACTGGGAAGGGATCAGGATAAGGATTTGGGAGGGACGGGGGGGGAAGGATTGGTAGTCATCTTCACAATGAAATCTAATACTCTCTTCTGCTTCCACTTAGCAGGCAACGGCAAGGTGATCCAACTGGTCAAACTGATAGTATATGTGGATAGCTTGACCGGGCACTCACACTAAGAAATATTTCGGGGGAAAATTTATAATTTTCACTGTTCTAGTCCCGTTTAAGTGCCCCATATGGCGCATGCCTCACAGCAACATGCTCCAATGATTGACTCAATTACTCACACCCAATCTTTCCCCATGAGGTAAACTTTGACATTATAGTTTCCTCAAAGTTTCACCGCTAACTTACTGTTTCGAGGCATCTCTAAGCTAGCCAAATAGCTTGATTTGCAACACGTCAACAAACTCAATGAGCACTAATAGATCAACCCGTCCTCGCAAATTCGTATAGTCAATATTGACTTATAAATACGTGCATAGGTGATATACTAAACATAATAGTTTACCTTGAAAAGCTTCATAGAAAACACCGACCTTACCTAACCTTGTTAGTATGTTAAGATAAGCATCGTATTGCTTCGTAATTACAATTATTACTTAACCTATACCTATAATAGGTTAAGTAACAATTGTAATTACGAAGCTATAAGATGCTTATCTTAACATACTAACAAGGTTAGGTAAGGTCGGTGTTTTCTATGAAGCATTTCAAGGTAAACTATTATGTTTAACATGTCACCTATGCACGTATTTAATAAGTCAATATTGACTATACGAATTTGCGAGGACGGGTTGAATAGATACCCAATAGCAACGCCAATTAAACTCCGAATCAACGCCGAATCAACGTCATCAACGCTGGAGACCTCGAACGCGTGTCGCTCTAGCTACAGCTGTGTTAACCCTGATAACCGAGTGGACAGCGCTTCGGATTCGTAGTCCTGAGGTTCCGGGTTCGATCCCAGGTGGAGGCGAAGACAAATGGGCAAAATGTTTCTTTCACCCTGATGCCCCTGTTACCTAGCAGTAAATAGGTACCTGGAAGTTAGACAGCTGCTACGAGCTGCTTCCTGGGGTGTGTGTAACAAAAAGGAGGCCTGGTCGAGGTCCGGGCCGCGGGGACGCTATGCCTCGAAATCATCTCAAGATAACCTCAAGATAACTTCAAGATAACTCTGGGGTGCTGGCAAATGCGATAGGCCAAATGGCAAGCGAATTTCTATCCAATGGATTCCGCCGTAGTGGAGGTGTGAGAGAGAGGCCATATTTCCACACCATCTTCTCTACACTGACCAGACCACAAGAAGGACGACCGTCAGAGGTGGAACAAGCAAGGTCGCTTGTTAAGGAGGATAACTGGCCAGAGAAGCCACACGCGTCCTCTTCGGAATCTCAATCGCGACTCTCATATTTTCGCGTTATATTTTCCATCATAAAAACTGACCCCTGAATTAATCAAATGTTAAGAACATTAGTGTTATCGTGACAACTTGTTTTATGACTTAAGATATCTAAAGATAAACCTTCTCGTGACTCGATATCACTTCCATCACATCTTTTGTAGTTTTGTTGAAACAAGTTATCCTACGTAATGTATTTTTTTGTTCGTTAATGCAATAGGTTCATGATATTCTAATCTGGTTAAATGTAGTGATACTGGCTTACCTGCATCTACAGCTATTTAAACCTCTATTGAAATGCTGCTTACTTACAGCCATTCTGGTTAAACCTGTATTAAACTGATGCTGACTTACCAGGTCTGATCTCTGAAGTTGAACCCAGAGCAACATCACCTTGGTTTGATTATGTTGCAAAGTTGAATGAATTCTAACGAAGGAGCTTAACCACCTGGTTCTCTGTGTTTCGACTCCTTGAGTAACTGCTGACCTGACGGCAAAATGTTGTCTGGTCGGCATCAAAGACGTTTTTGTCAGTTTTAATGTATTAATGAAAACCAAAATTTTCTCGATTAGAATTGTATATTTCGTAATTTGTGCAAAGTTTGGCCGAGAGTAGGTTAGGTAAGCTGTTTTAATTCCAGTGGCATTGATGTGTACTTTTATGAACCATTTTATGAAAAAAAATATGAACTGAATCCATTGTGATTCATTTACAGGGGGATTTTCATATATAAACAAATAATTTGACGTTTGGTTTAACGAGCATTAATGTCTATGAGGATGAGCAGATTCAACCCATCCTCGACTCAAGTCCATTACATTCAGCGGTCGACCCCACAGACGCATTCATAAATTTTAACATGCTCTTCATTCAAAACGGGAATTTTCTCAAGTATAAATTAATATTATAATATATTAGCATATTGTGTATAAATAGGCATAGGTTAGGTTAGGTCAGGTGTTTAGGTTCTGCTGGCGATTATTTGTATTTGTAGTACGTGGGTGAAGAATTTACAGCGTTGTGGTTCGAACAAAATTCGTCAGTGAACCACTTGTACCGGAAGTGTTCGAACGTCAGCAGTTGTGAGTCGTGTGTAAACCGCTTTTCATTCATAAACAGGGGGTTTGGCGGGTGCATGGAATCACTTTTGGATCTTTGTTTGGAGGACGGGCTGGCAAATACCAGCCCGTCCTTCAAACAAAGACACAAAGTCCATTCCATCCATCTGCCAAACCCCAGCTGTTTATGAATGAAAAACGGATTACACACGACTCACAACTGTTGACGTCTGAACACTTCCGGTACAAGTGCTTCACTGACGAATTTTGTTCGAACCACAACGCAGTAAATGCTTCACCCACGTACTACAAATCGCCAACAGAACCTAAACACCTAATCCATGCCTATATATGCACAATATACTAATATATTATAATAGTAATTTATATTTGAGAAAATTCCTGTTTTGAATGAACAGCATGTTAAAATTTATGAATGCGTCTGTGGGGTCGACCGCTGGATAGAATGAACTTGAGTCGAGGACGGGTTGGCAAATACAAATGATCGCCAAGACAACCTAAACAACTAATCTCACTTAATTTGAGCCTAACAATCCACACTACGAAGACAGTCATAGATCGTTAAATATGATAAATATCGGTTAAATATGGGTCCCATATGGACACAGGAGGATCCGAAACCTGTGCCAGAATTAGAATTCGGACATCGTATAGTGCCTTCACACACTTTGTACTTTCTACATATGGAACAAAAATATATCTATCAGTTAAGTTATCTTAAGTTAGGATATGTTAGATTGGGTTGAAGTGGATTGCGTAGGGTTTACTTAAAGAGTAGCAATGAGGTAGACAGGTAGGTAATTTTCTAAGGTCTTAGACCCCACGCCATGGACGAGCCTAGCCTGAGGACGGGTTGTTGGGTTTTTCATCACTTTAATGTTGAAATTGACTGCATTTTACTGAGCTCTGCAACAAACAGGGTGCATCAAATGTGTTGCTTAGCATTGTGCAACAAGAGACTTCCTCTTGCCAAAATACCATTTTTAGCAATGTGAAACAAGTTTGAAAATGCGTTAAATATTAACAATTTGTAATATTTTATGCATTTTTAACGTCTGAGACTGTAATATTTATGCATTTCTGTCTCAGACGTTGTTTGGGTATAATACGTTATTAGGTATTAACGAGAGGAACAGCTGTCTGTATCTCTCAACAGCTGTCTGTATCTCTCTCTCTCTCTCTCCAAGTTTCACCAAATTATCTCAGACAAGCTGCCACCTTAAGCGCGTCGCAAAACTTGATGGCAATTCGGAATGAAAAGTTAAACACCCCGACACTTGACTGTTGGCACGCTCCCCAGGAAATTGGAATATTCAAAGCAATCTTCGCCAACTCTAATCGCAAATTTCTCAAGTAATCCTCTTTACCGAACCGCGAAATTATATTTGCAAAGTCTAGTATTGTTAATATTTTTATTCTTAATTATTTGAAGCAATAGCAACGATGTTCCTGAAGTCAGTTGAAACAATATAAAGAATTTATCAAATAAAGAGGAAAATGGACAGAAAATCATTGAATTGATTAATTCATCAATACCCGACAATATTAAATCTGAGAGTTTGTTAAAAATAGTTCATCAAACAAAAGGCTTAAAAATTGTTTAGTCAATTAAAAATTAAATGTGTTTTAATGAAAATGAATATCAAATGATTCATTAGTACTAACTGTGCAGAATTTACAGTGACTGCTCCAGGGAACAATGAATACAGACACTATAGTAATGACCAGTGTATACAGTTACTGTTTACAGGATCAGTAAATACTGTAACTGCTGTAAGGAACAGTTACTATACGGAACAAATCCAAGACAAGTCTCAGCCAACAGAAACTATTTTCTTTCACACTTCTCGTACCCACTAACCGTGACCAGAAACTTGACAGTTTGATCCCAGAGTTGACAGCTCAATTTCGGTGATGACAAGAAAACCTACAGAAGAAAGTAACGTCTATACACACCCCGGGAAACAGTTTAAGTTACAGGAAAGTGATGAGGAAGCCTGAGTGATCACCTGAAGTGATCAAGAAGCCTGAGTGATCACCTGAAGTGATCAAGAAGCCTGAGTGATCACCTGAAGTGATCAAGAAGCCTGAGTGATCACCTGAAGTGATCAAGAAGCCTGAGTGATCACCTGAAGTGATGAGGAAGCCTGAGTGATCATCTGAAGTAATCAGGAAGCCTGAGTGATCACCTGAAGTGACCAGACAGCCTGGATGATCACCTGAAGTGATCAGGCAGCCTAGATGATCACCTGAAGTGATCAGGCAGCCTAGATGATCACCTGAAGTGATCAGGCAGCCTAGATGATCACCTGAAGTGATCAGGCAGCCTAGATGATCACCTGAAGTGATCAGGCAGCCTGGATGATCACCTGAAGTGATCAGGCAGCCTGGATGATCACCTGAAGTGATCAGGCAGCCTGGATGATCACCTGAAGTGATCAGGCAGCCTGGATGATCACCTGAAGTGATCAGGCAGCCTGGATGATCACCTGAAGTGATCAGGCAGCCTGGATGATCACCTGAAGTGATCAGGCAGCCTGGATGATCACCTGAAGTGATTAAGAAGCCTGAGTGATCACCTGAAGTGATCAAGAAGCCTGAGTGATCACCTGAAGTGATCAGGAAGCCTGAGTGATCAATTAAAGTGATCAGGAAGCCTGAGTGATCAATTAATGTGATCAGGAAGCCTGAGTGATCAATTAAAGTGATCAGGAAGCCTGAGTAATCACCTGAAGTGATCACCCATGAAGCCTCCCTCACTGCTTGCCCCTGAAGTGTTTTTTTTTTAATGTGAATATGAGAGCACAATTTCATGAAAGTCAAACTTAGTTAACCCGGAGAGTGAGGAGAGAGAGAGAGAGAGAGGAGAGAGAGAGAGAGAGAGAGAGAGAGAGAGAGAGAGAGAGAGAGAGAGGGGTAATAGAGAGAGGGAGAGTGAGTAGAGAGAGGGAGAGAGTGAGTAGAGAGAGGTGGGAGAGAGGTGAGAAGTTCGCGGTTGAAAGAGAGGGGGAGTTTATGGAAGCTGAAGCACGTGTAATAATATATATACTTAAAAGTAGTAGCCTTCTGTGCACCATATTACCTAGCAGCTGTCATGTTGCCAGTCGATGGTCCTGTATACATGTTGCAGGCTATTGCAGTAATGGCACTCATTAAGTGGGTCCCAGATGTTGCTCTTGCAAGCATGTTGAAGCCTGTTGCACTAAGGGTACTTATTAAAGAACCAGGTGTTGTTAGACATGCTATCTTGCAATGCTGCTGTTCTATTGCTTAGTTTGAAATAATTGGCAGTAGAGTGTAGTGGTTTTGATTGTTCCTACAGATCCAACTGCTCAATCAACTGCCTCGCTGTGCCTGTGAAGACCCAGTGTCACAGCTGTATTGCTGTGACACTGTGCATGCTTGCACCATCACTGTGCAAGCATTGCATTGGTTCTCGGCATTGCAGGTGAAGATCTTGGTATTATATTTCTATATTTATCGAGGAACTGCCGCCTCTCTAGTGGCCTCGACGAAGGCAGGAAGCTATTAGGCAACTCATGGCTGAGTACACGCAAAATACACGAATGTTGGCCCACTCATTCACTCTAATATCAGAGCACAACTCATCACATAAGGCATAAAGTTTGCCTTCAGTACATGACCTCCCTTCACACATTTCCAATCAAAACAAATATTAAAATAACGTATATAAGAACTCAGGCAGGTGCGACTGCAAGACAATCCGGTTCCTTGTTACGTATAGGTAACCACCGCTTTCGCCGCCGGCTCATCGTTCCAAGCCTCGATGACAAGGGTTTTGACGTCACCATTAAGGTGTATAAATACCCCATGACCTCAATTACCCTCAGCAGTCTATCTCAAGTGGTCAGGGGAATCAACATTTCAGCTACCAAGTTCCCAGGTTGGTATAAGTGTAAATTATCTCAGTGTTACCCAGAGGTTTGTGTTAACGTAAGTTTGTATAGATATATATATTGGCCAGATTATTATTTCTCATGTGTGTGCTAGACAAGTATGTCATCTCAGGGGTTGTGTATTTTTCATTGTTAGTTGTTCATTTTGATATTAGGGTAAATAGTCATATTTTTTTTCACTTGAGTATTACTTCACTACTGTGCAATTTTCACACTGGAAAGGCCAATGCAGCATTTTTTATTTTTAAAGCAAAGTGCGTACCTCATTCCATCTGTTCAGTATAGCCGCATTACTGAGACACGTCAATATATATATATATATATATATATATATATATATATATATATATAATATATTTTATATATATATATATATTTCATTATTTGCTACGTTGGATGAGAACTATTAAATATCGGTAAGTGTGAGTTTCATCCGTTTAATAACATGATATAAATTTTCCAAATTTAAACGACAGGCCACCGGAACATGAAATGTTTTACCCAAATGTTAACTCAGAATTTC
>WNGS01167372.1:1663205-1675209 GCA_020271785.1 Procambarus virginalis | reverse complement strand
ATATATATATATCCCTCTAGTGGAAAAAGTAGCTGATGCTATGCTCAGCGCTGCACATCAGACAAGGAGAAAGCCCGCCTCAGAGCAGTGCGTGCCCCCATGCAGGAGACTTCCTCCTGGCAGTACCCATGTCAACAATGGGCACGCGCCTAGATCCAGAATCCCTTCGTGTAGCAGTGGCCCTCCACCTTGGTGCCCCAATTCACACTGAATACAAGTGTATTTGCAACAGGGTGGAAGCAGACCAATACGGACTGCATGGGTTGCATTGCGGAAGCACAAAGGGCTGGCATGCAAGACACAACGAGGTCAATGACATCATCAAGAGAAGCCTCGTCTCAGCTAAGTGCCCAGCGGAGAGAGAACCTCGCATCCTAGGGGTCCAAAACCGGATTTCCCCGCCTTCGCCCTGATGGCATCACCATATACTCATGGAAGGAGGGTAGACAGTTGGTGTGGGACTACACATGTGTATCCACCCTGGCTGACACCTATGTACACTTCGGAGCTGATCAAGCAGGTGGGGCAGCCAACCACAGGGAACAGCAAAATCTCTCAAATACAGGCGACTGGCAGGTCATACCTCTTTGTTCCCATAGCGTCTGAGACGCATGGCCCCTGGGCAAGAGTGCCTTGGGATTTCTCAAGGAATTGGGTTCCAAGCTCATTGACGTCACCAGAGACCCAAGGCTTGCAGTTTTTTGTTTCAGCGCCTCAGTGTGGCGATCCAGAGGGGAAATGCTTGCTGCGTCCTCAGTTCCTGTCCGGAAGCGGAGGAGCTTCAAGAGATCCATAACCTTTAGGCATTTGTCTTGTATGTTTTGTAACCTTTAAATACACAATAAAGCATAAGAAAAAAAAAAGGAAGGGGGTGGTAGAGAAAAGCACACAGAAACTGTATTGGAGGGGACCTACATTCCCTCCAATGCGTTTTGTGTGATTTCCTCCGAGGCTATGGGTCCCCCTTCTTCCAGCCAGAGGTGGTACTCCCTTCCATGTTTTTATATATTATATATATATATATATATATATTAGATATATATATATATATATATATATATATATAATATATATATATATATATATATGTATATATATGTATTATATATATATATATATATATATATATATATATATATATATATATATATATATCTCGATGGTATAATCCTGAACCTAGAACAGAAACCACAATACCTCCAATAAATTATATTACAAATCAACCATGCACAGTGAACATATAAAAGAGGAAAGAATAATGAAAGAAATAATCTGTAAAGGAGTAAAAAGCGTTACTCCTAACCAAAACATAGACCTGATCATATTCTACAAAACCAAGAAGACTTCCGAACCCCTTATCAAAAACAGCTCTAAGCCGACGGAGAACCCTCTACAGCAGTCAAGCGTTGTATACATGTACACTTGCCCCCACGAAGGATGTAACCTTCAATCTAAGTACATAGGTATGACGTCGACCAAGCTGACGAGGCGTTTAACATGTCATCTTCAATCCGGTGCCCCCAGGAATCACATGAGACAAGCCCATGACATCACCCTAACAGAGTGATGTCATGGGCGGAAATCAGCGAGGAGCGGCGGAGCGCGGGCCCCTGAGGGCCCGCAATCTTTCAGAAAGTTAACACTTTCGCACGTACGGCGTTCTGAAAGAAATCATATCCTATGTGCTTTCGGCGTTTCGCGCGCCTAAGCGGTAAGACTGAAAAGTGTATACTCTTTTGACTGTCCTGACACTAATTGTAGGCGTACGTATTTAAATTTGGTATCACTGTGTTCGCAATAGAATTGTCTATAAGAACATACCTATAAAATGCCACCAAATCATAAGGCATATCAACACCAAATAAAAAACTATTGACATCACTTGCCGATAGCGCCAAACAGCAACAAAATGTTTCCACTCTCTTAATGGTTGTGAAACCCACAGTTGTCCTATGTCATTAACCCTCAAACCGCTAGGGGCCCAAATGGAATTCACACCCACAGGCGCAACAAAAAAAAAAAAAATCCAAAAAATTCTTTCGTCTTATAGAAGTGTTTATTTTTGTTCCCTGATCACGGAAAAAATAACAAAAAAATCGTAGGTGGCATATTTTAGCTGCAATAGGGTAGGGAAGTGTGGCAAAAAAGGGGCGTTGGCAGAGCCTTCGCCAGACGAGGTCTACTCCGCCCGAGCTGTCAGACGGCAGTTGCTACAAATATATTATTACCTAATTATTTCAATGTCTCTGATTGATTTTTGCTTAGTTTTTTTGCAGTAATATTATTCCATACAGTGAATTGTGGTATATTTATATTATAAAATGTGTGAACCATCGCTGTACTCAAAATTATGGTGTGCATATTAGTGATTCAATTATTATGTTCATAAAACAATGAACAAATAGTTTTGCTGTTGTTACACTATATACACAGGTTATTTATAAGTATCTGCATGTTTTGTTCACCATAACGAACTACTAAGTTAGTGTTGTGAGTCAAAAAGCAACGAGGAGTGGCCGCCACACACCAGAGAGCCACTCACTGCTACTCCCTCCCTCAACACCACCTCACTCACCTCATTCACCTCCCACAATACTGTTTTTGCATTTATTCACTATACACAGACGTTATATATATACGTATTTACATGTTTTGTTCACCATAACTGTGCATCTAAGCTTGTATGGTGAGTAAAGGCACAAAGACGTAGCTACTCCACAGTCAGCTGATCGGCGGCCACCCTCAAGGCCAGACGCACTAAAATTTCTCCTCCAACAATATTGGTTGTGGTGCGTTAACGCACAACTATATTCTACCCACTTCAAGACTCCGCTCCAATATAGAAACATCAAGAAATATGGGCCAATAGGCCTTCTGCAGTTCTATCTTTACCCATCTTCTGCAAATCTATACCCATTGTTCCGTGTTCTGTGTTTTGTTGAAAGTTTGTTTTTCACCCCACTATTGTATTACATCACCTCACCCAAATGCAGGTATAAGAGCCAATGCTGTTTCAGTCATAAGTTGTGTGTGTGGATAAACTAAAGTCTTTGAAAATGTAATAAGTTTTACGAAACGCGCTCAAGTGTCGCGTCAGACTAGAAATAAAAATGAATTTTGGAGAATTGATTTTTCATTTACCGTCACCAGTAAAGAGAAACATAAGGAAAATCGAGAAAATTCGTGTTAGAATTATTAATCTTACTTTTTCGGTAATATTTAATAATATATGTCTACAGGAAAGACTGCTACCAAAATATACTAATATATATATATACAATGGGGCCTCGACTTCCGATGCTAATCCGTTCCCAGAGACGGATCGGATGTCGAAATATCGGAAGTCGAAGCGAATTTTCCCATAAGAAATAAAGGGATTTGAATTAATCCGTTCCCCACCCTCCAAAATATTAACATAAAATACATTTTATACTGAATACAATGTTTTTTCTAACTACAATACAGTACCAAAGTTACTCTTACCTTTATGGAGGGCTCTTGATGGCGTATGGAAGATGGTGATGGGGGAGGAGGAGAGTTGTTACTGTTTGGAAGGGGAGTCCCCTTCCATTATCACATCAGGCAGTGATGTTTTCTCTGGGGTACTCTCTTTCCTACGTTTTGCCTGAATACCACTAGGACCTGGTTGTGGTTCAGTGCTTGTTTGTCTCACTACAAATTTGTCAAGAGACATTTGTTTTTCCATTCGTTTTAACATTTGTCTGTAATGATGCATCACTTTAGCACCCATAATGTCCTTTTTCTTAGCTAGTATGGTGGATATCGTTGACTGAGATTTGTTGTACTGCCTAGCAAGTTCACCTACCTGCACACCATCTTCATATTTACGAATGATCTCTTGTTTCTGCTCTATGGTCATTCTTACATGGGATCTCATATGTTGAGCCTTACCACTGACTTTCCTGGGACTCATGGCGTATTATATAATAATTACTTTAATGTTCAAAATGCAAAAAATCACCACAAAAGCGGAATTTCTTATAGGCGCGATCGTCACTAAGCGGGTAGCTGTAGTAAACTGAGGCAGGTCGGACCGCGTGACCGGGAACCACGAGCTCGGCCGACCCGAACGTGTACCAACAAATATCGGATGTCGACGACACCATCGGATGTCGAGTCGCATTTTTTGATGAAATTTATATCGTAACTCGAATTTATCGTAAGTAGGGGCAATCGGATGTCGAGGTGCCACTGTATATATATATATATATATATATATATATATATATATATATATAATATATATATATATATATATATATATATATATATATATATATATGTGTGTGTATTATATATATATATATATATATATATATATATATATATATATATATATATAATATATATATATATATATATATATACACACACACAATGGGGCCTCAACTTATGATGCTAATCCATTCCCAGAGATGGATCATAAATCGAAAAGATTTTTCCCATAAGAAATAAAGGGATTTGAATTAATCCGTTCCCCACCCTCCAAAATATTAACATACAAATACATTTTATACTGAATACAATGTTTTTTTCTAACTACAATACAGTACCAAAGTTTCTCTTACCTTTATGGAGGGCTCTTGATGGCGTATGGAAGATGGTGATGAGGGGGGAGGAGGAGAGTTGTTACTGTTTGGAAGGGGAGTCCCCTTCCATTATCACATCAGGCAGTGATGTTTTCTCTGGGGTACTCTCTCTCTTATGTTTTGCCTGAATACCACTTGGACCTGGTTGTGGTTCAGTGCTTGTTTGTCTCACTACAAATTTGTCAAGAGACATTTGTTTTTCCCTTCGTTTTAACATTTGTCTGTAATGATGCATCACAGTGTCATTGAATAGGTTAAGGCAACGACCTACTGCAGCTTGATTTGGGTGAGTCGTTTCAGCAAAGGTTTGCAATTCTTCCCATGCTGCACACATTTTCTTAATTGTTGAGGAAGAGACATTCTGTACTGGCACATCCTCCCCTGAAGAAATTTCCTCAGCGGTCAAATCGCCACTCGCATAACCACACAACACAAGTGTAACCGATCTTTCATAGGCTTGTGCCCAGGCAATGACTTCTCCTTGGTCATGTATGTTTTCTTAGGCAATCTTTTCCAGAATAGCCCTGTCTCGTCACAATTAAACACTTGTGGTAGGTATGCCTCACTCTGCACAAAATCTTTAAATTTGCCAATGAATCTTTCAGCTGCTGGTTTGTCTGAGCTGGCAGCCTCCCCATGCCTCACAACACTATGAATTCCACTTCTTGTTCTAAATTTCTCAAACCATCCCCTGCTCGCCTTAAACTCTTTCACTTCTGCATCACTCGTTCCAGGGGTTTTCTTTAAAAGGTCTTCATGCAATTTTGTTGCCTTTTCACAAATGATTGCCTCCGAAACGCTATCACTCGCTAACTCCTTGTTGTGTATCCAAATTAATAATAACTGTTTAACATCCTCAAGTGTTTGTGTTTTATGTTTCGTGATTATTGATAAGCCTTTTGCCACTTTAGCACTCATAATGTCCTTTTTCTTAGCCAGTATGGTGGATATCGTTGACCGAGATTTGTTGTACTGCCTAGCTAGTTCCACAACCCGCACACCATCTTCATATTTACGAATGATCTCTTCTTTCTGCTCTATGGTCATTGTTACATGGGATCTCATATGTTGAGCCTTATCACTGACTTTCCTGGGACTCATGGCATGATATATAATAATTACTTTAATGTTCAAAAATGCAAAAATCACCACAAAAGCGGAATTTCTTATAGGCGCGATCGTCACTAAGCGTTCAGCTGTAGTAAACTGAGGCAGGTTGGCCGCGTGACCGGGAACCACGCGCTCGGTTGACCCGAACATGTACCAACAAATATCGGAAGTCGACGACACCATCGGATTTTTTTTTTCTATTTAACCCGTAACATGCTAGGGATATAATATCCTTTGTTCCCCCACAGGCGCATGTAATTTTGAAAAAGAATTTTTTTTTTTCTTGCTAATCTGTTAAGTTGTGTTCACTGATCATGGGAAAAATAAAATAAAAATTCTATTGTGCTTACTTTTGTTGCAATAGAGCCGAGAAGATCACCGATGACGTCACAATCTGCATGTTCGCTCATGCAGTACACGCCCCCGAGGCGTTGCGCGCGATCCTCAAGCAGCCAGAGTTGCCACAAATATATTTTCGCGCTATTTATTTACAATGTCTAGGCGCATTTTATCCAAATTTTTTTCACTAATTGTGTTCCATATAATGTTTTAACATATTTTATATCAATAATTGTTGCATATTTGAGTATACACAGGCGCACACAAATGGTTTCAATTACGGCAATATAATATGTCATTACAGTCTATTGTATGTTCTGCTTATATTTTAGATATTTACACACACGCACACGCTATACACACTTTGAAGCACACTTAGAAGTTTTCTAAACTGTGGTAGTCATTGAAGCAGTCGACAGCACATAATGGGATACCACACGTTTCACACCATGTTTGCACAAGCTTCCGTTTCTGATCTCTACGTGTCGTTGTTTTACACACCAAGCAATCACGTTGGGCTATTGCACGCTTCCCAGCTGGTGGCAAATACTTGAGTCTGTGTGCTAGGAAGCCTTCAGTGTGAGTGAGTCGTGGAGTACCAGCATGTTGCAACAGTGGGTTTATGATGGGCCGCTGAATCCCTGGGACATCTTTTGCAAACTTCCTAATAACTGTGTTGCGGCATCAAATACAAAGGCACGAAAAGTGGGCTTACATCCAGTTCTCACAAGGTACATGTTGAATCAGTTCAGCATGCTCATGTCCACAAGATGCAAGAACACTTTTTCATCCACCTACATGTTTTCCGCACACTGCAGTGCCAATCATCATGTCTGATTTATCAATCAACCGCATGTTGATATTATAGTCTAAACACAGTCTGGCTTATACAGTGGTGCCTTTGTTTTATGGTTCACTTTTCCACTGTTCACCATTGTTCCATCATGAATTGTTGTCAACAAGTTCACCTCTCTTTTGTCTTTCCACCGAACTGACAGAATGTTATCACTTTTCCTTCTTTGGCACTCACCAACTGCAATGTCGTTGTCAAACACAGGCATTTCCCTTCGTTGTGGCTTGACTGTACCAACCAATCCGGTTCTATTTTCTAGCAAGAACCGAGCTAGCAATGGACTTGTATAGCAATTATCCGTGTGTAAAATGTGTCCCTTGTTCATCCACGGAGCCATTATGGACTTCACTACACTCCCCAAGAATCCATGTTCGTCATTACCGTGAATGTCTACATCACTAGCCGAGTACAGAATCATGTGTAACACGTATCCTGTCTCACAATCACAAAAAAACAAAAAATTTCAGGCCAAATCAGTTTCGTTTTGAGGGAATGTACTGCTTGAATGGAACACATCCCTTGAAAAGTACGAGAGATTCATCAACCACCAGCTTCTGTGCTGGTACGTAAAAATCTCTGAATTTTCCAATAACATCGTTCATGTATTGCCTCACTCGCCACAGTCTATCATCATCTGTTCGGTCCTGAACACTTCCAAAATGTAGACACACGAGGAGTATCTGAAACCTGTCTCGTGACATATATTTCCAGAAGAAAGGTGTTGGCACTGTATGGTCCTTGCTCCAATAGTCACTTATTGCATGTTTGTGACAGTGCTTCATTAACAAACAGAGTGCCAAAAACACATACATTTCCACAACTGTGGTATTTTTCCAACGCTGCAGTCGTGAAAATTCTGTGATTTGCCTCTCAATCAGATAAGCAGCATGCAGGTTTGTTTGGTGTACAATATATTCCATGAGTGGTTCATCATAGAATGCTGTAAAATATTCCATCTCAGCCATGTCCTCACCTTGATTAGGGAAAAGGTTTGTAATCCCTACATCTTTATTGTCAAAGTGAGGAATATTAGGAATAAAATCGTCACCCTCACTCCACTCAAGTACACCAGGCGTCCTGCGAGATGCAGAGGAAAGACGGCGAGGAAGCGATGCATACCGGCGACCAGGAGCTGAATACCTTCTGCGAAAAGCACGGCGGCTACGTGCACGTGAGGTGGGTGCAGGTGAGGTGGGTGCAGGTGAGGTGGGTGCAGGTAAGGTGGATGCATGTGAGGTGGGTGCACGTGAGGTGGGTGCACATGAGGTGGGTGCACGTGAGGTGGATGCATGTGAACACGAGGGTCTTGGTCCCTCATGTGGTGCCATGCGGTGGCGCTTGGCTGGGCGAGATGCTGCTGACGCAACAGTTTCTCGCCCAGTTACACCACTGGTACCAGCCACAGGCTCAATAAAACTATGATCTGAGTCACTAAACCCAGAAAAGGAGTCACCTCCCTCTGACTCATCACCCTCAAACAGTAAATATCCACAGGAACTGTGAGGTCTAGGGGACACAGGTGGAAACTGAGTTCCCAAATGAGGTTATCTTGAGGTTATCTTAAGATGATTTCGGGGCTTTTTAGTGTCCCCGCGGCCCGGTCCTCGACCAGGCCTCCACCCCCAGGAAGCAGCCCGTGACAGCTGACTAACACCCAGGTACCTATTTTACTGCTAGGTAACAGGGGCATAGGGTGAAAGAAACTCTGCCCATTGTTTCTCGCCGGTGCCTGGGATCGAACCCAGGACCACAGGATTACAGGTCCAGCGTGCTGTCCGCTCGGCCAACCGGCTCCACGAGCTACAGAGATATTAGAAAGAACTTTTTTAGTGTCAGAGTGGTTGACAAATGTAATGCATTAGGAAGTGATGTGGACTGATGTGAACTGATGTGAACTGTGTATTGACTGACTCCATACACAGTTTCAAGTGTAGATATGATAGGGCCCAATAGGCTCAGGAACCTGTATGCAACGACATGCCACTAAGTGGCTCCCAGAACTGAAGGACAAGAGCTATGAGGAGAGATTAAAGGCATTAAACATGCAAAAACTAGAAGATGTGATATGATCACTACATTCAAAATAGTAACAGGAATCGATAAAATTGATAGGGAAGAATTCCTGAGACCCGGAACTTCAAGAACAAGAGGTCATAGATTTAAACTAACGAAACAAAGCTGCCGGAGAAATATACGAAAGTTCAGTTTTGTAAACAGAGTGGTAGACGGTTGGAACAAGTTAAGTGAGAAGGTGGAGGCCAAGACCGTCAGTAGTTTCAAAGCGTTATATGACAAAGAGTGCTGGAAGACGGGACACCACGAGTGTAGCTCTCATCCTGTAACTACACTTAGGTAATTACACTTAGGTAATTACCTGTTGATTGACGGTTGAGAGGTGGGACCAAAGAGCCAGAGCTCAATCCCCGCAAGCACAATTAGGTGAATTAGGTGATTAGGTGGGTGAGTACACAGTGGTACCTCAGGTTATGAACGTCCCTGTTTACGAACTTTTCGGGTTATGAGCCCGATTTGTTCGGAAAATTTGAATCGAGATACGAGTTTGTTGATACGCGTACGGCCAACCTAGCGCGTGGTGGCACGGCGATCACGCCTCAGTTTAACACTATCTGCTTGATACCTGCTTGATGGGGTTCTGGGAGTTCTTCTACTCCCCAAGCCCAGCCCGAGGCCAGGCTTGAGTTGTGAGACTTGTGACTTGTGACTATCGCTCGCTTTGGACACCAATCACGTCCATTTTTTTTCTCTCGCATCCTAGCCGTGGACAGGAGTCGCGTCCACTACAAAAATATTTGTATAAATAAAATTTTTTATCCGATCAACCTCGGGATAGTTTCAAAATAAGCGCCTTTAGAATGCGCACAATTTGATACCAAAATCAAAGATGTAACACGAAACTTGGTGTCAGAATACTTGAAAGATTATAAATACGTTTTTGGGTCTAAATTTTAAATATTAAAATATTTGTTAAAATTCTGTTTATTGTGGTATTATTATGGGACTAGTTTTAAAATGCGTGCCTTTATATTGCGAACATTTTGATACCAAAACGAGCGATGTAACACGAAAATTGATGGCATCAAACTGAATGAGTATACACATTAGGTTGTGGTGTGCAAATTGGTGCTCGTTCACGGGTAATTTTAGGCTTGCTGTGGGGAGTCTTGCCAGTCTTTTGGACATTATATGCATATACATCTACAGGGAATTTAATTGTGAACACAATGATACCAAAACGAACAACGTAGCACGAGAATTAAGGTGAGAAAACTGAAACGAGTATACACATTTTTACTGATTTTGTGCACTCACAGGTAACTTTCCGACTTTAGGCTTTGCTTTGGGGAGGCTCACCAGGCTTTTGGACATTATATGCATATACATCTGCAGGGAATTTAATTGTAAACACAATGATAACAAAACGAACAACGTAGCACGAGAATAATGGTGAGAAAACTGAAACGAGTATACACATTTAGGCGTCGCCGCACGCTCGCCTGCACCATTAGCCCCATGACATCAAAGTCTGCGGCGCTCACGTGGCATGGGCGATAGTGTTAACAGTGCCTTGCACCCAGTACTATCCTGCCTGAATTCTTCACAAGAATATTCAGTTTTTTGTCTGATTTTTGGCCATTTGAGCATAAAAGTTGTTATTATATACAGATATCTTGCCATGGGTCCCAAGAAAGCCAGTGGTAAGGTTCAAGGCAAGAAATTACATGTGAGAATGACAATTGAGGAAAAACAAGAGATCATTCGTAAGTATGAAAATGGAACTCGTGTTGTTGAACTAGCTAGGCAGTACAACAAATCCATGTCAACGATATGCACTGTACTTGCCAAGAAAAAGGACATTATGAGTGCAAAAGTGGTAAAAGGCATATCAACAATCACAAAACAAAGACCACAAATACTTGAGGATGTGGAAAAGTTGTTATTAATTTGAATACACAACAAGGAGCAGGTGATAGTGTTTTAGAGGCCATCATTTGTGAGAAAGCCAGGGTATTGCACGAAGACCTTGTAAAGAAAATCCCTGGAACGAGTGCAGATACGAAAGACTTTAGGGCAAGCAGGGGATGGTTTGACAAATTTAGAAAAAGAAGTGGTATTCATAGTGTTGTGAGACATGGGGAGGGTGCCAGCTCAGACAAACCATAGAATAATGGTTTGTCTGAGGTGTCTGAGCACCATTAGACAGCTCAGAAGCCAAATAGGAAGTGGTGTCAGATGTGGGAAGAAATGCAAACTTTTATTGAAAAGATTCACCCAGAGAAAGCTGTAGTAGGCCGTTGCATTAATCTTTTCAATGACAGTGTGATGCCTCACTACAGACAAATGTTGCTAAGAAGAGAAAAAACAATGCAATGGATCGTTTCGTTGTGAGAAAATCAAGCAGTGAGCCACAACCAGGACCTACTATTATGCAGGCAAAACATGCAGAGAGTGCACTCCAGAAAAATCTTCACTGCCTGGTGTTATCATGGAAGGGGACTCCCTTTCCAAACAGTAACACCTCTTCCCTCCCCTTCCCCCCCCCCCCTCCTCACCATCGTCCATAAGCCAACAGGAGTCATCAGCAAGGGTACGTAATAATTTGAACATACTTTTGTAATGTAGATTTGGTGAATTAGGTATAAAATTTACTTGGAAGTGAAGTTTTTGGGGAGTCGGGAACGGATTAATTCATTTCCCATATTTCTTATGGGGAAATTCACTTCGGTTACGAATTTTCATATACGAACCGTCTCCAGTAACGGATTAAATTCTTAAACCGAGGTACCCTGTATACTGTATATATATTTTTTCTTCAGCCAGTAGTCTCTTTTGCTAAAATCTGTGGTGTCAACATCAGGAGTTATTGAAGAGGCCTTAGTAGCATTGTAAGAAGCCACTGAGGGTGTAGAATAAAAGACAATTTCATTAATTATACTGTAATGCTTGATTTGAAAAGATGTATATTGCTGGATGTGTTTATTTATATATATTTTTAACAGGTTGAGTCATAGTTCTGATACTTTATTAAATGATTATCTTGATTTGCAGTGCTGTTGGTGCTGCTGTTCTAAAT
>WNGS01167372.1:1641069-1660388 GCA_020271785.1 Procambarus virginalis | reverse complement strand
TTGTCTCGGCTTCGAGTTGAGGAGTGAGCGACGACCGCCTCCCGGGTAAGTCCCTCTTTTTTCCGTCTGTGGGTAGTTAGCTCCGGGGAGCCGACGGGGCTCCCCCAGAAAACCAGCGTTGAATGTAATGAAACGCCATTTTCTGGGTGAGTTCCAGAGGCTCCTTGGCATCCCTCCCTTCCTCTGGTCGGCGTTTTTTTCGCGTTTTTGACATCCAGCCTCAAGAACTGAGGTGTGGGTAGCCGGCGTGGAGGGTCAGGGGCTCCCCCTTCCCCCTCCCGGGAGGGGGGAGCTGCGCAGACAACGGCGCGGCAGCGTGTGACGTCACACTAGTTTACTTGTTTTCTGTTGAGGAGTTCTATCCACTAGTTCGGCTTTTGGTAGCAATTTTAACCAGAATAGGGGTTTGTTTTGAGGCGCTTACCTTTCTGGGTGCCTGTTCCGGTCAATGGCAGACATAGAATGCTTCCAACCATATGGGGGGTTTCTATAGGCCATTGTTCCCCTTGCCTCTCTGAGGGGCCCGGTTCTGGCTGTGGTCAGAACCGCGGCCTACCTGGACCACCATAGTGGTCCCCGGTAGGCCTAAGAACTCCATACACATGACTGATGCCAAATTCTGACATTAGCATATCAGCCTGGGAAAGCTCCAGGGAGCCTCTGGGACTCACCCAGAAAATGGCGTTTCATTACAATCATCGCTGGTTATTTACAACATATTTACATGCTATACACTACCACACACTTTATACATTCACCATCAACACACTCAGAACTCCATGAGTGTGAGCTGCCACACCCAGCCAACTCTCCCTCACCCCCTCCAACACCTAGCTTACTCCTTACACCTTACTCGCCAACATTGCTCCTCCCACCATACTGTTATTGTTTTTATTACACTATTTGCACACGTTATGTATACGTATCTACATGTTTTATTCACCATATCTATACAAATAAACCGGTATTGTGTCCAAACAGCATAGTGGCCACCATACACTGCATGAGAAATCACACAGCAGCCAGCAGATGACTCTATGAGTGACGCCACCTCCCTCACCAAAATGGCTCCTCCCAACATACTCCTGTTGTCGTTATTACACTATATACACAGTGTATATACCCATGTACATGTGTGTTCACCATAGCGAACCACTAAGCTAGTATGGTGAGCAAAACAAGAGTGGCTGCCATGCACAGTGATGCTATCTGGATTCCCTCCCTCCCTCACCAACTTCCTCCTCCACAATACTATGCACCGCACTAATTATCACCACAATCCTGCTATTATCACAATCCTGGTTACTAAATCCTGTAAATGAATAATTGACCACAAGTTTATTTTGTAAAGTGACACATGAAGTCGTTTGAAGATTCCTAAATGGACAAATAATGCTGTGGTGCTGTGGCTAGCACTGTGAACATCATGAACAGCATTGATTCCCTGATATTTGAACATTGTACCAGTCATTATCACACTCAGGCTCTTCTGTAATACTATCATGGCTAAATATACCAGTTATATATATATTTTGACATTATTAGGCGATGCTGTGGTCACAAGCTGAACAGCAGTGCTGTGAGCTCATGCGCGTGCGTGCCACCTTGGTGGCTCACTCAGTACCGAGGCTCTCGCACGCAGGAATGTTGCCCACGATTTTTTTTTAAATGGCATCTGTTACAGAGCCCTGAGGAAGCTGATGTGAACCCCATGTAGCCACGGGAGTTTGATCATACACTAAAATATAAGATCCCGGAGGCGCGTTGTGCACCCCCCGTCGAGTGCCTCAGGTACTGTAACCCCCCGCGATATCCGGGATTCGAGCATCCGAAAAATGCCTTAATACGCCAAAATCGCAATCGGATAAAGTTATCACAATATCCGGCAAAATAGCCGAGGAACCGGATTAACGAGAGTTTAGANCAGGCAGGGTACTGCTAACCGGCACCCAAAACTACCAAACAACATTCTAAGAGCAGAACCCCGGGACGTGTACACTCACGGGGACCTAGCAGGGGGTGCCACCAGAAATACTCAGAACAAAGGGACCCAAGGAGCAAGAACAAAGGCAGACCCCCCCACCAGGTAGATAAACAAAAGAAAAAGAAAACCCCGCAAGAGGACAGCGTACCCAGCGGAACAGAGCCAGCCGCTATGATGGGAAAAGACAAGCTGCACAGTACCCTGCACCCCAGGCAAAACTGCCCCTTACCCTAAGGCGACCAAGGGAGACAGAACACCCAAGCACAGAAAGAGCGGCCGAAAACCAAGCAGTAAACGGCCTAGCAGGGGCAGACCCCAAGGAACTTGTGGAAGGTGGCCCCAAGTCCCAAGGGCAGTACAGTACTTTCAGGGCACCTAGGGAAGGGACCCCTAGGCGCATGCAGCCCGAGTACTGGAGAATCACTCCCAGCTCACGCACCACCTAGAAAAACAGACACCACACTCTAGGTACAGTGCTGAAACAACCACTGGAGCCGGAGCACATAACCGGTGCCTATAGCATGAGCCGAAGAACTGATGGGTGGAAAGCCGGTGTGGGAGGTCTGGAGCTCCCCCTTCCCCCTCCGGGGAGGGGGAGCTGCGCAGACAGCGGCGCGGTGATGTGTGACGTCATACTAGTTTGCTTGTTTTTCTGTTGGGGAGTTCTTTCCACTAGTTCGACTTTTGGTAGCAATTTTAACCAGAATAGGGGTTTGTTTTGGGGCGCTTACCTTTCTGGGTGCCTGTCCCGGTCGATGGCAGACATAGAATGCTTCCAATCACACGGGGGCTTCTATAGGCCATTGCTCCCCTTGCCTCTCTGAGGGGGCCCGGTTCTGGCCGTGGTCCCCGGTAGGCCTAAGAACTCCATACACATGACTGATGCCAAAGTCTGACATTAGCATATCAGCCTGGGATAGCTCCAGGGAGCCGACGGGGCTCCCCCAGAAAAGGCATAATTATTTTTCCCTGCTTCAGAGTGTTCATGGAGACTGTTTCCCATAATATTGCTGACTTCTTCTGGATCATTTTGTGATTACTTAATTTTCTCCAGTAAATTTACCTAACCACGTGGACTGGAGGATAGAGCGACGATCTCATTTCATGCAGATCGGCGTTCAATCCCCGACCGTCCAAGTGGTTTGACACCATTCCTTCCCTTCATCCCATCCCAAATCTTTATCCTAACCTCTTCCCAGTGCTATATAGTTGTAATGGCTTGGTGTTTTCCCCACAACTCCTCCTCCTCCAGTAAATTTTGTTGCTGTTTGCTGGAAGTGCCCTCGGTATTGTCCAGAGCTACCCCCCTGGAATTACCCAAACGTTAGGTACCACACCAGACCCTACTAAATAATGAGTTCCTAAGGGAGACCAGGACCAAAATCTTACTCCTCCTCAGAAAAGTCTAGGGATACAAGATCACTACAGTGCCAAATGGAAAGCCACAAGAAAGACAGAGCCCCAAGATAAGCAACTGCTTAAACAACTGTTATAACCTTGAGTTTAACTACAGTACTGAATGTACATTCTTGGTGTTTAGGCCCAACTGCTAATTAGCACCACTTCCTTAACAATATAGGTGAGAAGGTGGTGGAGGCCAAGACCGTCAGTAATTTCAAAGTGTTATATGACATTGTGCTGGGAAGACTGGACACCATGAGCGTAGCTCTCATCCTGTAACTACACTTAGGTAATTACCAAATGACAGTGCTGGTGACCTGAAGATCCTGGTCAGACACCCTAGTCATTTCATGCACCTGGTGCCGTTCCTCAGGGCTCCTCACTGCTCTTTGGGCATCAGAATCTCATTTAAGTGTTAGTCGTCCTTTGGATTTAGTTCGTTGTGGGGACCTGTGCTTATGTTTGTTCCTTTACAGATCTTGTTTGTGTTTTTCAGGCCAATCTGGTTTGTGTGCCTTGATTACTTGTTCAGCTTGGCTGCTAGTGACCAGAGTTGTTTTTTATTACTGTCGCTGGTATTGCTTCTACCATCGGTCACCATTCTCTTCCTTGCTGGAGGTTTGGGAGTACGCCCTTTGGGGTCTCTTTCTTTCCAAGGGCTTGCAATGTCACCAGTTGTGATATGCAAACAGCCCCAAGTAGTAGTGAGCTTAAGAAGCATCAGTCACAAACGAATCGGACAGTGACACCTAATTATCCACTAAATGATATTCAGCTATCTTGAGGGGTACCCTATCTTAACACTGGTTTATATAACTCGTTTCACTATACTACTCCTAACATTGTCATAATTACAAACAAGTTTCAGGAGTTCCAATGGGGATTTTTGGGCATCATTTTGCATACTTAAAACAAAATAATTTCCGACATATTGTACAACAACTTGAGTGGTGTAATTCACATAAACATTCAGTTTGCTATGCTAAGCGGCACTCATAAAGAGTCTTCATTTAATCCTTAAATTGCACAAGGCATACATATATGCCCTGAATGCTCAATTTCTGAAACCTGCTGAAACGGTTTCAACCTTTTTGTGCATAATCTACTAGGCATATGCTCCAACTTTGTCTAAATGATCACCAACGTAACTTGAAAAACAAGAAAATAAAAAATAATTATAACGTTGAGTATTGAAAACTTCAGATTTTGAAATTGGCTACAAAAATATAAAATATCACCAATTGTTTATTTGGTGTTATTGTGCTCTCAGAATAGCATATGATCTTCATTTTTATAGATTTAAAATAGAGTATAGTTTTCAATATAGCTTACGGTAAAAAAATTATCAATATGGCATTTGAAATATGCGCCAAATTTAGAAAAAAAAAAACAGCGTTGAATGTAATGAAACCCCATTTTCTGGGTGAGACCCGGAAGCTCCCCGGAGCTATACTGGCTGATGTGTATATATTGATGTGTATATATAGCATCAAGCCTGGCCTCGGGCCGGGCTTGGGGAGTAGAAGAACTCCCAGAACCCCATCAACCAGGTATATTAGACCGTGGCAACAGTCAATCGAAGGCCTGGTTCTAGGCCTACCAGGACCAGAGCCAGAACCTGGCCCCCCTCAAGGAAGGCACGAGGAGCAATGGCCTAAAGACAACCCCATGTAATTGGAAGCAGTCTTTGTCTGCCATCTACCAGGTCAGGCACCCAGAAAGGTAGGAATTCCAAAACAAACTACTGCTGATCAAATAAATTGCAAACCAAAAGCCAAACTAGCAACAGAACTCCCCAATCAAAATAAGGAAACAACTATGACTTCACCACAAAGGCCGTGCATCCGTCTGCGCAACCCCCCTCCTTGGGAGGGGACGGGGGGGGGGTCCCAGACCTCCACGCCGGCAACTTTCCTCAGTTCAGAGGCCAAGTATCAAAAATGCGAAAAACGCCGACCGCAGGGAGGGAGGGAGGGATGCCGGGGAGGCTCCGGGTCTCACCCAGAAAATGGAGTTTCATTACATTCAACCCTGGTTTTCTGTAGAGAGCCCCTTCGGCTCCCGGGAGTTACCTAACCAAAGATAAAGAAAAGAGGGGAATTTACCCAGGAGGCGGTCGTCACTCGCTTCTCAACTCGAAGTCGAGACAAATGGCTGCAACCAGCGACCCAAGGCTACACACTCCCGAGAAGGCCCAGTAACATTAATGAGATACCGTGCAGCCAGGAACCTGTTTGACCTCCAAAAGCCCTGTGCCCGAATGTCAGCCCAGGACATATTTCCAAAAACAGCGGCCAAAGCAGCGAACTTACGAACGTCGTGGGCACAGGGATAGACTGCAGGCTGGCTGAAGTGAATAATCCTGCAGACGACCTGGGAGAACCGTGCCTTGGAACAGGGAAGAAGGGAAACCGGGTCCACCCAAAGCGTGTCCCCTGCCACGGAGGCCGTGGTGCACAGATACCGGCGAAGAGCCGCAACTGGACACTAAACATGATGCACCCCTGGCTGAACTAACCAATTATCAACAACCCAAGGACCCCTTCAGAAAGTAGCAGACTGATTCTTCACCAGAAAAGGAGAAAGCTGCAAACAAATGAAATGACCACCAGGACCGAAAGAGTAGAAACCCCTGCGCCTGAGGAAAGCACGAAGCTCGCCGACCCGACCCACAGAAAACGAACTAGTATTATGATGTTTAAAATATAAATAGCTGTACAGAAATATGAACGTGAAAGATAGGGGAAAGGTTGAAACAGGTAGAGCGGGGGTAGGGGGAGGGGCTGACCTGATATTACGAAGGGGTAGATTGGGGGCAGCATCTGGTATGAGGGAGGGGAAAGGTGGTGTAAGGTAGGAACAGGTGATGTGGGGGAGGGAGGGGTAGGCCAGGTAATTAAAGACGATAGGCTACGTGGCGGTGTCTCGCAGGGGGACGGGGCGGGTGGGAGGGGCCAGCCAGGTTATGAATGGAGTCTCATGTAACCGGATAATGCTATATTTTTGTTATATAGAAATACACTAGTTTCTAAGTAAAATTTCTACTTAAAAGAATACAGTCTAAAATATCTGTTTATGACGATAGTTTATTCTCGATAAGATGGGAGCGGACTTTGCCCTGAATTTTCCCCATAAGATTTCTTTAACAAACTTCTATGATCTCTGAAATTATTTTCCTCATAAAAATTCTTTAACTCCAAATTGGAAATTTATCAGAAAACCCGACAATCCAGTGACAAATGGCTAAAATTTATTAGGAATCCCGACACGCCAGCGACAAATGGAAAAGAACATAGAACCCCCGACACGCCAGCGACAAATGGCAACCAAAATTTCTATTTGTCGCTGGCGTGTCATCCCTGCTACTGTTCGACCTGCAAACAAACGAAATGACCACCAGGACCGAAAGAGCAGAAACCCCTGCGCTGGAGGAGAGCATGAAGCTCTAGCACACCTTGAGGTACTCCAACTCACCCCCCAGGAAAGCCTGAACGACCGTAGGCAACTCTCGCCATTCAAGTGCGCATTCCAAGAGGATGAATGTCTAGCCCCCAAAGAAGAAAAGGCAGTCTGCCAGCCAGGAACACTCCAGCACCTTGTAAAAAGAAAAGAGGAGCCAAACTCAAAAAGAAAGCTTCATTATTGAGGCATAATCTGGGTCTCGCAGGAGGTAAGCCGCAAGGAGCCTCCCACACCTTCCTCGGTGGGATGCGGGAAGCCAAAAACCTCCAGAAGGAGGGAACCAAAGAACCCAAGGGGGAGGAGTCGAACTCATAACAACATCGTACAGGGAGGGGAAAGGAAAACCCCTCCCCTGTAACAACAAGCCCTGCGCCGAGGGTACCAAACACCCAAGCACGGACAAGTGGGGCTCAGGCCCCCTCCCAAGTCAACTCCTCCCAGCCCCGGAATCCTACACGTCAGGACCCGGGGCTGAGCCGTTCTCCACACCCTCTGCCTTTGGAGAAAAAGCAGAGTCCACCGGAAAAGCAGAGATGAAGGGGGCCTGCTGCCGTGGCCCAAAAGCTCCAGCAGGAGGACCAGGCTTGAATGCCTCCACCGCCGATCCGGAAAGGGCAATCCCCGAAGCCACCCGAGTCTCACTACCAGTATAATTCAGCGGGGCAGCTGCGGGGCATCCGGAAAGGCAACCAACCTCACATGTTGCTGCAACTTAAACCTTGCATGCAACACTAAAGCTGCCTGCACCCAAATATCAGTCTCCGTGGACTGGGTGAATGGAGTACAAGCAAAGAAAATCACTCGAAGGACTCTGGGTCATAGGTGTCACTGACCCCAACAAGCAGCAAGGCGGAGGCAGACGGTGAGTGTCACCCCAAAATAGGGGGACAGAGTAACCTTCAAACTCGCACAAGGTGAGGTGGGACTCAGAAGTATCCTACATTGGACCATTGAGCCCCAATAGGGGTTTCCAGGGCCCTTAGGCCGACTGCTAAGGGAAGCCCAGGCGAGGTACTGCTAACCGGTTATCCCAGAGCTACCAAGCAAACAATCTAAAAGCTGAACCCCTGTGACGTGTGCAAGCACGGGGACCTAGTGGAAGGCCACCAAAAACATACCAGTGGTCCTACCGCCACACCTGGCAGACCCCTGGCAGGTATAACAAAACAAGAACATCAGCAGTAGTTTGTTTTGGAATTCCTACCTTTCTGCATGCCTGACCTGGTAGATGGCAAAGATTGCTTCCAATTACACGGGAGTGTCTTTAGGCCATTGCTCCTCGTGTCTCTTTTGAAGGGGCCTGGTTCTGGCTGTGGTCCCCGGTAGGCCTAGAACTGCTTCGATTGACTGTTGCCACGGTCTAATATATACACATCAGACCGGTATAGCTCCAGGGAGCCGAAGGGGCTCTCCACAGAAATGTATAACTCCAAAAGTTTAGGATTTATGAAAAAGCCATTCTGAAGGGATTGTAGAACAGACAGCTAAGAACACAATATGTCAAAATGATAAGAATCGATCTGAAACTGGAATTTTAGAAGCCACTCAAAATTGAAGCTATAGTTTTAGAGATAATTGAAGTTGAAATTATTGACAATGAATAAAAGTAGCTCTAATTCATTAATTTACTTGTATGTTTTAATAAACATTGTTTGGCATTCGTACTCGAATATGTGAAAGTTGTAGGTCAGCATGTGTTAAAATGAAGTCAAGAAAAAATAACCCCCAAAAACAAAATATAGAGATAATCATAATAATTTGAGGATATATTTAGGATATACTTTATATAAGTGAAAAAGCCCTAATCTGGTCCCTAATCATCAAAACAACCTAAAGAGATAAAGAAAATATATTTGAAATCTGTGAAAAAATCAGCCCAAAAAAAATCAGTCCCAAGTTCTGTGAGTTGTGACTAATTTATTTGTTGACCAATTTCATTCTATCATCACATAGTTAGGGATGGGTATGCACCCTCCAGGATGTAGAGGTTACAACAAAATCAGATAACAAACAAAGGAGATAAAAAAAAAATCCTCCCTCCCCCCCAATTTTTTGGGGGACATTGGTGAAAGTAACAGATATTAACATTGGGCAATGTATTTATATGATATATAACAAAATAGAGCATAACAACATACTTACTCATTATTATTTGTGTTATTATATATTACTCAGCAATGCTATAAAGGCATCAGCTGCATATCCACTTTGTGGACACTTCTTATTACTATTGTTCTTCTTTGTGCATCAGACAGGTGCTTGCATCTCCTTATTACTGCATTATCCCTCAGTTCCAGTTAATAGAAGCTGTTCTCCTTATCAACAAAACATTCTTCATTTTATAAAAATTGTCTCAAAATCATTTTCTGAAAATATTTTGATGAAAGTTACATGATGCTGAAGCCAATAGGTTGGAGATCTGTTTAACTTTTTAAGTAATTTTTACATGATTTGAATATTTTTGGCTTCCTGGCCCTTATGCTGTAGCAGTTTAAGGGTTAAGGCTTGATACACCAGGTATGAGTTGGAATATCTCATCTCTCAGATTCAGCCTCCACCTGTCCAGGTGGATCAATCTGGGCTATGCCTCATGGGCAAGCCATATTTATATAAAATCAATGGTATGTACTTTTACTCACAAGTTCGTGATGCCTCATTCACACTTATCCTCACCTTTGACCGCAGGTGGCCGACCACTGGGGTATTAACATGTATGATTCCCAAGGTTCTCAAACCACAGACAGGAGGAAATTTAATGATAAGGATGATGGTGATATAGATTCTATAGTTTTCAACACACAGTTGGGGTCACATGTTAATGAATTACCACAGGTACCCATGCAATTGTTGCGGTTGCCCAATGCCCTTTTATTATTTATCGTTAACTTCATGCAGTCAGGCTCCTGTAAGACCATGCTGCCTCTTCCTTATTCTTATTGTGTCTGGTTCTCTGAAAATTTAATTTTGCACAAACACACTTTGGAACTGTTCATTTAATGTTTCACATAATTTCCTTTTAATTTTCTGTGAATCTGTTTCCCATTTTCAACCTCTGAATTTTATCCTTTACCTGCCATTTGCTTTTAGTGAATTTATAGAATAGGTCTGGTTCTGTTTTACATTTGTCTCCTATTTCTTTATGAAAATTTCTTTCTGCCTCTCTTCTCACTGCTGTGTTGTTGTTTGATACTTATGTACAATACAATAAATCAAAACAGTACATGTATCCACATGTACATAAGGGTTTCATAATGATATTTCATAAAATATAAGTTACATTTCTTGAATTAAATGTTTATTAATAATGAGTTATGCTAATACACTTTTCAAATATTTATCAACAGACTGTAGGTGGCTGGTATGGCAGAAGAAAATCTACAGTGGAATGGGTATACTCCATTAACTTTTGGTGCCTTAACCCTGGTGTGGCGTTTAATTCTGTTGGCTCCAGTACTCGTTCCATCATCTTGACATCAGGAACTCTGTCTCCAATGAATTCCTTCCAGTCTGAATTATCTGTCCCCTTTAAAATACAACTGGAGGCAAATCATGTCGTTGACAAGAACCAGGTACGTGTGACATGAGTTTTTAGTCAGGGCCTAGCAGTGGCTCCTTGTGGCTCCTTGTGGCTCCCTGTGGCTCCCTGTGGCTCCAGGGAACCACCGAGGTCCCAGTACAAAGATGCATTTCATTAGATTCGACTAATATTACTGTATTATTATTTTTTTATTGGTTCATATCACTTTTATTTGTTAATGAATTTTAGCATTTTTAAAACCTAGTGATTTCAGATTCTTTATTTTATCTAACTGATAAGTGCATTGTGAATATGTTTTTGTTTGACTAGTGAATTACAGATGAGGTTTATTTTATTGAATACATTCCAAATGGTTTCTCTAATTATTGTCTGTGCATTGTCTTTCTCAAGACCATGTTTGAACTACAGTAGTTGTCTTAAGTGTGCATTTAGTGAGAGAATGCCATGAGGAGCAGACATCTAAAGGTGTTCACAAGAGAAGCTTTTCTTTGGCATAAGGAGTCCTATAGCACAGTGGTCTCATGGTCTTCTTGTTAGCTTCTTGGACTAGGTTTAAGACTACTGTTAATTTCTTGAACCATGTCATAGCCAACAAAGGCAATCAGTCCTTTGCAGAGAAATCACAAAAATATAGTACAGTATAAAATACTCATATTAGAATAAAAATACAGGACAAACAGAAAGCCAATTTAATTAATAAAACCCGAATAAAAACTGCCTCGGGGGTTCAGTTCCCTACCTACCCCAATATTGACAACAAAATGAGTAAAATTGTGAGGAAAACTGCAAGAGTTTTGTTAGCCTTGCAATGAGCCTGCCACCATAGACCTGGTGACGTGCCTGAGATTCTGCTTAGTGTAGTGTAGTGTGTCCTGCTTAGTGTTATGAACCAGGCAGAATGTAGTGTTAATTTTGTACGCTTTTGTTGTGCTTATAAAATTGTGTATGTTTTTGAACCTCTGATTTTAAATTAGTATGTGTTAAATAAGATGCATTGTGAATAATGTAGACCATTCTCTTTACATTATATTTGTATTTGTTTAAATTTTACTATCCATTAGAGTAGTTTCTCCTGGTTCAATAAAGTTATGAATTATGTCAATTAAAGAAGGATAGGTTATTTTTACTGAAATGTATTTTACTGTATGCAGGTGTGGGTTGGAACAGTAGGCAGAGGACCGACAGATCAGTTGCTGCAAGCAACATATCGTCATACTGAAACTTGGGAATTCCAGGATGAACTAGGACGTTTGGTATTGGCTGTTTGCAAGGCTGTGCCACGAGGAATACTCTGCTTCCTCCCTTCCTATGCAATGCTCAACAAATTAGTTGATAGGTAATGCTGTTGTAATATTGCCAATTATTGTCTACTTTGTGCTACTTACCTGGTTTCTATGTAATATGCCATTATAACATGTATGTACATAAAAACAATGAGAGGTTGTGCCATATCTAGAAGGTTGTGTCATTGTGTGAAGGAGGCTTGGTCAGAGACTGGGCTGCGGGGCTTGACCCCCACAATCAACACAAGGTAACTGCAGGGTACCTATGCATTGTAACTGCCTTTGTCATGTTCATTATAAAAATGAAGAAATGAGTGCTGTTTAGTTTTAAGCTAAGACTAAAATAGAAAATGTATGACTGGTGTGACATATAGATGTCAAGTGTTAATTACTTTTATTGACTGGTATGATATTTCAGATGTCAAATTAGCTATTAGATGGCATATATTTGCCTATTGTCGAGGACAAGAAGTCTGTTAAACTTATCAACCTTGGCCAAATATACACCTTGCTCAATGTGTTTACAAACAACAGTTTACTAACTCTTGAATACTCATTTACTACTAGATGAACAAAGGCATCGGATGAACGGAACCGTACCCAAACTTCTCTGTCCTAAAGTGGGAACAAATATGGATACCTTTAAATTGTGATCCGACTTCACTCATCACTGCGCTACAGCTTATGGCTGTATGTTACCTCTTACAATGCAAACATTATAAAAATAAAAGAATATAGAACCTATGTGGTTTGGACATGTAAAGAAATTAGGTAATGGCAGATTGATGATAAGATGGTAATGAAATACTTTAGTGGAAAAGAATGAGGTTGTAAGGTAAGATGAATAAAGATATGGGTGAAGGGTGGAAGAAAAAGGTGCAAAAAGTTTAATTAAAGAGAGGTAGAAGGATAGGGTGAGAGACATTAAAGACAAGGATGAAAGAAGAGTCAGTTATGTATGGATAGATATGATGCACAGAGACCCAACAAGCCACTAACCCCCCTGCTCTTCAGAAGGAAATGTTGTACACTTACTGGATATGTCATTGAATTTACCTGAACATCACCGTCTCTAGTGCCTTCAGAGGGAACAGAAAACCTTTGAATTTTCCAAGGTCTTTCTCCTCAATTACAGATATATTGATGTACTTAGATTTGCATTCTAGGATATATACTGTTTTCCATCTCACATTATATTTTCAAGTACTGTATACACTTGTGTTTCTTTGACAGATGGCAGGTTACAGGGATATGGAATGAACTGAATGAAGTAAAAGTGGTCATTACTGAACCACGAAATAATGAACAGTTTGAGGAAGCCATTACACTCTTTTATGATACAATTAAAAACACTGGGTAAGTACATTTGTGAAAAAGTTTTTTGTCATTTCTTGTTTTTTATTGTATTTTATTCTAAATGTTGTTTTTTGTAAGATGGAAAAGAACTTTTAAAACCAGATATAATTATAAACTGCAGGAGAAAGGTTCCAGAAGAAGGTATTTGATAAATCACCTAAATGTTTGAAAATTATTTGATTATACCAGTTTAAAAAACCAGCGTTGAATGTAATGAAACGCCATTTTCTGGGTGAGCCCCGGAGGCTCCCTGGAGCTTATCGGGCTAATGTATGTTATGTTAGACCGGGACACTAGCTATGGAGTTCAGACCTACCAGGGACCAGCGCCAGAACCTGGCCCCTTCAGAGAGGTTTCAGGGAGCAATGGCCCTGGAAAACCCCATATGGTTTGGGGGTTTTCCTTATCTGCCATCGACCGGGGTTAGGCACCCAGAAAGGTAGGCGTAACAAAACAAACCCCACATGGTAGAAAACTACAACAAACCGAACAGAGAGGTAGAAAAACTCCCTACAATCACAAGGAAAACAATCAAACAATCACTTTACTGCCGCGCCGGTTGTCCGCGCAGCCCTCCCCTCCCCGGGAGGGGGAGGGGGGGGCCCCGGACCTCACCGCGCCGGCTGCCGTCAGTTCGGAAACTAGGCTTCAACCAACGCGAAAAATCCGCCGACCGGACGGGAGGGAGGGTAGCCAGGGAGCCTCCGGGGCTCACCCAGAAAATGGCGTTTCATTACATTCAACGCTGGTTTTCTGTGGGGAGCCCCTACGGCTCCCTGGAGCTAATTACCCAAAGAGAAGGAAAAAAGGGGACGTACCCGGGAGGCGGCGGCCACAAACTCCTCAACGCGAAGTCGAGACAACTGGCTGCAACCTGCGACCCAAAGCAACACAAGAACGCCGAGGAGCACGGACGTTCACCAAATAACGGGCGGCCAGGACCCTGTTCGATTCCAAAAACCACGCGCCCGAATATGTGCCCAAGACATATTACCAACACAGCAGCCAAAGCCGCAAACTTCCTAACGGCAAGGGCACGAGGATAGACCGCAGGCTGGCTAGATTTAATAACCCTGCAGACAACCTGGGAGACCCGAACCCTGGAACAGGGAACGAGGGAAACTGGATCAACCCAAAGCGCATCCCCAGCCATACCGGCCGAAGCGCGCAAGCAACGGCGAAGTGCCGCAACTGGACACAACACATGATGCACCCCCGGCCGAACCAACCAAGCATCAATGACCCACGGACCCCTCCGGAAAGCAGCCGTCTCGTTCTTCGCCAGAAAAGAAGGCGAAGGCTGCAAACGGACAAACCTACCCCCAGGACCAAAAGAGCAGAAACCTCTGCGCCGGAGGAGGGCATGAAGCTCCCCTACCCGGCCCCCAGAGGCCAACGCCAACAAAAACAAAGCCTGGGAAAAATAATCAGGAACCGAAGGGGCCACCACAAACCGAGGAGAGGAAAGATAGAAGAGCACCCGGTCCAAGGACCAGGACGGCTCAGGAGGCGCATGAGCAGGCCGGAGGTGAAACATAGCACAGGAAAGCTTACTAAACGGGGCGGATGTAACGTCGACCCCGAAAGCTAGCTCGAGCAGCTCCGCCAGCGCCGCACGAGACGAGGCGACAGTATCAGGCATCAATCGACCGTCCTGAACAAGCCAAGAAAGAAAGGACAAAACCTGATCCGAAAGAAAGACAACCTACAAAGAGCCAGAAAATGGCGAAAAGAACGCCAGGAAATCCATACTGTCGCCGAAACGAAGCTCTCAGGTGGGACACCATCAACGAAGCCACCTGATCACCATAGAATTGGTGATACACCCGCGTCAAAAACCCAGACGCGAAGAGCAGAGGAGAAGGTCGAACCAGCCCCGTACCAGAGCGGACCGACCTGCTGAAAGAGGCGGAGCCGCGGTAAACGTCCCGGGTTCGGGCACCGAGTCAACAGCACCGGAAACCAAAGCCGGGCCGGCCACCAATGGGCCACAAGGAGTACTCTCCCTGGGAATGTCTCCAAACGAACCAGAACCCGAAGCAACAGCTGGACCGGAGGGAAGAGGTACAGGGAACCCCCTTTAGACCAGTCCCGCCGAAAGGCATCCACCGCGAACGCTGCGCAGTCGGGGAAGGCGTCACATCGGGAGACGCCGAGACCACACCGACGCGAAGAGGTCCACATCTGGGAGACCGTACGTCTGGCAGATCCAACGAACGAGGCGTCGTCGACCGTCCACCCCGTGGAGAGGGGAGCGAGACGGACCGTCCGCCAGAACGTTGGACACTCCCCGGACGTGAACCACACGGAGAGCCAAACCCGGGAATCCAGCAGACGAGCCACTCGCAGGGACCAATCCCAAGAGCTAAGGACTGAAGAGAACCCCCGCGGTTCAGGCAAGGAACCACTGGAGTACAGTCCAAACGGAGGTAAAGGGCGATCCCCGAGCGACCCGAATCCTCCGAAGCGCGAACCAGACAGCTGCGAACTCCCGAACCGTGCTGTGAGCCCGATGGAAGGACGAACCCCACCGTCCCTGGCCTGCCTGGTGAGCACTGGTCACAAAGCCCCAGCCAAGAGACGACGCGTCCGTGAACACAACGAGCGAGGGCTCGGGAAGGTGCCAAGGCACCGAACCCTGAAAAACCCCGAAGAGGAAGCCGGTGACGCAGCAACCGACAAAAGACCCCCGGAGGGAGAACCCCAACGATCGCGAGAGAGGCGGAAAGGAAATCCCCGAAGGAACCAAAACAGACGCCGCAGCCAAACCCGACCCGGCGGGTAGACTAGCACGGCGAAGTTCAGACTCCCGCACAACCGCTCAAGCAACCGCTGAGCAACCCGAGACCGTCTCATGCACCGCCGAAGGCGGGACCACAGCTGCAGGAACACGTCTGGAGGGAAGAATGAGTGGCCCAATAGCCCTAAACAAGGACCAGGCCCGAACCCGGGATGGAAACATATGGAAAAACCTCCCGATCACCAGGACACCAAACCCGGCGATCTGGAAGGAACCACACCCCTGGCGAGCAGACATGCGGACTGACTGGGAGCCCACACCAGCCAGACGTCGAGGTAGGCCATACACCGAATCTCAGACACAGACAGGGAACCAAGATCCGGGAAAGATGCAAAAATTTCAAAGTGCTCAGCACAAAATAGGGCAGGCAACAAAAGCAGCCAGCCGAAGCCCCACCATCAACCGTGCCAGACCCAGAAAAACCTGGGAGGAACGCGCCAAAAGGTGACCTGGAGGTCCAGGGCCACCATCCAGGCACCCGGCCCCAAACAGAAGCCGGACCCCAGAAGGAAGGGACGGACCGACCACGTCCAACGTACCCACGAAGATGACACGACGAAACGCAGGGGAAGAAGCCCCCCCCGCCAGCTCTGAACCCCCCAAAAGGGGAGAAGCCGTCACCGATGCCACCAGAGGCCGGAAGACGACGCAAAGCACCCAACAGCAGGACCATGCGAGAGGCAATAGAGCAAGCTGCTCCCCCAGCACCCCGCCAACAGAGAAAAAAAAAAAAAAAAAATTTTTAAATAAAAGTACACATACACATTATGCATATACATATACACAAACAAGATATGACATGTATACACATGCACACACACACACAGCGTACACATGCACAAGCATACACCCAGGCATTAGGAAGCAATGTGGCGGAGGCTGACTCCCTACACAGTTTATAGTGTAGGGATGATAGAGCCCAACAGGCTCAGGAACCTGTACACCTGTCGAACGACGGTTGAGAGGTGGGACCAAAGAGCTAAAGCTCAACCCCCGCAAGCACAACGAGGCGAGTACATACAATGTAAATGTAAAGTACAAGTTGCCGACCAGTGGGCAGAGCACCACACCGGCTAGGCAAAGAAGGCACTAAACTGCATCAAAAGGCCCACCTCGACAGCAAAACCCCAAAGGCCCAGCACAACAACATGTGCCTAGACCCAAAAAGAGCAGTCTGCAAGCCAGGAAGACCCCGGAACCCCAGAAGGCAGAACCAGGTCACATGAGGAAACAAAGCCCCCTGAACCCACAAAAAGGGGGCCCAAGAGGAAGAAACCTCTGGAACGAAACCAAAGAACCCAAAGGAACCCAGAATCGAACCAGGGGGAAGCCAAACCACCACAATTGCCGGCGGAGAACACCACAAAAGGCAAGCGCAGCCCCCCTACAGAACCCTCTGGGAAACAGTCAGAACAGACCGAAAACCGAGGGACAAGGTGTGGGAGCAAGCCTAACAGCCAGAAACACTGAGCCCAAACCCATGGGCCCAGAAGCCCGGTGGAAATAAACACCCAAAGGAACAATAACGGGCAGAAAAAACCAGAAAAGCAAAAAAAAAAAAAAAAAACGACAACAGAGAAAACCCCCTGAAAAAAGGGTGAAAAACTCACCCCAGACGCTCGCTCGCACACCCAGGCGTATGTAAACAAACCGCAACGCCGCCCTGGTGGCCACGCCGGGAAACAGGCAGACGAAAATGGCCGCCAGCAGGGGCTGTGCTGGACGCTAAGAGACAAAACACGCCAGCAAAAGTGGGAAGCAAGCAGACTGGATGGGCTAAAAACTCCGCCCAAAGCAGAAAAACCCCGGCAGGGGCAAACCGCCCCAGAACTGCTAGCAGGCATCCCCCACAGCCCCGGGAACCAGCAACAGAGGCCCCGGGGCAGAGCCGTCCTCCAAGCCCTCCGCCCTTAAAGAAAAGAAAGAGTCCATGGGAAAGGCAGCAAGAAACGGGCCGCTGGTAAGCCCCAGAAGCCTTGGCTGGAGGAACAGGCTCTAAAACCTCCGTCCCCCAACCCGAATGGGGCAGCCCCCGAAAACCGCCCGAGCCTCTGCCCCAACTAAACCCCGCCCCGACCCCGAAACCCGCAGTCCGGAACCGGGAACAGGGAGGGAGGAGGGCGAACAGCACCGAACCAAAACGGGGCGGCCTCGGGGCATCCGAGTGGGAAACCAACCTAGCATGTTGCAGCAACCTAACCTAGCTTGCAACACGGATGCCGCCTGTACTCTGAATAGCAATAACATCAGGAGTACTGGAGAACAAGCAGAGAAACTCTCTCGCAAGACTCCGGGTCAAGGTGTCAGGGACCCAACAGGCAGCATGACGGAGTAAATGGCGACTGTCACCTAGAGACAAAGGCACAGCAACCAACGATCCCGTACAAGACGGGTTGGTACCCGGAAGACACATGCAATGGTCTCCCGAGCCCAGACAGGGGTTTCCAGGGCCCGTAGGTTAGCAACTACGGGAAGCCCGGGCAAGGTTTTGCTAACCGTTAAGAAACCCGAAAACAAGGGTAAAGATTAATACTGAAAACCCCCGGGACGTGTACAAGCACGGGGGCCTAGCAGAGGGCTGCCAAACACTACTAGTGGAACTATAGCCACACTATGCAGACCCCCACCAGGCAAGAAAATAAAAACAAAAGAAAAACCCCGCAAAAGTACACCGTCCCCAGAGGCAACAGGAACCGGCCGCCGCGTAGGTGGCAGGCAGTGCAACACCTTGGCGCCCTAACCAGCACAACACCAACTCCCTACCCAAGGCCAAACAAGGGCCCCAGCCCCAGCTGGCCCCAAGGGCGAGGCAAATGCCGAGCAGCAAGAACCCCTACGGGAGCGGTTCCCGAACGCCCCAGAGAAGATAACCCTGACACGCAAGGGCAGTACTCACAGGGCGCCTAGGGAAGGGAACCCCTAGACTCATGCAGCCCCGGCACTGATGAAATACTCCTGGCCACCGCAAACCACAAAACAGCAGAGAACGCCACACGAGGCAAACACCGCCAAGGAATTTGAGGCCAGAGAAGCGTGTATCCCGGTTGACACTAGCTTACGAACTGACGGCAGCCGGCGCGGTGAGGTCCGGGGCCCCCCCTCCCCCTCCCGGGAGGGGAGGGCTGCGCGGACAACCGGCGCGGCAGTAAAGTGATTGTTTGATTGTTTTCCTTGTGATTGTAGGGAGTTTTTCTACCTCTCTGTTCGGTTTGTTGTAGTTTTCTACCATGTGGGGTTTGTTTTTGTTACGCCTACCTTTCTGGGTGCCTAACCCCGGTCGATGGCAGATAAGGAAAACCCCCAAACATATGGGGTTTTCCAGGGCCATTGCTCCCTGAAACCTCTCTGAAGGGGCCAGGTTCTGGCGCTGGTCCCTGGTAGGTCTGAACTCCATAGCTAGTGTCCCGGTCTAACATAACATACATTAGCCCGATAAGCTCCAGGGAGCCGTAGGGGCTCCCCACAGAAAGATTAGATAATGCAATGTATTCCTTG